>JARQST010000320.1:778510-1013713 GCA_030142225.1 Pachycephus smyrnensis | reverse complement strand
AAAGAAAGGCGAAGAAAGGGTGAAAGTAGAGAGCAAAGGAGTAAGCGGTAAGAATCGAGCGACTTCCTCCATATGTCCACGTATGGCTTTTGTTAAGGTGTAAAAGGGTAGACGCCTGCCTTGGCGTCGATTTTCCTTTATCCGAGCCATCCTTACGCGCTTAATTCCCGGGAAAACTGGATTTTCCAGCCGATTAGGCTGTGCTCTTTCTCGATCTTCCCCCTCCCTTCACATCTTCATCCCATTTTCTACTCCTCACTTTTCTTGCTTTCTCCAACCCTGGCTTCCCCCACCATCAGCCACTCTGTCCCACGTCCTAGTTGCATCATGCCCCGACGCACATCCGGTACCATAAAATATCTTCTGAAATGACGCCGTGCTTAATGAAAATGATGCGTCTGATAAATTTATGTAAGTATTTGCATTCCATGTAATAGATATTTATTCAATATGGCTGACGTATTAGCGAGAGTTAATTGAATGACCCGGGAATATCTCTTGACAATTTGTAATGGCGGGGGGTTATCGAGTGGGAGGTACATGGAGGGTTGTGTAATCCATTAAAGAAAAAAAGAAGGAAAAAAAGTAGGAGGAAGCATCGTTGATGGTTGCGAGCTGGAATTCCTTACTAGAGGGAGACTATGGGCGAAGCGTACGAAGAGGGTAAGAAGGAAAAGAGAGGGGCTGGTAGAAGGGAGGAAAAACGAAAAAAAAAAAGAAGAACCGGTCATTAGAAATCCCCAAGGGAGGCTCTTAACCGACTCCCACCGGCTCGTCGACCTCGTCGGGCACTTTAATCTTCCGCTCTCAACAACTTAACCTTACGTTAAGGGCGTGAGGGGTAGCTATCTAATTTCTTAAGGGTTGAACCTCTTGTATCTTTCCATCGGGTACAGTGACTATATGCCCATCCGCAAGTTAGTCGTCTTCCTCCACTTTGAGATCTTGGAATCTTTTTCGAAGAAGCATAGTAATGATTGTCGATCGCTTCGATCTATCCTTAAGGGTTGAATCGTTACGTTATACAACTCCTTGATAATTTGCCAAAAAAATAATCAAAGCCAACGAGCCAGAGAGATCGCTCGTGGTAATTACCACGATTAGACGCCATATTGCTACAGCAGGCTTGGTCATGGAGGTTGTAAAAAAATTTCACAAGAACGAAGCAAAGAGGAATGAAATGAATCTTCGATATTAAAATACATAGGGGTGGCTCTCGTTCGGAGGGTGTTTCAGGGGTCGGATGCGAACAGGCATAATTCCGAAAAGTAGCAATGATCGCTGGGATACTGGAATCTGTATTGAATATATACACACAAGTGGTGGGGTAGTTGGTTATATTGCTGTTTAAAGGCACTGATTTTTTTCTCCCTTACATCCCCCCCTTTTTTCTTTTCTCAAAGAAGCAAGCAGCTCGCGCTGTGGATCGTTATCCGCTTCGCGCATATCCTACTTGCTTTGCGGGAACACTGTGTGGGTGGAGGGTTGAGGGTCTAAGGGAGTGGGGGAGGGGAGGGGTGAGGGGGAACGGTAGAGAGCGTCTGAAGCAAAGCTTCTCGTTATAACGACATCGGGTCTGTAATTCATTAGACGGCGAAGAGATGCAATTACGAAATAGAGAATCTCCAATTAAGAGTGGGTTCCGGGTAGCCACGGAGCAGAGAGCGACAACGTTTGAGGAGTTACCGGAATCGGAAAGGTTGTACCACTCCCGGGACTGAACCAGTTCTGGATCTGATTCGGTTTTCACTTTTGACTCTGTTTCAACTTCCGGTTTTCACTGCTGCGTTTATTAGCGATGGATGCGTCCGTGTCCGAAATTCGTCATTCTGTCTAGATGGAGGTCTGATTCGGCAGAAGGTTAAGTGGTTAAATTGGCCAGGGGTGCTAAGGGGGGTGGATAGGGAGCGGAGGGTGGATGTCGAGAGAAATATTTAGAGGTTCGTTAATCCTGGATGGCTGCTCGCATCCCGAGGCGGTGCTTTTAATTTACGAAGTGGCCACGCCCGTTCATTGGAAAGTTTTCTACTGCACAGTTCGACAGGGGGGGGCCCCCCTCCCACCCCTCTGTCCTAGTAAACGGCATAAAAAAGCCCTAGACAAGAAAAAGAAAAAGGCACCAAGAGTCGAAAGCGCCCGATGCAAAACGCTTATCGGCCATAGGAGGTGGAAAATGTACGGGATAAATAAATTTACCCGTGGAGCTGCGTGGTCGTGGCGCAGGGTGGGTATAATTTTAAGGACCCCTTTGGGGGGTTGAAGTAGTAGATTGGGATGCGGACCAGAGGCAGACTGTACCGAGAGTGGAGAGTGCCACTGGAACTCTAAGTGTTAGGATAAAATGATTGAAGGAAAAAAGAAAAAATGGAAGATTGAAAGTGAAGAAGGAACCAGGCGAAACGGAGTATAAAATGATAAAATCAGTTTTCTATGGTGTCGAAGGAATGTGAATTTCCTAGGGTCGCCGTGTATAAGGGTGAAGGGAAAATCGTTGGGACGTACCGGAATCATCGATTTCTATGAGCGAGATGATGCGAGAGGGGTTGTCCCGGTTGGCGAACACGGTCTCTTGAAAGCCTAAAAGATGAAACCACCCTAGAGAGGATTCTTCTCGTTCCACCTAAACGTAGAACCACGACTACCCCCGGATCGGCTCTCAGCTTCCTTCTTCAATTATTCGTTCAGACGCATCGCTCCCTTTTTCCCTTTTCCCTATTCCCTTTTACGCGGGACGAAACATCCTTTGTTAAATGTCGGCATTATCCTGCAATAACCATGAAAAGGTTCAAATATTTGGGGAGGGGGAGGAGGTTACCCCCCACTCATCATTTACCCTCTGCACCCTTGTACGTAGTGGGTATATTAGCTGGGACTGCTTATTAAGTCGACGTCAGCAGCTACCTGGAGCTACCAGGTTCTGGCAGTGCAGCCACCCTTCTTTCGCATTCTGAAAGGAAATCACGTTAAGACGTTTTAACGAACAGGGCGTATCACGTTTCCTGAAAAGAACTTGCAGTCTGAGTAAAAGCCATGAAACTCCTGGAGGCCAAGTCTTGTCTAGGAGAGGAAGAGGCTGCGAGTCAGAAAAGGAGTACTTTGGTATCTCGAAATCAGATAGCCGCAGGTATCTCATCCCTTAGGAAGATGCATACCGGAATGTTCTTTAGCGAGGATGTTTTTGATCCAGTGGTGGGAACAGTAGTACCTGAAGTCTTTTTTAATTATATTACCTGTACGATATTAATTAATTGAAAAATAATTGAAGCGAGGCGAAGTGATTATCTGCTGGTAGAAAGGCGAGGAGGTAATAAGGTTCTTGAAATTCTTTCTCTCGATTCGGATGAATCTCGAGCGGCAGCTTGTAGAAAAGTTTGCACCATGTTCGACTCGAAGCCACAGGTTGGCTTAAGCTGGCAGATTGGGAATTTCAATATTGGCCCAATGAATAAGGGATTGAATACCGGGTGGGAAGGTGGATTTCACGGGGACGCGCTACCCTTAGTATTGGTGGTACAGGTACTGCTGGAAGCACTGATGGCGAATGTACGAGTAAAAAAGAGGGGGGTGGTTGAGGCAAAAACGTAGGGTACTATTTGCTCCCTGACTTACTCCCGCTTGCGGGGACACTTTATCACCGAACCCCCCTTCCCCTCTCCCCCTTCCCATTGGTACCACTGAGATAGTGGCTATGAGTGAAACGTCGGAGCTTGCGGCATGGGGTTGAATCGCGGGAGTAGCATCGTGGGGGATGGGAAGCGGCAACTGGGAAGTAGAAAGTAGGAAGTGGAACGGGAGGGGGGGGGATGGCGAGACTAGGTAGTGGGATAGCTCTACAAGAGCTAGGGGTTGAACTGGTAGCATGCAATGGCAAAGTTAGATTACTGAAATAGTTGTCGCCGTTCCGGGGGCTCTTCTTATCGTTGGTGAATTAAAAAAAAAACGGAGGGTAACTCGTCGGTAGGCGAAAGGACGACGGGGTGGAGAAGGAGGGGCAGGGCTGGTCGAGCGACGGGACGAAAATTCGCGCCTAATTTATGTGCCAATTAATTACTAATTAAAGCGGCGCTTTTTTGGCCAAATTAAATTCCCCAAACCATCTCCCTCGAACTGCCAAGTACCCCTCTTCGGTCGTACCTCCCCCCACGAGAGTCTGCTATCTCTTCCAGCGTATCTTCTATCTCTCTGCCATCTTTGAACCAACACTGGTACTACCCCCTCCCCCCTTCCTCCCCCCTCCCGAGACCAAGTTGACTCTTACCTCGTTCTGTCTCTCTTTTCTTACTTCATTCCAAACTCTCGCAGAGTTCCCTCCCCCTCGCTTCACCCCCTCCGTCCCATCGAGTTGCCGACGTTCTTCCACTTGGCAACTTTCGGCTCTGCTTTTTCATCCCGGATCAGCCCTTAATCGGAGCTCGGTCCTGAGATATTTTTATCCCGCTGCTCCTTGCCAGTTCGAGTGAGAGTTTGGTATCGCGTCACGCGCCCGATCGGTTCATCGAATTTCTTGTCGGACGGTGAAAAGAATCGGTGCAAGGATCGACTCGACTATGGAGCGGCAAGAAAGCCCAGAGGGGATGAAGCGTGTGAGTGTTCGTGAGATGAGGTGGCGCTGACGATGACTGTGGAAAAGGGTGGTGGCGTTGAGGGTAGCTGAAGGAGGATCTGGAGACCGGTAAAGAAAACAGAAAACGGTGAAAACGGAAAAACAGCCCTTCTCCGAAACAAAAGAATCTAGCTTGAAACAGAAATCCCTTGACGCTCCTTGAGTGGGTAAATATTGTCCACTCAACCCACCCTTACCATCCCTTACCCGTCCCGGAATTACAATGGCTTTCCACTTGAGTTTCTTTCGCGACCGCCCCTTACTCTTCGGCCTCTTCTGCTTTTATTATTTCTTACTGGAAGCATATTGAGCGCGCGCACCTAACCAGCATCCCATAATTGTATAGAAAAATAATAATAATCGCTCAAGCGTTAAAAAAATTATTTTATTAAGCCGTGATAAAATTTCGAGATATTTTCAATGTGCGACAAATCAACTCTGACAGATCTTATATCAAAGGGCTCAGCCCGTGGATGGGAACTCTGCTCTCGTATACTTGCACTACCGCTATGGCTAAACTAGGGAGCAACAAAAGTTTTTTGCTGTCAAACAATTATTTTGGTATTAAGACTTTACCCTCGTTTCGCTTAGCTGATACACAGTGCAAATTTCGCGTCTGCCGATTACAAGCCGCCTAACGATTCCTTTGCTTAATTTCTAAGGGCTTTGCACAAAGGTTTCGCCCTCTACTTCTACGTCAATGGTACGTGGGATACCAAGAAGCCATCAAGCTACAAGATCACAGGGGAGATGTTACAATTACGTTATACCGTAGGAAGTTAAAAAGAGAGGGATGAGTTTACCAGGTTACCGGGAGAAATGGTCGGCTGCGCCTTTTCGACATTTTGCCATTTCCTCTGTAAACCGCGCTCCAAAGTGTAAGATATTTCGGGGTAATAAGAGACGGCTTATGATCACGTTAAACGCGAGCAAACGCGAAATTAGTCGGGACAATAAAGTCCGGTACGAGGACGAGAGGTCACGGGGCCACAAGGGCATTAGGTCACGAGGATATGGACGTACAAAACAGTCTCCGGCAGGATCCCTAAATTCTTGGACCACTCCGTGAAGTGCTGTTAAATGGCGGGGTCCCTTTTTTAAGATTATGTCCCGACGTATTGGGGGGTAGTTTCCTACTTGTCTTTGACACGCTGGGAACAAGGAAGTGGTTGCGATCCTGGAAACAGTATAGGGGTTGGTGATAAGTGCGAACAAGATAATGCGGTTCTCAGGTGTGTAATCTTGGGGGGATGAGTAAAGCGAGTGGTGTTCAAGGGGGAGGAAAGTGGGGGGAGGGGGGAGGGCAAATAACGATGGTAGCATATAAGGGATGAAGGAAGTATGGTAGTGACAGAAGGCACTCGCGAAGTGGAATGCGGCCCTTCTCGTGCCAACGCACCACTTAGACCTCATAGAAATTTAATCTCGGGATCCGAACATCCCCGAAATTAGGGTGGCGTCGCGCTACTGGGTCGCTTCAAACATTTACGCGAAGGTTCGATTTGAAATGCAGGCTGTTAAGGGGTCGCGGTTTAGTATCCGTTCTGGACTCGCGAAGAAGACTTAACGTATTACAGAGGGGTGAACGCTGGAAGCACATAATGCCGTCGCGACGCAGTCATATTTGTATACACACGTAAGCGCCGAGTCGGCCTTATCCCTTATACATCCCCATGACGTTACTTCGGTATAGTCATCCCTCTGGAAAATCCACCCTCTTCCAGGATCGAATGTCCTCCATTGCGCGCAAAGCGAAATATTCCACTCGTAACGGTAACGACAAATCCAATAACGCTATCCGATTCCGTCGTTCTACGTACGCTCGCGGAACGCCACGAAGCGTCCCGACGCCCCTGATGCCATCCTTGGATTCGAGAGCCGGCTTGTCTTCCAGGTCGTTGCATTATGCATACCAAATGCACCGAGCAGAAGTGCCTCTTTACGGAAGGCCGGCTAAAAAAAATGTCAGGGGAAGAGATGGAGGGGGGTGGTAGCAATGGTGGCACCTGCGTGCCATCTTGTACTTTGCTTTCTCTTTAATTTTCTTCAAGTATCACGAGTGGAAAAGGAGGGGGGGGGGAGGGGGAGGATGAGGCTTATTCCAGAGAAAAGAAAGTGCAGGCTATGCAACAGCAACGACATCCTAAGTGCCTGAGAGGTGGATAGTTGATGGAAGCAAGAAAAGAAGCGGAACTGAGAGCAACGGGCAGTTTTGCTAAAATTCCGCAATCGCGTTACTGCAAAGTATTCCATAATGGCGGAGTTTAGCTTCTCGGTAAGGACAATACGCCGGGATAAACTCGGTACGATAACAAGGAGAGGATTTTCCTCCAAGTTATACGATAACTTTTCACGACGACCAGGAGAAGGGAGGGAGGGAACGTAACCCCTAGTGCGTCCTACCCTCTTGCCCAGGTATCCCAAATGGTTTTCAGATTTTTACAGGCACGTAGAAGCTTTCATGAAAATTCCAGGACAAGCAGTGGCGCGGTTCGCGTAATGGCGCAGGACAATTCTTGCCACTTTCATCGTCCACCCCCATTATGATTATATATATCTATAAGGGTAGCTGCAGACGTACCACTCCGACTTCTACGCTTTTCTCTACAGCCTCGATACACCTAGATAGACGGTATACAAGGATCTAGAACACCGGGAGCATCCCCAGCATCCTTCGGTCCAGCGACCCTCCACTTCCATTCTCATCCTCATCTTGAGCAGCTCTATTCCCCTTTCGATGTAGCCGAGGATGATCCCGTCGCTTTGCGTTACAAAACGTCTGAAATAGCGACGCGAATGAAATTTTGGTTTAAAAAAAAAGAAAAAGTAAATCCAACCCAAAAAAAGAAATGCGCTATGAAAATAAAGAAAACGTAAAGATCGTCGCACCACTTATTCCCATTAGGTCCAATATTTGTAATCCATAAATGAGCATAATACAGCGACACGAAGAGTCGTGAAAAAAAAAGAAACGCCAGCAATTATCCCCGCGTAATTAAAATTTCGCATAACGAAACATGCTATCCCCGTGGTGGGCCACCAATTACAATTAGCAGGGCTATAGCATTACTTCGGTTTGTACGAGCTTGCGGGCTTTCTCTCTCGCGAGTTATTATAAATGTTCGACAACAATTAATCTCATTAGCCGAGCACGATTTTAATGCGAACCACGCGTTACACGCGCCGTTACGCATACAGGTTTGCGTTACCCTCTCTTACCGTACGTGATCTCGTTCGTCGCAGCAGCTACAACCAAGGCTGATACGTTTGTGACGCCATTTATTGAGTTACGCGTTGCTTGCGGTGGGCCAATTTGGTGGGAGGATGTAAAGGGAGCTGCTCAATTTCAATTGGCAAAATGTTACCGACCAAAAAGGCCCCGTGGGGTCGAGAGGCCGTAGTAATGACAAAAAAAAAGAATGGCCGGAGAGAAGGGGAGAGACTGATTGTGAAAGCTGTCCAAATCAGCGGATAGACAGACAAACTGGCAGGTGGAGGGATAGACATTAGAGAGAGAGAGAGAGAGAGAGCGAGAGAGAGAGAAAAGGTCTGCGAAGCACACCGTTTGAAAAACGTATTGGTCCCACAGGAATGCCAATGCCACGCATGGCGGAGTTACAGCTTAATATTTTTGAGCGGCTAAATTAATTATCGTGTCCATGCACAGCGTTGGGATCGTTCGTCAACCGCGACGGGCGAATGTTTTGTCGTGTTCATACTGACGTCCATTTTGAAAACACGACGTTGTTTCGAGATGCGAATGCAGTGGGTGATTATTTTCTTTTTTTTAAAAGACTTCCCTCGACTCCTTTGCTAGGTAGATGGAAAAAGAAGAGTGTAAATGGGTTGATGAGGGAAAACTGTTTTTTATTAGATTTTCCCCTCGCGGATGCTGACTTTTAATTTTCAAATCTGTCCTGAACTAGAAAATTAATCTCTCGGCTGGGAGCGATGCTTTCTCGCGAAGAGGGCGTCGGGACGGATTATTAGACCTGTGGGAGAACTCACCTGGCCGGGAATCAATTTTATAACAAACAGTGAAAGCACGAAAAAATTGAGGGTGGGGGGATGAGGGTGATTTATGACGAGTGGACGAAGGAGGTCGGCATTAGGTAATAGGCGAATTTAGAGACATCGGTCCAGATTGGTCCAGAGAGAGAAGAGTGTCTGTTGGCAAAGAAGTGAGAGGCGAATGGGTGAGATTTCATCCCCATGGGAATCGTCGTAGACGGGGATGCTGAGAGGGGATGGAAAAAGCATGGGGAAATGGCGTTAGCAGCTATGGTACACCGTGGCTACACGTTCAGCCCCAGCATCAGCAATGATAACGAAGCGTTGACACTGCGGCAGCGTTCGCATTCGCACTCGTTCGATTAAAACAAGATCCTTTAATCCCGTCGATCTCGCGAATTTATTTGCGGATGTTAATTTTCGCGTGGGAATTAATTACGTCGCGAAAACCCACGGATTCACGGGACGAGCACACGAGCCGCGTACGAGAGGGGGAGAACGATTGGGAAGAGAGTCATCCCTATA
Organism: Pachycephus smyrnensis; assembly: GCA_030142225.1. Lineage (NCBI taxonomy): Eukaryota > Metazoa > Arthropoda > Insecta > Hymenoptera > Cephidae > Pachycephus > Pachycephus smyrnensis. The sequence goes on along the minus strand of JARQST010000320.1, from coordinate 1,004,574 downwards.
CCTACCTACCCCTATCCTGTCGCTTTTTCAGGAATTAATAGGGATCATTTTCAAAGTCTGTCTACAGAGGAATCTTTTCATTATTTTATTTTTTGTTAGTATACCTATCTTTCTTTTTCGTTTTCTTCTTTATGACGTAATGCTGTATTGTTTGAAATTGTCTATTTCTTTTTCCATGATGATTGCGTAAGACACTTTCACACGATCCACGCGGTCGTGCCTAAAAAGTACAAAAAAAAAAGAAAAGAAAAAGGGAAAATGGAACGCATACCCGGGGCACGGCCTTGCCCCGAAGATTTTACGATTGGAGTTTCGCTCGAGTTTTCTGAGATCGTAAAGCTGAAAGAGCCTGAGAAACCCTGAAAAATCCAGAGAAAGCGCCATCACGGCAAAGTCCGAATAGCGGCAAGGCCACCCAAAGGAAAGTTAGCATTTGCTGAACCGAAAATAAATAAAAAAACCTGTCCAATGGTTAACAGAGCATTGGTGATGGTGCTAGGAGAAAAAAGAATTCCGGAAGAGCTCAGTTATGAGAATCGTTTGCTTAATATGAAAAATGCCCAACGGGTCTTCCGGTTACTGGCCAATTCCTTTGATCTAGGCGTGACAATGGTCTGGACTAGGTTTTAATGAAATGCCACGAGAGTAACGATTAAACATAATTAAAGCCAGAAGCCTTTAAAAGAACATCCTAGGATTAAACGTGTTCCCGCGAAACGTCCCAAAGGGTTTCCTTCGCGGCTTTGGACCGTCTCGGGAACGCACTCCTCCTTTTGGCCATTAAACCGCTTCCGGTTGGGCGCCATTAGCCAGCAGCAGCCATCTATCCCCTTTACTCTCGACTAGTTCGCTTGGCCCCTCGAGATTTAACCTCCCTCCTTGCCGACCCCCCCCTAAGGGCTGTTATCCGTAAAAATGAAGGGGGTTGGTCGGAAGGGGACGCCGTTTAATTTCCTCGAAATTTTCCGAGCCTCGGGTAGTCTCGGGAACCTCCGCCAACAATAAGCGATCCTCGAAACGACCGATTAAGGACACCCTCGTCCGCTAAAGGCTAAACAATCCCAAGGAACGCGCATCCCCAAGGTCCTCATTTAGGCACGCAACTATACGCATATTCGTGCCGTTTCCGGTTCTCCCTATCCTTTTATCACTTGCTGAAAATTGCTATTTGTCAAGAAAAAGAAAAGATTACGGCACTTTTAATACCAAGTAATTTCACGTGCGACTTACTGCTGTAGACTGTGAGCTGAGCCTGGGCGGAAACTGCATCCCCCACGCCATTTTCAGCAAGGCATTCGTAGGTCGTGTCGTCCCTTCCGATTCTCACTGGCTCGATTCTCAGCAATGCGCCATCGCTGTAGGTTTGCATGAGGTAGCGCGTTTGAGTGGCTGTAAAATGAAATTTTAATTAGCCATTACGCTACACCTAGAATATTCGATATAATGGACGGAGGGGGAGACTATGGCTGATGGGAGGGGTCCAGGGGAGTGATGGGAATAAGTCGTTGAGTGAGAAACTATAAGGTACGATATACTCACGTGAAACTTTTCTGCCATTTTTACGCCAATGTATCTGCGGTGTCGGTGATCCTTGGGCGCTGCAATAGAAACTAGCTATTCCGCCATTCTTGACTTGTTGGGACTGCGGCCTGACGACAATCCGCGGCGGATCTGCGAACACAAAACGAAGCCGTCTTGATGAGTCGTGGGAATCCATGAGAAAGGGGGGCCCCCCGTCAGGTATTAATTCTAACAGGGATCCTTTCGCGCAACTTCGACTCCCTTTATCATTGGTCTGATAAAAGATGCCAAGATCAAGCAGCCACGGGGTGGAGTAGTCTGGTACAGCAGACTCCCTGGGGGGCTCCCCTAAATTCACTTAAGTAAATCGTAGCTTTGTATATCGGCATTTTATTCTGTTTCTTATTTGGCTATGCTTCGAAAGTTTCAGCCCTTAGCTCGGAAGGTGTGTGCATTTAATTATTCGACAATGATTTTTTGGGGGGATGGAACGTTTATAGGTCGTAGAGAAATAATAGGGTGTATATATACCCTATATAGGGTAGAGAGTGAACGGTGGTGGAATTTTTGTATTACGAACGGCGCCAGGGCAATTTATCCATAAATATGAAATATAGAATATTTATTTATAATGTCGCATCAGCCGCATCAGCCGCACCTGCCGTCCGGGGCCAATGATAATTTATGGTCGAATTAAAAAGGCACCGATAAAAAGGATTGGCTCCGACGGATAGTTAATGGGTCAACCGGTAGCAGGCGGTGAGGGATAGGGGGTTAAAGGGGGGTCCTGCTGGATATACTGGCAACACTGGCAACGCTGGCAATAAAATTAATTTTCAAAATCGGTTCACGCGAGTCCTCGTTATCGCCACTGTACACGTTATGCCGTTAACTATAGTCACGTTGCTTCTGTATATAGGCTACGGTTTGTGGAGTTTTCCGGGACTGGCTGGAGGCTCTTTTAGCAATTTTTATTTTTTTTTTATTTTACTCCTGCACGACTTCCGATCCGCCTCGACCCGTTTCCTGCGGCTTCTTCCGCCCGGTCGTTCCGCTGCGGAATAATGCAATGGCGATAACCACCAAAAATTATTCTATGTCCTGCGACACAAATTAGAATTCTTTGTTGCACGCGAAACTCGCGTAGTTCATTAAATATCCTTTGAGAAACAGGATTTCTAGGAGTATGTTTTTCACATGAGCTATTTATCAAAGAAAAACAAAAAGACAAAGGCACTAGCTCAATTTGTACCGGTGTAATTTTCCTGAGCACGGACGTGTTGACCGAACTTGTGTCAAAAAAAGAAAAAAAAAAGGGAGACAAACGGAAGGACGAGAAGAGCAGAGAAAAACGAAAAAGAAGAAAAACCCACTGCGCAGTCGGGATATAATTACCGGAAACTTCGAACGGGCCGAGACTTCCGCTTTTCCTATACTCTATCCCCCGACCGTTCGTTATCATCAGAAAAAAAATCCCCACATAAGGTGACAGAAGGTTTGAGCTTTCGAAGCTGTCGTGACACGGTCGACGGCTGGACGTGACGGAGAAGCGTCGATGGCGTCGGGTATACGACGCCTTCAGGGTACGATGTCCCGAAAGGAGGGAGAAGGGGTTGGTCGTAGGAACGGGATAGTCAGGGCTCTTCCACGGGTAAATAATAAACACGCTAGAAATAATTGCAATGGCGAACCGGTGTTGGCATTCAAAATTCGGTGTCAGGTGAGCTTTGAAAAGCCCAGGCGCGTGCCACCGCGAGGAAGCTGGTACACAAAGATTAAACGCCGGTGAAAATTAGATTGCGAGCGCAGCGATCCGACTGCTCTCTCTTCACTCTCTCTCTCCCCCCCCTCTCTCTCCTCCTCCTCTCTGTATAGGATAACAAACACGAATACGTTGACAGGGTACTCGTGCGCAACTCCAAACGAACGTCGACTGCTCCCGTACGTGATAGGAGCAATGGGCAGCATAGAGGGTTTCTGCATGGACCATGCGTGGAGGCTGCAAGAATGAGAAAGAGGTAGGGAGGCTCTTTCCGTAGCAGTGGATATTACGAGCGGATAGGAAAATCTCTCCCCGGAGGTAGAAGAGCCTGGACAAAACCGGAGAAGGACTGTGGGTTGTACCGTGCGTGGGAGTAGCGCGTGTCTGAAAGCACGGAGTTGAGAATGAACTTAGTTATGGCGCAGCAGACTACATTTATCGGCAGTGTCACTATGTAAAGCGTCAGGAGTTGGCTGTTTCGTTGAAAAGAGAGCAGGCATAATACATCAGCTGAATATTCTTTTATGAAAGAGCGAATACGCGCGTATGGGAGACGTATCCATATGCGTGTATGGTGGGGGGAAGGGGAAGGGGAGTGCGCGTGCGTTTGGCTGTTTCACGTTCTCAATACAGTCCCTGATTTCCTGTATGGGGTCCACGTGCGTGACGAGGGACGAGAGGGGAGGGGCGAGAGAACAAGCCGCTCGATGGGCAGCAAATATTAATTTAATTTAAATGGATTTCTGCGTTACGGGTCACATATAAACGAGGTTGGCTCTCGAAGGGTGCAAACTGTTCGTCTGTCCGTCTGTCCATCTGTCGGGCTAATGCGGGTCATCGGATCCGATTAATCTGAAGTTTCGAGCGATTTTCAATTTACATTTTAGTGCCTATACCCCTTTCACGTATTAGGGTGGAGGGGTGGGACAGAGAGGGGTGTATATGACATATCATACATTTTCGAATCTCTATAAGCTTGTTAACTGTTTCTCCGTCTGACCTATTGATGACCGCAGTATGGAGATTTCTGTAGGTCTGCCACTCAGAGCTTGGTATTATTGGAATTATTGGATTATCAAATTAATCAGCTAGGGTAGGTGGTCATTAGGGTCGAAGGATTCTTGATTTCGTTGGAATTACTCGTGTACGGAAGGGATGGTCTGAAAGGAAAGGGGAGTAGTCTGTCTACGCGAAGGACGTTTCTACTGGCAATTGAACTTTGAACTTGGAATTTATGACGTCAGAGGATCCTCCTATCGCGCCAAGTTCTTTCGCGGGATTCGAAGGTTTCGAAAGGGTATACAGGGGTGGAGGATGGTGGAATTATTAAATGAATTTTTTATAGGCCGTCGCGATGGAAAAATGACAAAGTTCGGGGATTGGTGCTCGGAGAGAGTTTAGAGGAGGAAGGTAAAGGGGTAAGAGAATAAAATGGGGTTTGGAAAGTTTTTACATAAGAAGTGACAGGCAATGGTTCGTCTTTGCTAAAGTGAAGAAGTAGCCCCGAGTAGAAGGACGTGCTCTGAATTTCGTTACTTTAATTCATTAATTTAGACGGTGGCGAAAAGTACACCGTGAGGGTCGCAGCGGACTTGCGAAACGTTTTCAGGGAAATGGCCAAAAGGGTATTGGGGAGGAAGAAGAGGGGAGGGGGGTGGGGGGAATCGGAACGAGTGGCCAGCAGAGAATATATGGTGAAAATAGCGAAAGAAAGGGGGCAATGGGATGGGATTTCGCGCAGGGCAATTTTTAATTGAATCCACGGATTTTATCGCGTCGCTACGTGAGGGCCAGCCCCCGATCTCGCACCCTTCCTCCCCGCGACCCCTTTGGAAAAAATTGCAATTTATTTTCCTTGGGAATTAAAGCGGCCATTACGCGGCAACCCATAGCTACCAGCTATACACAGCCAGCCAGCCATCCAGCCATCCAGCCATCCAGCCATCCAGCCATCCAGCCACCCATTGACCCTACGTTCATCTCAGTCCCTCCCGTACAGCTAAAACGAAGGACGCAATGGCGAATCCCAACCGGTTCGCCATGGCGATAAAGTTATAACATTAACAAGAGCCGAGGACGCAAGGCGGTCATATTACACAGACCTTTCCAGCCAATCGTACAAAAGCATGGACAGACGCAGAAACCTTCGTACGATTTGTCAGCCAAGGATTACAACGGTTATGCTCCACTTAAATGAGAGAAACAATAATAACGCCAAGCGAAAATAATAATTTTCGTGCGAACGTTAAAGTTCGCGTTCCGCGTCGCTCCTTCTGTCTCGATTAGGACGCGTTTCCAACAATATCGTTTCTCCGTCGTTTCGTTACGTCGGCCGGACACATTTTTATTTCCTTTCGTCGTCTCTGACGTTTCCGTTACTAACAGCATCACTGTCGCCCTCCGTAACCCAATGCTACACTTGTTGGATTCATTCGACTCCTTTGAAATCCGTAATTGATATCTACAGGTAGCTGCACCTTGCCAGTCAATTCAACCGAAGGGATGATTTACAATTGAATTACAAGGGAGGGTGCAATAATTCAAAAAGATTGTAATACCGTTAGGGCGATATACCATCCGTGACTGCAGGTTACGTGCACCTGACTGCTCACTGTATCCCAACTCTACGCTGACAATTGGGGTGCACGCATCGGGGTGCAAAGGGGGTTGTTGTATAGGGAAGCGAGTTGGCGTGTAATCCCAGGACAGGTAAGTATACGACCGTGGTATAGCAGGACGGGCTTAGTGCATAAACGTGGCTTTCGATACATATGCAAAGCGATTGTGTTTAACAACTTCTCTGGGAGAATTTCCATTAGTCAGGAATGGGAGAGGGGACGGGGAGAGGCCGAAGAGAGGAGAGACAGAGCAAGAAGAGATAGTGAGAGAGAGAGAGAGAAAGCAGGGCGGCAGGGGGAGGGGGAGACAGAGTTGCCAGGACTGGAACCTCGTCGAATGATTTCGAATCAACGTGTCTAGTAGGGCGGGTAATTCAATTTGAATATGTATTCGAGTCGAGCAACCCCTTTCGCGCGTGGGGCTAATGAGTTTTTGTCACGGTGCTCACCAACCCTTTAACCTTATACAGACCCTAACCGACCCTCATCCTCCCAACATCCTCTTTTAATTCTTCAATCGACGCGAATTCGCCCAAGTCGAGTCTCTCGCAAGTATTTGCCTACTTTCTTTTTTAATTTCTTTCTCTCTTCTCTTCCATCCTGACTGCTCTTCTATTTTTTTCGTAAGTCTACCCTCCTTGTACGCCTCCCCAGATCCCAATAACTGCCAGCTGCGGAAGGGGGTTGGTTTTGTGCGGTTCCTTAACTCCCGTACTCTACGATACTCAAGGAACTACCGTGTTTTACAGGGTGCGTCAACTATGCCCTGGAGTGGGGACCATTGCCAAGCACTGATCGGTCTGCATCCCCACTCCAAGGCTTTGGTTGACGCTCACTGTACCTATACAGCTGCTGATGCAATACAAGAATTCTGTTCTGGGGCCTGCGCTAAATTTATGCAGATGTATGCTGGGGATATTCTAAATAAGTAGGTACCCGCCTCCTGCGATCCTCTTCCGGGGTATCTTGCTCCTTTGTGGTTGTAGCTTCTATCTGTGGAACGGGGATGGTGGGGGTCGGAGAGAAAAAGATGATACGTGACTATCGTGTGTTATCATCCCGTCCACGGTGTTCTGGTGTCGTGAGGTGATACCATTTGGTATGACGAATGGGCGAAGTACTTTCGCTGTATTATCGGGCGATTCCAGGTAGGCGACAAGCCACAGGGGCATTGGATTTCCGCAAAGTAAGACGAGGGGGTCCGCGCCCCTTTTAATAAGAGGGTTGCCGAGCCCTAAATTAAACGAGGGGTGCGCGTCACGTATGAGCATAGATTAGAAGGCAGACGCGCGGGACTGAAAGTCCTTCCCCCTATAATCAGTACTTAGCGTTTTAACGTGACTAATTAGTAATTTCGCATTAGCCGCACAATTAATTCACTCCCTATGAAACTTCCTTGTAACAAGTTTCCGGGTGTATCCCGTCTATTCTGAATTTTCTGGAACAACGTTTTGAGGCCTGCCCCCTCTGCCTGTGCCTTTCGTTAATGTGTGCCTGAAATCATAATCCCGGGAACTGGGTCTAGCAACCTGCCAAGGTAAGGGGTGGGTCTCGCACGGGTAAGAAATAACACAGCCATAAACAACGGTGTCGAAATTGAAAACAGGAAAATTCAAGCAGACGCTTTGCTCATCGCTGTATACCCAGTGAACGTAATCGTAAACGTAAATGCGAATGCGGAGGTAATCGCGCGGGAGGGTAAACTTTGCGGTAAAGAGACCGAGGGAAAGACGAGAGCTGGATAACAGGGGAGGGCTTCTAGTTTGCTTCGGAAATAAATCACAAAATCAATTCTGGAACTGAAAGCACCATAAATAAAAGGCGGGATGGTTGAGAGGGATTTCTGGGCGTAGAACAGAAGCAGGAATAAGCAGGAAGAGCTGGAAGAGGAGCAATAGGGACCCCCTTCCCCTCCTCTCTCGCCCCACCCAGCCCTTCGGCAGCTACCTGAAACAAATGACAGCGGGCAGAGAAGCATTTGAGCGAGGGCTGAAACTTCCAGGGCGATCGCTCGTGATGTTGTCGGTGTAGGTGGTTGCTGGTCGCCAGTAGAAAATTTGAAATTCAAAGCGCGTCGATAAGAGCGAGCTCGGCAAAAATACACATTAGCAGATTTGAAATTTAGATCCGCCACTATACGAAATTGAGTTCGGTCCCAGAGATCAGCCGGTTGCGTTACGCGCGCAATCCACTCGGCAGGCGTCGCTGACAAATTATCACGTCTCTTACTTCTATAAGGCCTTACATATTAAACATACATACTTACTTGTCATGTACGTGATGTATAGAGAGTCGCTGATGTTGCCTGAAAGAAACTGGCTGAGTCAACTGTCCGTTCAAGTTCTCTTCGGTCACGGTCTGGCGAGTACAGGACTTTTTCCACTTTACCTACTTCAAACCGCGCAATCTATTCGCCATGATATTGCCATTTTTTTACAGTAGCCTAAGAACGACCCCCCTCTTTCCTATTTGACCCAGTCCACTTCGTACGAACTGACCATTACGCGCAAAAGCCTAAACGCATAAGCAAGCTCAGACAAGCAGAATAGATACAGAAAATCCATAGAGTCAAATCATCCGTGAGACATACGTGAGAATCTGGATCTTTCCAGATTCCAGGAAAAATCCATCGATAGGGGTTTCACTGGAAGAAGCAGGGGGTGGCACTGTGGTGTTGTCGGCATCCGTGAGTGGCTATAGATAGGGGTAAAGGTAGAAGGGGGGCTGCGTCGCTTGAAGAAGCCGGAGGGAGACGACAAAGGCTCGACTCGCGATTTCCGACAAAGGAGTCCTATACTCGTGGATAACGGGTTTCTGGGAGAAGAAGTAGAAGAGGAAGAGGTGAAAGGAGGGGGGAGGGGGTGGCAAGAGGAAAAAAAAATCCAAACACTTTTTACCCCATTAGACCGGGGAGCCACTGCGCCGGGATCTCACCCCTCAACTTCTCTCAATGTGTCGTACGGCACCCGACAGGATTCCTCTCACCCCTTTCACCCCCCCCCCCCTCCCTTCTCACGCTCTTTCGCTCTCTATTCCCTATCTCCTGAAAAGCTCACCCTCAAACCGTAAGGGATGCCTCTGACACGCGCACTGCATTACTCAATAATATCATAGCTTTCCGTGCTCCAGCTATAAGGATCCCTCCTTCGTGCGACGCCACGAAATATTTATACGTACGTATCTATTTCAAGGATTTCTAACGGATTTGTAGGCATTACCTGGCGCAGACTGCACCTCGAATGCATCAAAGAACACTCCTCCAGTCTGTTTGCAGAGAAATTGCAAAAGAATATCATCCTGTCGAGGGATGCGTGCGACCGACGTCTCCTATGAGGATTACAACCGTGCACCGCTAACGTAGTGTTACAGCTGCATTTCTCTTTCAATTAATTTTGAGGATTTTCTCAACGTTACTCCGTTTCAATGCTTACGTAATATCGCATTCCGGGAAGACTAACCCTACCTGTTGCTAGAATTACGCTTTAATCATATGCGTGTACGAACGCGTCGTAATGATTCCAGGAATGCAAAGGAATTACGAGGAACGACGTTCCCGGACTGTGGTCGTTGAAACTCCCTGTACGATATGCATGCAAGGGATGTCTTAAAGGGGGTTGAAGACACGTAGTTACTCGAGAGGGTGAATGTGCGACTGAACCTCCCTGCCCTATCTCAACTATACGCGAGGCACGTAAGCTTATCTATTTATATGAATATACGATCGTTCGATCATTGAGAATTCGTATCCCTCGCCAGGGTTCGTTTCTATGTGCGCGATAGTTCGTGGGTGTGAACGTGCTAAGACATAAAAGTGTAAACGTATCATTCCCCTGATGAATATCGACGGTATTAGCGGAACGTATTATATAAGCCATTTTTAGTAAAGATAAGGCACACTATATGTATATATAGGTTGGAATACTTTGTTTCCTTTTTTTCGCATTTTTCTCTGCAGACACTCTGGTAAGTATATATATACTTCTCGATATTTCTTATCTTCTCTTGGCATTTAATAAAGGCAAATCTTATCTGTGGTTAACACAGTTGAACCCCTATCCTTTCTCCGTTTCTTCGTCTCTCCCTCGTACAATTTACGTCCCCTATATCATCCTTGCGCTTGGCAAGAGTGAGTAAAGGCGCTGAAAAATTCATTGTGGGTTGCGAGAAAAGGGCGGAGTATGACGAGTGGGTTGAGTTTGGGATCGTCGTGGCGCTGGTGTAAAACCGGAAATGAGGGAACATGTTTGCACGCACTTCCGGTATCTTCAGGAGAAACCATCAGCGACGTACGGTAGATTGAGTGTGTTATATATATGGGAGGAGTGTGAGTCGTGTGGGTTTGTGAATTCCCGTTAACGCACACGTGCCAACCCACGTAATGTAGTCGCATATTATCGGAGTGAAACTTCCCGGATTGGGGAGCTCCGAGGGAAGACTGGTACGCTCGGCTGAATCTTCGACTGAAGTGGTGGCTGGGGGTGGGGGGATGCTACGGATAGAAGGAAGGTCGATGCGGGAAGTGGATCGACGGATAGGGGTCGGGCGAGGGGTGGGGGAGGGGCGAAGGGTGAGTTGGTAAAAGGAGGCATCGAAATGTTTGCCTGGAAAGAAAAAGCAGCGCCACCCCCTAAATCTTGGTAGAGACAAGTGTGGAAGCGATGGATAAACGAAGGGAAAGGAGGAAGGTAAAGGAAAGGAAGGAAGAGAAGGGTGCAAAGGGCATCGTAAGAAAATCCCAGGGCCTTAAAACAACCCTTGAGAACAACCCCCGTCGCGGAGAACTCTGGGAAAGTCGTCCTGAATTATCGTCGTTATAGGGGCGGTAGAGGGGGTACGGTAATTTAATATATAGCGTAGAGGGTTTGGGAGCGTGCCGAATTCTGGTCTTCCACCTCCTATACGTCCTTAGGGTTCTGACCGAGCATACGCGAAAGCAGAAGCCCGAGCAAGTACTCCGGCGCAGACCTTACACCCTGTTCCCCCTTTCATGGTGACCCTTTATTAGAAGGGGGTGGAAAATCGTTCGAAAGCGCCAGACGCCCTTTCGCCAAAATTTCTGTCACCTTGCCAGCCTGAGAGACGAAGGTATATTCGCGGGAAGAGGAATTGGCGGGAGACGCGTGTCTCTGCCGGTTCTCGAATGGGGCTGTGACACCTTATTGGATTAGGACCCTTTGGCCCTTTGGTTAGGGCGTGAGGACGAAATCGTGTCGGTGGCAAGACTCCCTAGTTATCCCTGTTATCTCTGATGGCGGTGGTAGTAGAGTTCGAGGTTTAGAGGTGTCTATTGGTCAGGTGCCAGGTTGACGAGCCCTGAAACACATTGCGATAACCTTCACCCAGCCCACTGCTACCCTTATACCTTTTCGGACTTCGAATATACTCGAAGAGGAAAAAAGAGAACGAGGGGGTGAACTGAGAGGGAAGGGGAGGAGGAAAGGGCCTCGTGAAACTATCTGCCAGTGAAATTGTCCCTGCCCAAGGGACTCGAGGTCAAATTACGAAACTACCGGAAGTGTCGGGACCACCTAGAGAAACTTCTCCACGTCTTAGGATTGCCGGCGCTCAGACCCGGGCATTAAATTAGCGGGCAGTGGACGCTAGGTGCAATACGTCACTGAGTGCCAGCCAGCCAACCCCCAACTGAAACCCCAACCCAACCCCCAGCAGCCCTCGGCCTGGGCATAATGTGAATCTATTACTCAAGCCATACGTCTCATTACCACGGGGTATGGCCCACGGCCAGGGCTTGACCAACCCTCGACATTACGTTGCCGCCTTGCGGATTTACCACTACCCCCTTTTCGAACCTTCCCTTAGCAGTAGCAATCGACAAATGTCTTTCCACCTTCCGGAGAGTCTCCTCTCCCGCGGACCAAGGAAATCTCCTAGGGGAAAAATACGTTTGGAAGTTTGCAATTAAACGTTTCCCTAATGAAAATCGTCAATGGGGATGCGAAATGGGGATAAATAGTATGTAAGTAAAATCAGCAGGGTGTCAATTGAAAATGCGACTGTTTCCCTTCTCTCTCGACCAGAATGATTGCCAGTAGGATGGCGGATGTTAAACGATGGGTCCACCAAGAGCACTGTAGGAGGTTCCAATATTTAAATAGCTTCAGCATAACTCGAGCATTACCGGGATGCATGTTGGCATCGTAACCGAGGAGCGGTATACATATCTGGCCTATATACCAGAGCGTGGGGAGCTCTCGGTGCTCCGAGTATAGATACGTATCCTGTGCACCTACTACCCTCACCTATATATAACAGCCTTATTACTATATCTAATAAATAGTCGAGACCCTAGATGCACTACACGGGGGCGAGCGTGTCGAGAAAATTTCCAACCGTCTCCCACCCCTTCACGTTTTCTTGCAAGGAAACCAAGTAAATGCAGAGAAAATATTTTTGCCTACGTAAATACATAATGTACGGCCTATATCCTCCTTAATGTATTTTACAGGCCCTAAATTTACCCGCGCTATTCAATGAGAGCACTATTGGGTCTCTCAATAATTTACGCGTGTATCCAGATGTGTTTCTGGCTTTTTTTTAAATTTTGTATACCCACCCTGGTGAATTGCGACGACAATTACCCTATTTGAGATTGAAGAAGTAGACGCGACAGGTGCCTATAACAGGAATGACGTCGAATGGCTATAACTGCTCTTGGTGATTGGCTCATAAAACAGGGACTTGATTGTCATCGGGATGAAACGAATTGTTATGCAAGAAAGTATCGATCCTGTCGTTTCAGTGCGTCAGAATATTTTTTACTTCTTTCTTTTCAAGCAAGGGATGAACGGGGAACAGAAGAAGAGAAGAAGGAGAACAAAGCACGAGATAACGTATGAAAATTAAGGGATCGAAATGGGCCCGTTCATTTCCATGAGGCCCTTATCTCTTCACGAGGGTGCTACGACCCTTTCGTAATCAAACTGGAAACTCGGGGTTATTTATTCGGAATGTATATTTTTAGTCTCTTTTTATTTTCTATGGCTGAGACTCTTCTGTCGCAACGAGAAAAAAGAACTCTAAACTGGAATCAGTTGAATCGTATCCAGCGATTGGTAACCAGATCGAAATTCAATTTTTTATCGTCGCTGAATCACGTAGTTGCACCTCGAATTTTACTGCAGAGGCTAATTTCCGTTTGGACATTAAAATTTTAGCAGATACTAAAGATGGCTGCGATTTCACGGACTTTGTGCTTCTCAGAATTCGAACTGTCTCTTATCATTAATGGCTTGAATATTTAATCAGCGTCTCGACGTCCGCTTCTAATATACTATAAATACGTATTTCCATTTTGAAACATCATTTTATTATTAATCGATACTCTCCATGAGATTTTGAAATCAGATATTTGACCAACTTTCTAGGTAGCACTTGCCCTCTATATTTACGTCAGTAGACACTTCACTATCTACAGCTGCATTTTCTAATTTTGTTTTCATTTTCTTTTATTTTTTTTTTCAGCGCTTTTCGCTATTACATTTTAAAGATATACATGGCGGTTATAAATGAAATTTGTATATTCAATGGAAATAAGACAAGGACGTCGGTTTCGTACGTTGTTTTCTCTAGAGACCCGAAACCACCCCAGTAGGAAATGCAGACCGATTCCTCATTTCTTTTTTTGCACCACAGTACAGCGCGAATATCGATTAAGTTCACGCAAGCGTTATAACCATATTCGTAAAAGAGACGGAAAAAAAAAAATGTAATTCTACACAGAAGCGAAGTGCGTGACTTACCCTATTCTACCTTCTCTTTTAACCAAGTTTGCTTTGCGTTAACCGAATGAATTCCCCGAATTGATTACAGGGGAAATTATGCTTATTGCAAATACGACAGCGTGCCAAGACTCAGTATGAATTTTCTGCTACGTATGACATTAAATCAATTTTCAACTTTTGCATATAACTGTTTGTGGTGCGACTGGGCAGCAGTCTTTCCTGAAACAGCAACATGGCAAAACGACTCCATCATCCCTGGGGACTAAAGGGCCGTTTTCCCTAAGTCTCACAGACCCTCAATTCCTCGACTTTTCAGTCCCTATCTCGAAAGACCCTGGCAAGATTTATTATTCGGAGCTTTTCCTGCGGGCCACTTCCTCGCGAAGTACCAGGAGCAAAAGACGCGAAGAGTACGAAGTCCACTGAGGAAGTGTCTGAATTAGCAAACCTTCTGGAAATTGCGAGCGTAAAATTTTTGCCGGACGCAAAATAGCCTGGGAACGAGGAGAGGAACAGGAATGAGGAATAGAGTAAACGAGAGTAGAGAAGGAGGAGAATTAAACGTAACTGGAGTACGAGACAAATAGGAGAATGCCAAGAACTTTTTAAAGTAAGGAATTTTACCAAGAAATTCCTGCCCCGTTGGGCCAACCGTCAGAATATCTTGGCTTCGGGCAAGCAGGCGTCCGAAGACGTTGGTAGGGGATACAGGCGTCCGGTACATAGACGTAGGCAGGTGGGCGTCCACAGATTTGATGGATAGCGTTTATGGGAAATTGATCGGAAATGTCGTAAGGGTACTGGTGCAGTCTGATCTCGATGTGGAAGGATGAACAATAGTCGAACCGATGCACCATACGATCCTGGCCTGGCACTTGGGCCACACTGATTGTCAGTATGTACATATAAAGTTCCTAGATATGTGTCAGGACGCCGGTAGCCGTTATGCGGGAGTGCAGCATAAAGGCGTCTAGGTGGTAAATCCGTTCTGGCGGAATTGAGATTTATTCGGTTTATAGGAAGGAATAAGAATTCCTTGCCTGGTGGTCTGGGATCGAATGGTAAGTGGTAATAATATTATATAACGTTAGAGAAAAGAACGGCGGTGCGTTTAGACATTTTATGATGAAGGAAGATACTGAAGATATTACAGCATATCTCCTGTGAGGTGGTTATACGAACGAATGGGGTGCTAAATAAGCTGGTGGAAGGTAGAGGGTTGGGTTAGGTTATGTTCTCGAAAACGTTCATCGATTTCCAGGAATTGGATTGGTGGTCAAGCGATCAGCCAAGAGTTGGAAGCATTCCGGGCAGTGTTCGCAGAACGACTACGTCGACAGCGATTTCGACTGGGCAGACAAGGGGGAGAGATTTCAATTGTCGTCGGCGACGCTCAGGGTCGAATCGGTGTCGGGGTTGAGAGGTTATCCCATCCCTCTTGAACCTTCGCAGCTTCCTCTCAGGATCCGCACTCTTAAGAGGGCGGAATTGATTAAATAATTGGCCCCTTAGATTGGGGGGCTAGTTCTCTGGAATGAATACGCTGGCTCCGAGCCAACCCTAGTTCGCTGCGGAGGCTGGACCATCCCCTCTACCATCACGAGGGTTTAGTATACCCCCCTAGACAAAGTACTCGTACGAGGATAGGGTTGGAAGTAGGAGGAAGGGTTTCTTACTGAGAGAGACATTGGACGGCTTAATAATGGCTTTGATTGGGATTGGAAAATGTGGCTGTAGAGCGAGGTATTACCTAGGGGGTTGGTTTCGGCCATTTATTCCTCTCTACTAATCTTGGTCTACCCTATCGTCTGGTACTCGTCAACCAATCGCAATCAAGACGTTAAACACGTTATCGAATTTTTCAAAGGGTACAAGAAAAAAAAATTAACTATTTTGATTAATTAGTGCTCTTCGTAAAAAATGGGAGGGGGGACATCGATAGGACTTTTTTTTGGATTGGAATGAAGGATCTGTTTGTGGTTGTTGTATCAGGCTCGAATTCTGGTTTCTGGTTTCTGTTCTGGCATTTAGGGCTGGACGGAGAGAGAAAGCGCTAGATAATAGGCATAAATATTCCCGGGTTTTTCGGATTTATATTTCCCGCGTATCAGCGATCTCATTTGCATGGAGAATTTACCGTGCGCAATGCACCCTCCTTTCCAACCCCATGGAATCGGGCAGTTTGGGCTTCGCACAGTCACGTGTACGGCGAGCAGAGCACAGGGTGAGATTGAAGGGGAAGAGGAGGGTAGAAGGGGCTAACGCTTATGCGATATAGCTCTAGCTCTCGCCCGATATAACTGCCGCGTAAGCTGAACTATTGAAAAATGATACTGCAGTCTGTGAATGAAATATTATCACTTGATATATTCCCGGGCGCCAATCCGTTTCCTACCGCTGCTTCATATACTACATTCCCACAGGAATATCCCAGCCGTTAAGGAATATTTCCCCAGTCGGAACCATCCCCTAATTTCCCTCGGTTTCACCGGAAATCAGAACTAGCGAGCCCGTTAGGCGAGATGCACCAATTTCAATCTCCCCCCTAGTAAATTTCTTACAAACCAAAATCCCACCTTAATCGGATGTCGTAACTACGCCAACGTGAAAATAGCATTTTTTTTCTGTGTTCTTTCTTCTCCTCGGCAATAGCCGGGAAAATGCCACTTTATTTCCCATGCTGCCAACCCTTGTGCCCATGGGACAATACAACCCCTGACTTGTTTGCTTCGCTTATGTGCGGTGACGACAGTGCGGGACGCGTATAAGCTGCCCCGAATAAAGGATGGACTCAAAGGGACGATTAATAATTGGACAAACGAAGGGTGCGCGAAGAGGGGGGGTTCCAGGATAATTTCTCCCCTGCCGGGGAAACTATTCTGAATTCCTAGCCGGAAGAAAATATCGGAATTGTAAATATTATATTTTATTCTATTACGAAAAAAGCACTGATAGACATCCCTATAGCAGCCTTTGTAAAATCAGGAGTTCTAATGGCTTTGGCACAGAAGCGTGAAGCGTATCTATTTGCAAGAAGGGTGGCACAGGTGGTAGTCCATAGGAATAGAAGGTATACACAGTACCTATAGGCGTGTACAAAGTCCGTCAAATGGAAATGTCTCTGAAGTGGTCGTGAGCGCGGATAAAGAAATCGAGAAACAGTAGAGACAGAGGGAAATCTCTATAGAGCCATGGGACTGGTCTCTGTCTCACCCCCTATACGCCCCCCTCACTCATTCTCTCTCTTTCTCTCTCATTTCCTTCCTCTTCCTCTCTCAATCTCAGTCGCACTGCCTCCTCGTGCAAAAAGCTCGATTTTTATTCGAGTTTTATGATTTAAATCGCACACTCCGCATATTCTTGGCGCAATCGAGTCAGCAGTTGATTTTACGTTTTATTTTTATGACTCTACGCGGCGCCGCGGCGCCCTCTGATCCTCGTGGCGTACCTGCTAGGATGCCTCTGTATAGGGGTAAAAGAAATTGGGAAAAAAGGATAGGGGCACAAAGGGGGTAAAAAGGGGAAACATTGCACCCCTTCCCCCACTGTGTCCTATAAAATACATGCAGGTATGCATATATGTCGCCATGACACCCAAGATTTTCAAGAACACTTCAGAAGCCTTTCCTGTCTAATGTTCTCTATCCCGAACAGGACGTCGGGCGTCGAAGCCTTTGCCATTAGGAAGCGGCGTCGGTTTAGTCCATCTGTCTTGGTGGATGAAAGCGACGCTATACGTCCCTCTACCCATTGGCATAAATATACACGGATAGACGTGCTTGTACCAATCTAGCGATAGAATGACGTAGATACGTAGAGGGTGGAAGAGGGATGAAACGCAGGAGATAGGAAGCGACGCTATGATCAGCATGGCGTAATAACGAGAGGCATAAATTGACAATTTGACCAGTGGCATTGGTCTCGGCTGATGACGTCCACGAGAATAATTGGTACCGAGGACAGATACTCGTTCGTCCACACGCTCCATTATTGTCTGCCATAGACATATAGGGTGTACTATATGAAACGAATGTACCGACGCCTTGTTACGACCTTTGGAGAACGTTTCTGGGAAATTTACACAGGAGCCCCGACGCGGATGAAAAATTCTGTATTTCAAAGGGACGCCTATCGACGTAGATTAAAAAATGAGAAATTCATTCAAAGGTTATATATAAGGGGTGGTGAGGTAGTGGTTGGACGATAAGAAACTCAGGGGAGTGAGCTACCGTGGGTCAGAGGTCAGGAGTACATAGAACTATCGAAGTGGCAGTAAGGAGACTTTTCGACTCGACGGAGAGATTCTTTGTAAAGTTTCTTGCGCGTCCATCCTATCGAGCAAGTTTTCCACTTGGATTTATCCTTCGGCTGGAATCCAACTGGCCTTTTTATTATCACGAAGGTTCTGAGATTGACAGGTGAATATTCCTTTGGGGTAAATAGAACGCGAACAAAGATTTCGTACGATGCGTGCGCTGCGCCTGAAGATGAGGGTGATTTGGTGGTGTGTATTGTTTTAACGCTATTTGATTCGGGGTCGTTATGGTAATCTTGGTTTGGCTATGAGGGCGGTCCTTTTCCTTCTCGATTCCTCCGCAACGCCCCTGCGGCTTCTAGCCTACGTACCTGTATCTCAAGCCTAGAAACCATGCACACGCAGCCCACGCGAGCCCCGCATTTTTCAAGCAGTCTCCAACCTGGGCTCGACCCTCATCGTTTCTGGTTCTTGTGTGAGACGGTGTGTGGACCAGGTGGCCGAGGGTTGCGGGACGTCGTAGGACATGGGGGGGTGGTTGCGGCGTCAATCGAGTAAAGACGGGGTGAGCACGCTGAGCACGCCAACCCTCGACTATACCGCTAACCGGCCATATCAAATGCCTTTATGATTGCCTCGACTCGACTTAGCTGGCTGCCGAGGGCGTTAGATTGTGTTAACAACCCTGTAAATTTAGAGGGGTTGCAAGTGGAATGGGAGTCAGTGGAGACGGGGGTTCAGGACGGCTTAGACGTTAAGAGTAAGGAACGACGACTTTTTCGAGACTCTACGTGCAGAAAGTATAGTAATAAGGTCGAAATTTTCCACGAGTACACCGGGCTTTACGGTAATCTCCTATCGAGTGGATTTAGCAAGTAAAAGTCAACGGAAAATTCAGTTGCTGTCGCGAAATTGCTCCTTGCGGTCCGAAAGGTCGAGAGAGTTCACGGAGTCGAGATTTTTTCGAAGTATCACAGTTCGTGCCTGAATTCATTCTTTCAGGTTTTCTTTTGTTACATAGAAACGATCAAGTCCCGATCGGTAACCAGTAGTAACAACCAAGGGAGCTGAAGGCACCTTGGCCAATAGCTCCCGGGAGAAAATCAGTTTCCTACCGGAAAATAGTCCATCCCTGGGGGCTAAGGGATGGTAAAAAGTAAAAGAGAAATTTCTATCTACCCCGGCAAGCTTCACTAACCCCCCGTGTGCGGGTTGGATAAAGCGAAAGAAGAATTGGATTGTACCAGACCAGACGGATAAATTTCGAGGGGAAATCGTTAGGAAAAGGCTTCGGGCTAAATGCCAGAGGGGGGACAGTTCCTCCTCTTCTGGACGACGACGAAGAGCACAGAGACCACCCGGTACATAGGATGCACTCCGGTTACTATGAATTTGACGCCACACACATGGGACAGGTCAAGCGAAGAGAAAGGAGACGCAATGAACTACGAAGCCAAAGTGTAGTTATACACACGAGTAGGGGGAGGCGTGCTGGCGTAGAAATAGCAACCCTTGTATCAAAACAGTCATTTAATGCACACCCGCCCTCGAGGACTCGGAGGGTGGAGAAAATTCATATTCACTGGGGGAATTACTGACCAATCCCGTGACTCTCTCGTAGCTGAATCGCAGTCAAGACTTTTTCAGCAACGTGCACCAGAGACCCAGGACACGACACGCCACGTCCGCCGTTGCTTCCGTGAACGTGTCGACCTGATGGAGCCATTGAGGTCGGCCGAGTTGCCTAATTTGCTACAACCTTACGTATAATGCCTTAAACAAAGAGGAGGTCAAAGTGCAAGCCCAATTGGCTTATGACCTAGCATCCATAGTCATTATCAATGAACGTCGGCCACAAGAGAGTACAGTTCTTCTTTGTACACGCGTCCTCTGATGCGTTCAGCAATTGATTTGCTCGAATGCTACGGAATGGCTGAGGGGTAATAGAGGAAATAGCGTAGACAAGCATGACTAGGAGCAAGGGGTTAAAGAGCACGGGTTAGGATGGGACTCTGTGCTTCAATTGGAAACACGAATACGCTCTCTCCCCTTTGACGTGCACTTGTCGATCCAACTAATTTGTTTTTCCCAACGGAGACGACCACCGCGCACGAACGTGCCTGAATTTAGCGAGTATTCGCCAGTAGTATAGCTAATGTGGAAGGGTCCTTGCAGCCATTTTTACTCCTGCCCCTCCTCCTCCTCCCACCGCGCTCACCGTCGTTACACTCTCGTTATGTCGGCCATGTTGCGCCAGTTCTCTAGACCAGGACGCCACCATGTTTACACGAGGAGTCATGAAGCAGAGCAAGACCATCCCCTGTGCAGGCTGTACCTTTGGATGGACGAATGGATATGGATAAAGGGTTGCTTGGAGTACCAAAGGCGGACGGTTAGCTGGTACGTGGTGGAGAATGGAGTTTTTGTACGCGTAACCTCTAATTATTTTTATAGGATTACGTCCTCTCTGGCTAAAACTCGTACGGACGAGATAAACTTTCATGGATCCCAAGGAAAATAATGGCGACCTCCCTACGAGGCTTACTTTGGTCATAGAAACAACACGGGGTAGCTAGAGTCCAGCCGAAGCGGAGGATAAGGGCTGGGATGGACAAGATAATCGGGATGGACGGGATAGAGGATAGGAAACGTGTAGGAACGTTGCGTGGGTTATATAATGGACTTTTTGATACGTATGTTAACATTATGAAAAAGAAACGTTCGTCTTGTTTCTTCTTCTTCGTTGCATCATCTGCATTGTATGGGAACAGGAGAGTATGAAATCACGTGATAATTTTCGTAAAATTTGGATAGAGCACTGCGTCGATAGGAGGGATAGGAGTATCCTGCAGAAAGGCATGTATTCTCCTAGGGAGTAAACAGCTCAATACGTTCGCGCAGTAGATTCTAGTTAACCAGCCACTGTCTATCTAACCAGTCTATACAGTCCATGCCGAACTGGATTCCGGATACAGTGACAAATGTTCAAGCGAGACTATACCGGACTCTGTCAACAATAACCTGACCGAATACGCCATGGCGAACCAGCAAGTTTCTCTCTGAACTCTGACAGATCGTACGAGACTGGTGACTTGGTGGTTGCAGTGTTATGGCTGTTATGGCCGTTATGAACGTAATGGATGTTATCATCGTTCTGGCCGGCGACTTTCCTGCCAGGAACTCATATTGACCCGGTGTGTTCGAGGTGTGTTGTTCGCGTCTTTAAGAACGGGGCTGCGTGCCGCCATGAACACCTACCTGCCTAGCTCTGCTCTGTCTCTCTCTCTCTCTCTCACTCGCTCACCCGTGTTCTCCCTTCAGACTCCTGACTCTCCTAAGCTATAAGCCCGATCGATGTACACGCGAAGCTCTTTCGAGGACTTTGGGGTAGCTGCAGGCACACCGCCCTGGAGTGCACACATGCACGAGTCCTGTTCCTGATTTTCTGGAATCTTCCAGACGCAGTCACAGACGTCGTGGGGGTAGAAAGGGTGAAGAGATTCAAGAGGGGATGTACTGTACTCCATGAATGGATGGTTTCGGCCGAAGAAGCTCGTTACTAGGAAAAAAGGAGTAAGGCGAAGGGTTGAATTTACTTGTAGAGGGTAGCTATTTGGTTCGCGAGTTGAGTTAACGGTCTCGCGGAGAGGCGAACCGTGTTTTCTCAAGGGTGGGCTCCCTCTCAGTTTCCAACTTTTTGTCGTAAATAACGATTATTAAATAGCCGTAACTAGCGCGCAGGGAGAGGACGGTCTGCTGCGAGAGAGTAAGGGACTAAGGGTTGTAGTGGTCAGGAGGATATAGGGTGCTGGTGAGAGTCCAGTCTGGAGAAACGGTTGTTGGCCTCGCGTTATATCCCAGTCTGAGGGGCACGAGTGTCGGAAGGGCGTAAGGGCGGAAGGTCGCGGCGGAGTGCCGGCTCGAGCCTGGCTTTAATATAGTACAACCCGCTAGTGTGGGCTTTATGATGACGAAGAGCACCTGGGGGACCAGGGGCTGCAATTTCCTCGCGCAGTGCTACCCTGCACCTGTTCCGACCCCTCCATATAGGTACACCTATAGCAACAGCTATCTGCGTGACTCCCTCTCCCTCTCTCTCTCTCTCACGTATATATATGTATATAGTGAGAACGTGCGCCTCGGCAAACCTATAATGTCGCTTGCTGGAGCGGGCAATTTGTGCACCGGAAATGGGCCTGCAGGAATGTCTTCTTCCTTCGGACATGTTCCGGTAAGCACGGTGCCTTCTCTTTCTAAATCTTGTAGGGGTGGCTTTCTTTTCAGTAGCTGTCTGACCGAACAATCCACAGACCGACTACCCTCCATTTTCTCGTTACTTCGTTTCGTGGAGGAAGCCACCGGGGTTCCTGCTCTTTCAACGTAGTAATTCGTACCGGCGAAGGCGGCGAAGGGGATGAAGGGGGTGAAGGTCCGGAACTATGAACCTCGGGAATTGTCGCTTCGAACGCATTAAAGGGACTTTCCTTCAGCGGGGAAGACATCTTTTTTTTTCGTTCATGGTTCCCGCGAGAGGGAGGGTTTCAACTATAAGAACTGTAGGGGGTATAGGTAAAGGTGGATGAAGGGTAGGTGAAAAATGATAGCGAGCAGGGAGAGAGGCGGAGATACCACGAGCCACTCGACGATAGCATCGCAGCTCGGATCCTCCCAGATTTAAGATAAGGGTGGTTTCTTCCCTGTTAAACGACGCTAGAACCACCGGAAATAACATGCTTGTTAAGAAGTAGCCTTTCGTAAAGGATCTCGTCGCTGCATCGACGCTCTTCACGGCACCCTTATGTCGACACATAATCATATTACACATACAAATACTACCCCTTCGACGTATTGCATTTTACGAGTCTTATAGATTTTCGCATATAACTGTTAAGTTCGTCCTAAAGCACGCGTCTAACAAGCTATCCCGTCGGTGTGCTAGGGGATGAAAATTCTGAAGGTGGAGTAGGTGCTGAGACGCGAGAAGGGTTTTTTTCTTGGGGCGTCAAAACTTTAAGTGCCGCGAGCGCGAAAAAGCTGGCCACGGGAATTTCAGAAAACAGGGAAAAGTTGATAATTAAAGTAGAGGAATGGAGAGGGGGTGAGAATAGAAAGGGATGCCAAAGGTCGGAGGTCAGAGTTCGGGGCTCGGAGATGGGAGGAACAGTGGTAGGAAGCAGCCCAGGAAAATGCATGGAAATGTATTCCCAGGTGGCGAGTGGATGAGCGGCATAAGAGGTAGGAGTGCTGGCGTTGAGGATATTATAAGGGTTGAAAAGCCGACGCCGCGCTGTCACCAAGAAATTATGCTCAACTCTCATCCCTCCTGACGAAGAGCACCAACACCGACGTCACCCCTCCAAGAGACCAACCCTTTCTACTCTCTGCTTCTTCTGATTGTAAGCACTTTATTCAGATTGTCGTCCTGCTAAGGTTAGGACTTTGAACTCGACTGGGATACGGCACAGCCGGGATGCTGTGTAGTCCTCCCCCTCCCCGCCAACCCCTGTCCAACCATTGAATTACCCTTTCTAACCACTATGCATATTCCTAACCTCCACAGCCCCTCTTATTAATCTGTCGCTCGACCCTCATCACTTTCCTCCTTCCGTAACCAGCTTCAGCATCTCTCACTGGACTCGCACGCACTTGTGGACCGTCCACGCATTTTCTGGAATCGATAGAAATCTCGCAATTCTCTCATGGTCGCGAATGTTTTGATTTATGACCCTTTTGAGGGTATACATAACTTTCCTCCGTAGTGACGTCAAGCACTTTATAAATGCAAGCACGCTCAGCCCGTTAACAGTATAACTGGTAATTAGATTGCTATTGATCGATTAACTCGAAATGGCTTTATTGATATTGAAAATGACAACGGATGAAGAGCACCGGAAACGAGCATTTCTATTTAGCGCATATTCTTCCCGTGTAGCACATAGTTAAAACTGTGATTATTTGACTTTGCATATTTTTTTCCATTATCGGGACTAATCGCAAGAAAGAAATATCATGCAATGCGTATAACGAACCCTGTATAACTAAGGCTATGGATCTAGAACCTAACTCTATTATAATAAGGTGGTCGTGTAAACCGTTCTCGTGGTTGGCGTGTAAAAAGACATTTTCGGTAAGGATATTAAAAATGCGTAGGTGCCCCTCAACTCTCTCCCGTTCTCTCGTTTTGCTTTTCGTTCTCAATCCCAGATACGAGCAGAAGTGTTTTGTAGAACGATACGGGGAGTCAGGGTAATATCCACGTAGAGTGAAGTCTTATCGCAGCCAGAGCCGGAAGGGCTAAATCATCAGCAAACATGGCTGATTAGACTGTGCTGATTAGGGATTATGGGAAAATAATTCCTAACGAGGAGAAATAATTACGGAATGGCGTGTACCCCCCCTACTTTCGGTCCGTAAGCGCATCCCAAAAAAGTGGACGAAAAAAGTGGCGAATGGAAAACAGATAGAGAGACGGAGTGTATCGTGCTGATTTAAAAAGTCGGGAGGGATCAGGGGGAGGAGGGAGGATCCGTCAGTCAGGAATGTTCGTTACGTGACACAGCGCGTTTCTATGAACGCGTCGTCACTCCTGCGTTGCTCGCTCTTTCCATTTCGACGAGTGAAAGCCATTTTTTTTTCCCCTCGTAAATACACATATCGTTTTCTCCCTTTGAATCGATATTTAGAGGCTAAAGAATCTGACTCGGGACACTTTCAGACTGTAAGGCCTTTCTGTGTGGATGAAAATGAAATAAAAGTGTCTCTTGGAAAACGGGATCCCTATATACCATAGTGGATAATCCGGAACCGAAGTGCGGACCATTCGGAAACAATGTGTTTGGAAAAGCTGAAAGTGTGACTTACGTAGGTTTACTTTTTATTGCCGAGGACATATATTTCACGTAATATCACACGTAGTGCGGAGTTTCTAGCGAAGCTGTAAGCGCGAAGAATTCAATACTATATGTATATAGGATAGATATATAGGATAGAGAGGGAAGAAGAGATACAGGGATAGAGTAAGAAGAGCGTTAAGCCTCTTAGCATATTTCGCGCAAGTTCGCGATTGTTATTGCTGCGTATATTTTTATTGCATTAATTATCTCTGATCCTCTTAGTGGGTTCGAATTAATTGGTTATTTTATAATGAGAGAGTGAGCGAGAGGTAGAAAGGGAAATAATGCGGCGACTCCGAGAGTCTTTGGCTTAGCACCAACTTCCTGGCCGAGTTGGTTTTCCCTTAAGCCGGCCCCGACTCCGTTTTCTGGATAATCTTGGCGAATTTTACGAAATTAGGGCGAAACGGTCTGGACGATCTGCAAACGTCTTTTTCAATTATCCTAGATGGCTCCACTGTTCGCCACGGTAGACATTTATACTTTAACAATGCTTTTCTGGGATTTAAAACGTACATCTTTTCCTGTGCTTTGTAGCTCCTCCGAGTTGTCTAGTTTTTTCTATAAAAACTGTGAAATTCAAAATCAAATGATGCCATAGTTTTATAAATTCACCTCCTTCGCCTATCCATCCATAAAAAAACTGTCTATTTCCTGGCACAGTGCTGGCTATCAGGTAATAAGATAGTGCTAGCTTATTCGAAGTATACCTGCCACTACTTCGCAACTAGCCATAGTTAGTTGGCTGTATGGTTACATGGCTATAACCATACGTGATATAGTCATAGGCAGCCATTGAAGGATCCTCCATCGAGAAGTAACCAAAGTCCTTGATAAGCTCGAAACTTTCCAACGCTTTAAACACATGAAGCCGCCATTACTTTAACCCATATGCTCGCACTAGTCTATATACCATGGACAAACTACGGCATCCCTTATTCTCATTCTCCACAGTCTATACCACCCCATAGGATCGTACGGGGTTCGTGCAGCAGCATATAGGAACCATAAAACGTGCATCCCTTAGAGCCAAATCCGGATTTAGATGCGGCACGAGTGGCGCCACTAAACCTCGGGTCAAACCGAGCATTTAGATACTAATTCTGCGGACGTTGCGAGCATTAAATGCTGCCGCCATTACTTTCCCTCGTTCGTTTGCATGTCCCAAGAAATTCTAATTGTATATCTCAATCGTAAATGATTTTCCCCGAGAATTCCACGGCTGCCGGGGAACGCCTTCCAATCATAAAGAGAAGCAGCAGCGGGTCCTATATATGTATTCTAAAGGGTGACACAATTAATCAAATCGCCCAACACGAATAACTTGAGCCTCGTTCTCACTATGCACGACCCTACGACCTCATAGCCTCATAACACGATGGCGTCGTAGATTCGTAGATTCATAGAGGTATATGAGCGCGAGCGCTCGATAACGTAGACAACCACCGAGAAATACCATTAGCACGAGCCGCCTGGGGAATTGAGTTATTAACGTTTATCTTTGTATTATGATCAATTCGGGCCAAATGATAATCGTTCTAGGAAGTGGCGTGGCTTTTACTCGAGGCTCATAAGGATGCAGCCGGAACGGCTTACTCAGGGTGGATAATTCATAATCCTTAGATAAGACAGCCAGACGTCAATGACTTTTTCTACTTTACTCGTTCTCCTACTCTGTCACTACAGTCAGTGCGTGGGTACGGACTATAGCGTTGTGATAATATAAAAAATGAAGAAAACTATACCCGCCAGTAAATACGGCCACCCCATTAGTACTGCAGCCACTGCGCGTAATCCAGTAGTGAAACTGCCGTCGCTGCTGGTGCTGTTTCTATACTTCCGCCTCCGTTTCTACGGCTGTTGCCAGTAAAATCTGACTTCCGGGAACCTAAATTCAATCTCGGGCTACAATTAAGAGATCAGCCACGCTCGGACGCTCGAGCGAGTTTCGAGGGACAAAGTTCACTTGGCGAAATCAAGAAAGGGGATCTGTCTCTATACTTGCCGCTACGCAGCTGCTAGTAGCAGCTAGTAGTCCTTTTTAGCGTAGTAAGTAGTAGTAAGTAAGTATTTCGCTTGGTCCCCTTCAATCCTGTGCGAAATATCTATAGACATTCTCGGTTCTGCACGGTATTCGAAGACCGCGAGAAAGTCTTCTAGCGGTTGGATGCTGCAGGGTGAATGACGTCATGGAGGACTAGGTGGGGATGGAGGAAATCGTGGTAGGGAGGGGGGGGGGGGGGTGCGAAAGTGAAAGAATAAGGACGGAGAAGGAAGAAGAGTCAAGTGGAAGGAAGAGCAGTGGAAGCACCGACGTAATATGGCCGAGCTATGAAAAATAAATTAGAAGTACCCACCGAGTCGAGACAGAGGACGGAAGAACTTCTCGACTGGGCAGAGATCAAATTAACTTGCAGCCTCCAAGCCGTTCTCTCCCTCCTCCCTTCGTTACCGAAGTTCCCCGCTCTTGGACTCCACCCGCTCCACCCTCGAACCAAGCCTCCAGAACATCCCCATCCGGCTCTCAACCCCGCGTTTATGCGACTCGGTAATGAATTAACCCCGTAGCCTCTGCGAATGAGCTGCCCTGCTTTTGCCTCGTGGTCTTCCTGCGTTTCTCCACTCCCCCCCCCCCCCCCCTCTCCGTCCCTTCGTCTGCTTCAGCTGTGGAAACCGGCAATCCGAGAAACTAACGGCTCATCCTCCCGGATAAAGTTACGCTGCTGGATCATTAGTCAAGAGGCACTTTACTCTTGTCTCTATGATCAATTTCCTTTTGCATCCTTGATTGACAATCCTGCATCCGTTTTCTTTTAATTCTATATCCAGCTCGTTAATCCGATCATATCTATTGGTATATCCTATTCTTTTCCCTGTAGCCTTTTTACGAGCGTCGATGGTTCAGAAAAAATGCATCTTTAAAATGCGAATGGATATACGTTGCAGGGTCGCCAAAGACGTATCCTTAGTGTGTTTAACAGATTAATCCTGGCACCCTGTAGGCACGCGTGTGTTTGACTATAGGTACCTGTCGAGGTGCACATTACAGGGCTGAAGTTGTTCGATAGGGGAGAGGTTCATCGGATTATCCACTGTCGAGTGACAAGCTCGAATCGAATGAAATCATCCTGACTCTCCAATCTCGCGTGATCGTTTTCTATAGAGATGCTGCTGAAGGGCTGAAAAATTGGTCTGATGCCGGTGCGAGGGACTGGTAGGTAGACTTAAAGGCAAGATGTCCGACGTTCGATTAAATCACCATCTAGAGTCGTTATTTCATTCCGATACTCTGTGGTACCCCGATATCCTATCCTGGGTATTCCTGAAGGATTGACGAAGGTGTCATGGCTGTTTTTCACCGTAGAAAAGATCTTCCCTTAAGGAGGAAAGATCCGTTGACGCTACAATAAGAATCTTCTTATAAATAAGAAGGAACGTGGTTGGAAAAGGTAGCAAAGTAACACTGGAAGAGTTAGGGGAGGAGGAGGAGAAGAAGAAGAAGGGAAGGAGAAGAAGGGCTGAAGCGGAAGCGGAAACGGAAGTGGAAGCAGTCCACCGTCGGGTGAAACGCGGAAAACGCGAGGAAGGAGAGAAAGGGAATGATAAGGGGGATGGTCGGAGGGAGTCAGAGGGGAAGGGAGGTTATTGCATAGTGACATAGACAGATTGCGCCTGACGAAATAACGCTGTGTTTTTCCCTCGGCTACGAAAGCTTTTGTCCGCGCTCCGAGGCTTCACTACCCTCTACGCTGGGAACACCCCCCAGGACGGACAAGAGTTCTCCAGCTCTTACAACGTCGCGATAAGGTGTGCCAACCCTTGAACCAGGTGTCCGATAAACAATGTTATCAATGAATAATAACCGATGCCACGTTCAATTTCGTTTCTCAACGTCTTAATAAGGAGACGCCAGGACCTATTGCTCGTATATATCTATATATATATCTCTACATTTCATTGTATTTTGCAATTCCACTACTGTCTATTGGTACTACTGCTCTATATATATATTTTTTTTAATTTGTGACCTTCCGCCCTTCGTTCGACAGCGCAATAAGTAATTCAATACGTTGTCCGTGATTTAACCAGACAATTTTCAAAAGTCTCGTTTACTAATCGACAATTATCCAATCTGCCACGTACATATCAATTAGCCTTAATGGAGCCACGAGCAAATATCTAGGTATCATCGATGGCTGCCCTTTTCAAAGCCGTTTTCGTCCACAGTTCATTAGCAGTAACTCCGAATTCCTGGATTGTACTGGGTGCACCGTGCGCCATATGGCATAGCCAATTCAACCCTTTTTACCCTCTCCCCCTTCCCTCTTCCACAGAATTCAGTATCGAAATGCCACTGGTGCTGGGTGAACATCTCGATTGGTTTGATTGCATGCAGCTTCCAACTCAGCCGTTATATTATACCGATAATATCTACGTGTGCTTACATCCCTTGGAAAACATCCCCTCTTTAACCCATACTAAATATCCAAATGTACATTAGACTTTAAAACAGAATGCAAGTTTCTAGTCGAAACCGTATAAAGGTGCCAAAAAACAAAGCTGAATCCACAAGAAGCGACTGTCAAATTTATCCCGCTCAGCGTGCGGCTACTTGACTATTATTTATTGTATCCCAGGACACCCAGTTGGCGGCCATTAAAACATTGCGAAATCCCAGCTATCTCGACGCGTTTCCCTGGAATACGGAAATGGGGTACCCGCTTAACGAACACCTATACGCACTATTGGAATGGTCGTCTGGCGAAATTTACGGCAGCGTTCACAACGTTGATCATTGAACGAAATATCTGAAGCTCACTGCCGACAGGATGACGTAGCTTAAGGATATTTTCAGCGAAGCGTCCAATCGAAACGTGTCGTCCGTGCACGTCCCCTCCATATAGCAATGCTGTCCGTTAGATTAAAGCCACGTTCTCAACGAAATCCCTCATTTCAACTCATGCTGAATTTCGAGATTGAAAGCTTAAGGGTGCGTGCGCGACACGCGCGTTGCTGGTAGATTTCATCAAGTCTGATTACATTTGACTAGCAGAAATCTTGCTGAGCGTCGCTGCTGGTCCAGGAGGAGAGCTGAGGTCGGATGAGCTGGGTCGCGCGGACCCTAATGTCTCTGGCGATAAAAACGAAAGGAAATAATAAAGGCTGATTAAGAGGAGATCGTAAGATTCGTTTATATAGAGGAGGTTAGGTATACGAAGAAGGCGGTGACGTTGCTGCCTGTGGCTGAGGTGCTAAACTGTTCCATAATACCGAAGACTTTACTGCACTCTGCCAACGTTTATCCGTAGCTCCTCAAGCCCCTCCGACACACACCCCTTCGGACTCTGCACACCCTCGCACCTATACACGAGCTTCAGCCCCTATTCTATATTAGTACTAAACACACTTTACTACCCTAAATATAGAATATAACCTTCGCCGAATTAATTAAGTGCCAACACCTTTTCACGACCTCCTGCGAAGCCTTCACCCGTCGCCACCCCTCCGTACGTCAGTGAATTTTCGATCCCCAATACTTGGCCAATCCTTCATTGCTTTTTTTTTTTCTTATGCCGTTAACCGGATTCCTTCAGAAATCTCTTCGCAGTCCTACCACTACGAGATAGATAATAAAAAAGTATCCACTTGCTGCGAAGAAAAATGTACGGGGGAGAGAGAGGAAAGTTTGGAAAATGCACTTAGAGTCAATGAATAGTCTGGAAGCTGACAGGTCGAGACACGCTTTGCGAAATCGCAGAAGTAGTAAGTAATAACTGTAATGAGGTGGAGGGTATAATCGCAGAGGAGGAAAAATGTTCGAACAATTCTTAATTAAGGGCTGCAGTGCGTCGTCGTCGGCGATGTTCTGCCCTGTGGAGTTGCCGGGTCGCTACCGAGCGACAACTTTTTCGAGGGGTGGGTATGACGTCATAAAGCAAAATGTAATCAACCCGAGACCACATAACAAAACAGGGTTGTGCTTTTGAGTGGCAAGGAAGGGTAGGTCGGGTGCAGGGTGGGAACGCAGGGTCAGAGGGAGCCAACAAGTTCAGCATGTTCCAGTGTGTTCATCCGCGTCCGCATTAATAGTTTTCTTATTGCCAATCAGCGAATCGGTGAAGTTTTACGCGAAATTCACTTTGGTCCAATGAAATTATACCTTCGGAAAATATTCGTAATTGTCGGCGTTTTACAGAATGTACGATGGTATTCTCCGTATAAATATTTGTACAGCTGAACGCGATTTCTCATAGAGAGATAGAGAAAGGGTAAAAAGAAAATGTAAAAAAGCGGCGTCTCCCAGAGCCTCGAGGCGTCGTGAAGCATCACGGCGGATAGCCAAGCTACTCGAGAAGCCTTCAATCTGTCTGTCACACTCAGGCTGGTTCCTGCGGTTATAGCACTCAGGTCCCAAGTAGTCCCTCTTCCTCCTGCCTCCCCCTCCCCCATACTCAACCCTTACTCCACGAGGAATATAGTCGACTCTTCTCGCTGGCCTGTTATGCCGGTGAGCTCTGCTGCTGGAAAGGGTGCTAGAAGCCCTTGCCGGTATGTAGCTAATTCTTAGGAGCAGGACGCTCTTCAAGGGGCTTTGAGTTCCACGCTTCCACGAGAGAACGTATCACGTGTGGATATATGGACCCTCCCCCGAGTAAAGTGGGGTCGCTTTTAGGATAACCTCGGAGCTTCCAAAAGTGTCTATAATAAAAAACAACTGTTCCAGATCGGGATGCGCGCCCTTATAGAGAGCTATCCTGACTGATTCGGAAATATCGACTTCTTGGAATAGAAGGAACGTATAGCCAGAATAGATCCAATAGCCACTTGGAAAATACGCTCGGGGGGGAACAGTGTGTTAGGAGCAAGAGAGGGATGGGGTTATTGCCCTTTCGCTCTAGAATGAGGGAGATGAATTGTTAGAGCGGTTAACCGATGGAGAGTGAAATACCAGATCCAGGAGTTCAGCAGAAGCAGAGCCAAGGAATCGTCGAGGAGCTCGAAGAGAGAGGGGGCCCCCTACTCTATCTCTCTCTTAATGTGATAACCTGGAGGATGAGGCTGAAGAGATCCTGAGGAAGAATCTCTAGACTATTTTAAGCTCAATTTCAGTCGATCGAGATTTTCCAGCAGACGACCTCCTGGTGGTACCCAAGCTATGACCTAAGAGGAAGGGCAGGTGGATACAGGGGCTAGATAGTTCTTCTCTCGATTTCTGGATGCTAGTCTCACGAGCAAAGGCCGGCAGAGCGTGGAGCGTCGCGACGCCTCGTGAATGGGAATTGTTTGAAATCAGGGACTCCGTCGTCATTGCCGGCACGGATATGGAAGCCGCTCAATGCGTTTTCAACGGCGATGTGGGCATCCCCTTACGGTATTCCTTACTTACCCATCCAAGTAGGAGCGATTCTGCTCGAACCCCCCGGATCTTAATAGCCACCCTCACGGCGCCAGAGACATTTCCAATGCTGGAAACGCACCGTTACGTCCTTTCGGGAGCACTCATCTTTCTGCGGTCTAGTTACGACTCGCCGGGGGATACGTCATCTAGAGAACACGCACGCACGCACGTATGGACGCACGTGCCTGAACCTCAAATTTCAAAGACCCTATTGCTGGCTTAGCTTTAAATCAGCCCTATCGTATACCCTATAGCAAAGCTTATCGCTTTGCCCAGCAATATTTATACAGCTTTCAAGCTCAAAACGCTTTTATTTAATGTTTCCAACTTATATCGATGCACTGTTATACCTTTTATGGGTTAAAGTGTCTGCGCCATTCCCAACATCCGACGCGTCCCGACGTCCGATATTCTCATGGCGAGCTTCTGTGCGCCAGCTGCCTAAATTCCCGAGTCTCGACGTCCAGAATCTCGAATATCTCAGATATATATACACACACACCCACGCGTATATACATATAGCCTTGGAACATGGCAGTTGGGATGCATGAACGGGGATGCTGGCAGGACAGGAGACAATTCCTTCTGAATAACCAATTCAGTACTATTCGTGAGCTTACTCAGAAATTCTCACCCTTATTCTCGAGGGAGGATTTCTCTTTGCCCCAGCCATTTTTAATGGGACAATATTCCACCCCCCCCCCGCCTCTTCCCCTCCCCCGCTGTCCTTCCCACGAAATCCAACCTCTGTCCTTTCACGAAAATTTCGCACGAGCCTAATCTCGGTAATTACTCATATTTTACGGCGGTATATAATTGAGCGCTCTTAAAGCGGCCATTAGTTTCCCTTATGCGCACTAGCATGGCGCGCTGGATCATCCCTTTATTACCACCCTCTCTCGCCCCTGGCCGATTCGCTCCTGGACGAATGGACGAACGGAAATGTTTTCGGCTAAATTACTGACTTCTGGACTTTCCTAACAGTTGGAAAGTCCTAACAACAGAGCTTGCCTTCTCACCCTACCAAAGGGTGGCGCAACCCCCCACCTCAGGACAACTCGGAACTATCAAACTTCCAGGGTTGGCTAACCTGACAGATCGATTAAGAGCATCGCTCGAATTGGAAAACCGCTAATAGCCATTTCACCGATACAAGGTAATACACTCGAGTATCGATACCCAATTATTTTCGGCTATCTACAAAAAATTATCATTTTTCATTAATTTAATTAATGAGCTTTTAAATTTCCTTTACAACTTCGTAAGATCGATACACTATAAGAAGGAGAAGAAGAAGAAGTCAACGTGACAAGAAGTTCACCACAAGAATGTGACCTCTAGGGCAAAGAAAAGTATAGCTTGGAGACCAGCTGATTTCAACCCCCTGTGCAGACAGGGCTGCCAGACTGACAGTGCGGCCAACATTTTCGCGTCCTCTGGCTTTCCCAGTGAAACTATTAATCACCAGGCTGAACGGGGGCTGTCACAAGTTGCGGCGCCTTGGGCTT
Source organism: Pachycephus smyrnensis (assembly GCA_030142225.1). Taxonomy (NCBI): domain Eukaryota; kingdom Metazoa; phylum Arthropoda; class Insecta; order Hymenoptera; family Cephidae; genus Pachycephus; species Pachycephus smyrnensis. The sequence goes on along the minus strand of JARQST010000320.1, from coordinate 970,876 downwards.
TTTTTGCTATGAAAGTATTACCACTTTAACACCATATATTATTGGCCCGTGAAGTAGCCGACTTGGCTGTGACTTGGGACACGGTAACAAGCGACTTCAGATTCAATCCTTTATCTTGACCTCGCGCAGTTTCCTCCCCTTGTACTGATTTCTGATGTAATGCGAAGATCATTAAATATTAACAAAGAGAATAGGTACAGTTGGCAGTTGATACCGCAGGGCTCGGATCTGAGTTTGACTTTGGTATCATTAGCTCTAATTTATCACAGTGGAAACTCACCCTTACATAGCTTCGATTCTTCCCTGTGTGCAAGGGTGGTTGCGGGGAGGGATGGAAGGGCAGAAGGAGGAAAAGAATGAAAGAGTGGCCGGCTCGAGAAAGATCTCCCAGTGCCAGTCCATCATTAGTCAGACGCTGATTAGTAATCGTTTGAACTTTTGACCCGTAAACAAGGCCGAATTAATTATCCACTTTGATTATACGGGGTGTCCATTAGTACTCGAGGTGTTTGCTACGGCATGGTTAAACGACCCAAACCTTACGTAACAATTGAAAGAGGTTTAGTCTGAAGATTTTTCAAAATTTCGTTCTTTCTATTTATTGGCCAAATTGTTAGTGTACTCCATTCGGATTCGCGTGATCCATCAAGTCAATGGCTGACTAGTTGCCTTCTCTATGGATGGCGTGACTTTTTAACGTCGTCACGAATCGCTCATATTTAATAAGACCCCGTGTTTTCGTGGCCATCGTTATGCCGCTCGTTATCGAGCTATACACGAATTCAGGAGTTTCGGGTAATTGAAGCATGCGTATTGTTTCCCTGGAAACGGAAACGAGGGTGGAAAAGGGAAAGAGAAAAGCGGAAGTAAGACAGACAACGTAAACTAGCAACATCAGCGGGAAACTAAAGTCCGAAGTGGAGCTTTGGATAAAGTGCACGAAGGGAAGGAAGAGTTTGGTCATAGAAATAATAAGGGATGAAGGTCGAGGTAACTGAGGTCGCGAAACGATTAAAGTCGAATTTCCTATGGGGGGTAGTGGACGGCTCATAGGGGATGCGACTGAGCGGTTAGAATGGTTAGAAAGAGTGTATATGCGTGTGCCTCTATCCGTCTGACTCTATAGGTACGTGATCCCCTGTGCCACTCAGAGAAGTTGCCGCGTCGGGACGTCGGAATGGAACTTGAAATGGATCGAATAATGGAACAGGCCGAGTTCGATAACTGGCTCTTTGGCTACTCGAACTTTTAACTTCTAATAGATTCCTTGAAGTTCATCGTACAGTCGCTACCTACTTCCACCTTCAATCTTCCACCTTCCGTTTTTCACCTTCTCCTGAGTTATCTAGAAGCGAAACGATGGCCTCTTGGTTGGGCAGGTACTTTTCTTGCTGACGAGGAGAATATTAGCGAAGGGAGCCCTCAATTAGCAGCGTCGGCAGGGATGAAAAATGGTTGGGACTAATCAAAAGAAAAAAGGAGAGGCACCTAGATTTAAGGGCGGCTGTTAAGAGGTTCAATTGAAGTTTGTTTTTTAAATTGATTGAACGTACGGGCTCTGCTTGAAATACCAGGAACGAAGACTTTTCAGAGGAATCGTTATATGAGTTAAACGAGTGAACCTTGGGATTTTCGAGTTTGCCTGTTCGGGAAGGATTTCAGAAAAATGAACGCTTCAAACTTTCGAAAGAGCAGCCACTTTTTCAGGATCGATTTTGATTAAAGACCCTGCAGGGATTTCTCGAGTTCCTTACCGTTACCGATATAGATACTATATACGTATATATACATCTCACTGAATTGTCAATTGTTCATTCCAATTTTCACACAGACCCACCCTTACTCTACGTCTATCAATGCCCATTATTCTTTAATAAAACTATTAAATCTTTCATCCGACTTTCCATAGAGAATCGCAAGGACTATTCGACCTCTGATCTGCCAATCGCACCAGGAATAAATTCAACGGGTGATAGTCTCTCTTAATCCGAAGACACAGAGTACCCCGCGCCCCCTGCACCGTCACGCTAAAATCTCTCGATAGGAGAATAAATGGAGTTCCCGAAGGATGACGGCCGTCCAGGGATCTACGTATCAGAGAAGGAGGTAAGGAACGTAGAAATAAGGACAGAAAGGAAGACTTTCGTCAGACAGGACTCGTTCCTTCAGGAAGCAAGGATCATTCCGCAAGCGCATCTCCAAGGAGTCTCCCAAGGAAAAAGAGAACGTTTCCATTTTCCAGACAATAAGGGCAAATAAGCGGACAGAGAGATGCCAGTAGAACGCAAAGGACACGAACTGAGAGAGAGAGAGAGAGGAACGAAGCGAAGCTGGGAGCAAGATGAGGATGCGGCTGGAGGAGGAGGAGTGGGGAGGGACGGAAGATCCCGGGGGAATTTTGGAGCGTATTTTCTTATAAATTGAAAATGTCTGCCAACCCGCACGGGGCCCGGGGGCTCATCTAATCCTGGCGATGCAAGATGAATGGCTCGACCGCCCCCAGCACGACAGACGTCGCGATCCCCAGCTTCTTTCGAGACTCTTCGGGTGGCTGGTCCGAGGGTTTTCCCCGGCGTTGCTTCTCTGTCTTACCCTCTCTTAGTGCGGGGGAGGGGAGGGTGGTACGCCTGACAGGGCAAATCTCCGAGAAAGGGAGCCGACACTCGAGGTACGGAACGGGCTCGACAGCTGGTGTCGATTCGCGATAACTTTCTCTCTCTGTCTCTTCCTTTCTCTCTCACTCTTGCAGTCAGAGGTGAAAGTCGATACAAAGAAAGTGATACGAAGGCTAAACTTTGCCTAGTAGAGGAAGTAGAACTTACATACGTTATTTCCGGTTCGAACAGACTCTCGATCTATAGTCACTGACCTAGTACTTATTATACTATACGATAACTCTGATCGAGTGCTACTTGGAAGCTTTTGCTGGATGAATGGAAGTTAACGACGTCATTTCCGGCTGCGTCGGAAGTTCCTTCAAGAGCGAGAAAAGCTTCGAAGATTCGGACTCGTCGTCGACGCGATTAAAAGATGCGCCAAGAGCGTTTATCGCGATTTCAATGCTGGGATTCCGGAATAATGGCGACTTTCACCGTGACGATATCTATCTCGTGTATTCTCTCGAGCGATATTCGAATAGGCGGTAATGGGATTAACGTAGTTGTGATATAAATGTAAATAGTTCGAGGGAATCTGGGAAGTACCGAGAAGCCATGACGATATTCTACTGTAGTAAAGACGCCTGGTCCTGGGATACTGGGATACCCGCGCATTTACATCTACACCCAGCGACTACGTGCACCAGATCCACTTTCTCTGTGCTCTTCCCTCTTATTAAAATATCTAACGTGATTACTGCAGACTTGGCAACTATAATAGAGCGACTTGAAGTCAAGTTTGTGGAGCTGCCTCGCTCGCTTGGCTCTCAGCCTCCCTTCCCGTATCTTAACCTATCTAATCATGACTTATCTCATCTTAAAAACTTTCTCTTTCTCCTTAACCTGCAAAGGGTTATTACGGCGAACAAAGGTCCGTGCTACTTATTGACCTTTCGCGTTGGTATGAATTTAAAAAGAAATTCTTTTCTCTTTGTCGACGGTGATGCAAGGTCCTCGGAAGATTCCTTGGAATGTCGATAAATTAGTGATTCTACAAGAGGAGACGGGAGGGGAGTCCGGGGATTCTGGTTTGTACCTAATCGAGAGGGTTTGCGGAAGGAGCGTAGGGGATGACAAGGAGGAGGGCTGAGAAAATAAAAATCCGTGGCTGTATCGGTCGGAGGAATTGTGGGTGAAATTAGTCCGCATTGAATTTCTCCCCCGTGGGTACCACGTCGTGCCCCATCATTCCGCAGCGCCCTTACGCCTCGGTTCAACCCCTCGGCACATCGGACGAGCTCCCCAAGGCGTCTCATAATTAAATTCGACAAAATTTCCCTTACTCCGACCATTGTCCCGTAACTAGCTATTGTACAAGGAACACCGTCGATGCGAAAACTTTCCTTCCACACTCCTTCTGAATCAGGATGGCGACGCGAAGCGTCGACACGTTAGACTTGCACTTCGTCGCGACGCCGTCTGTAGGAACTTTTTTCGTTCTCTGCAAATTTTCTATTTCTTCTTCACTTTCTTTTTCGTTCGCTCGCCTTTCTTTACGCGTTTCAGTCTCGCTGGTGGCTGTTCTCTTTTTTTAGACAGACCATACCATGCTCTCTCTCTCTCGAACCCTCTACGTATATATACCCTCTGCGTGATAATTTACCGTCCCTATGGTGAGTTTCGATGTTGGGATCGTCCTGGGGAAGTTTTCAGGTCGGCAAATCGTTCGTGCCGGAGTTCTTTGCAGAATCCCCTACCCCTGTGTCCCTGTCCGAGAAAATTCGCGGAGTCGTTTGAGTTTACAATTTATCCCCGGTAGGCAATTGTTTTCTCGAGGGAAAGTCTCGGAATCCTCCTACAGAGGTTAGAGAGCCACTCCTTGTGTTTCTTCAGCTTCCGGTTGGGGTCTCGCGCTCCCGAGACCCTGCTCCACATAAATTATGTCCGTTTAATCGAATCCCAGTTCGAGATTTATATCCGCCTTATTGCCTGCGACTTTGCTTCCGGCCTAACAGCCATCCAGCCAGCCACCCAGGGTGTCTTTCGCCATTCTCAACCCTCTGGGCCTTTCTAAGATTCCATCTGTAGTAAAAGTCCCCGCGGCTACCCATATGCACACACGCGTATCTCCAGAAAGTTTAATACGAGACACCAGAGTTCGTTCTGGAAAACTTCTTGAAAAATCATTCGGAATTTCCTACGAACCCATATCGGCAAGGTTGGAAGGGTTGGCACGATTGGCGCTCTACCACCCCTTACGGAACCTCGAAGTTCGGCTACGTATATGAAGTACCTACATATCTGTATCCGTAGAGCAGCAGAAAGGGGTGAGTTTCTGGTACCGTTGTAACTCTCGAATTGCACATACCACTTGCTGAGAATTCTGAGCAGCACGGTCGTTCCTCGAACAAAGCTGTTTTAAGGGTTGAAGTGACAATGTTCGGCCAGCTAGTGCCACGAATTGGCGCAAAGTAAAGGGTCAATAATCCAAGAGAATTAGCGAGCAAGATAATAAAGTAGTGTTGTTACGAGCTCGAAAAAGAGGGTAGCAACTCGCCGCTTTTTCATCCACTCACTGAGAGCCGTGACAAAATTCTTTTTAAGCTCGAAAGCTCCCGCGAAGCGGTACGGTGAGTCGCACCGGAAAAAAAATTTGAGTTGCAAGATAGGGTAGGTAAGAACTACTAATGCCAGGCAGAGGGGTTGTTCCGCTTTTTGTTTCTCCGTCCGAAAATTAAACACCGGTAAATCCTCGAGGCTTCGCCTCTTCACCCCCTAACAGGCACCCTTTCGTTCGCATCCCTTCAACCGTGCCTACCTTCTGGCCCAGAACGGTATCTACCTACTCCTACCCTTAGCCTTACTTTTCCCAACACGAAACACAGACCATCCCACCCTTCCCATCCACCATCTCCAGACCTAGATGCTAGAGAGATGTAGCTACTCGAGTAACTCCCTTCCATTACTGTTGGCTGGAGGGTAGGGGGAAGGGGGAGGAAGACTGCAGACTGGTCGCTGCGCGCGGTTGGAATATTGAAATCGCTCGTCGCTTGCAAAACTTCTCCTTCCGGTTTACGTGGCCACAAGAAAAGATACTCCACTCTGGAATCACGTGCTTCACCTGCAGGATACCTGCTCAACTGGTCGTAGTCCTGTCAGGATTCGATGCTAGAATAATTTCAGGTTTTTCCGTCGGATAACGATGTAGGGACAAAAGGGGCAGTAGTTGTACCTGATAATAACCAGACAGAGTCCCGGAATGTTCGAGAGGTCTCGTCACGCCGGGCATCGGCTGGCTGAACGATATTCGAGCAGAGGGGAAAGTGGGACAGAGAGAGAAAGAGATAGGGCAATAGAGTGGAGAACCTCTTTGCTTCTCATTATTCATCAGAGGTACGCGATAGTGAAGATATATCGTGAGAGTGGGCTCGAAGCGCAGGGATTCGAGATATGTGGGAGGGTCGCCATTGTCCTGGGAACTCGGAATTGCGACGCTTACAATATGATTGTTTGAGGCCTTAGTGGCTACGTGGTTATGGACCCTCCCTTACCCCCTCGACTCCTCACCTCTTAAACTCGCCATAGTAGTACAGGGTGGAAACCTCCAAAACTCTCCGTACACAGACAGGACCGAAAACTATTAAATTCGTTATTAATGTCACCGATGCTTGGCCACCCTCTCTTATTGTTAGTGTCCCCATCCCCCTTCATACTTGCTAATTCCTTTCTCCCTCTCTCTCCTTCTTTCTCTCTCTCTCTCTCTCTCTCTGTCTCCGAAGCCAGATATACGCTGGGCAATATAACGCCGTAATTGCCCGAGAAAATATTATTTCTCGGCCCTTTGTTTCCTTCCGATGAACTCCAGGATTGCGTAAGGGTCGCGTTATCCCGAAAGGGGTAGAAAAATTAAGTTAAAATCGAACGCTCGGGAAATAGCTTGTAATTCAAGCTAAATACATCCTCATCATTCGAAAGGTTTTCTCATTCACCCCTTTCGTATACGTTAGCTATAGCTACTCCTCAAGCCACGTATACAGGTGGCTGTAGGGCTGCAAAAACTCCGGGTAAAAACGGATAATTCTTTTGGAACAAAGTATACTGTGTACCGTCTTCGTCGCGCGATAAATATTTCTTGCTGTAAGCTCGACAAAGAATTTCTAATGAGAAATTTAGGACGAGGATTATTTAGTGTGTTTTGCAGATTGCGCAATCCGCATCCCTTCCACCTTCCTCTCTGCCGGATACGACGATTGGGTAAGTCCAACAGCCCCACTCTCTCTGCTCCAGTGTAAAACGGGTTCCAGGCATTTCGTGCACGGGAGCACGGTTTCGCGACATTGGCTACCTATACTATTTGTCATTGGCGCGTGTAGTCGAGTCGGTCGCCACATTGGAACGCGTCTGTGTACGAAGCGCGCCGCCATTAGTAAGATTGCTATCCCTGGCTGACGAACGAGCCATATAAAATAATAGGTAGACGTCGATCGGGACTTAATGAAATTGCTTGGCAAACAAAGTCCTTTCGTCCATTCCGGACGGGGGTTTAAAGGGGGCACGAAGATCACTTATAGTTTGATAAAATCCGTCTGGTCCCTCCCCCTAGGGAATTATGACTTTCCAGGAGGAACCTTTGTACTTCGTTCTGTGTATTTATCGATGTAAAATTTTGGAAAATTTTTTAATAAAATCTACCGCGAGACCCTCCCGAAAAGGAGGGAGGGTGGAATCTTGCTGTTGCAGGCATGTCACGTACCAAGGAGTTCTGGCATTATGAGTCGAGCTAAATCTTGAGTCATTCGATATCAAGATGGCGGAAGGGCCCTTTCGGATGGCCCCTCGTAGAATGCCTCCACGGGTCGTAACCTACAGCCGAAGTCTCCTGAAGGAGCAGCAGGGGAGAATGAGGAGTTTGGGGTAAGAAGGAGAGGAGGGTGAAAATGATCTGGCAAATCGTGCGTCTCTACCTTCGTGAGAGACTTTGAGAGACAGGGGTAGTCTTCGAGTGGCTCTCTTTTACTTTTCTTTTTTGGCAATGAGATCTTTCGCGTGTTCAAAAGTTATCGTGTGTACTTCGCTTTATGGTCTCAGCTGCAGAAAACTTTGGGAATGAGGCAGCTTCGCATCTCGACGGTCTACGTATGGGACGGCTATGGGGACTTAGGGTGCGAGAGGGATGAATGGACCCGTTACGCGTTGAGTTGGACGTGGGGTGGAGGGTTGTTCTATGGCTATAGGTACTTCGGGTATTTTACGTAACACACTCTGGCTATCCTAAGCTGGCTGCTCTTAAAAGAGCAACGGACTGCGGCAATTATATGGTGGGAGAGTTGGCTATAAAAATGACCGTAAATACCGACATAGTGTTACACTGTTACACCCTTGGGAAGATATCTGGAGCAACCCCCGAGGCACAGGCGCATCGCGTCCTCGTTGGCCCTAGGCCAAACTCACTCCTGCTTCCGAGTTATGACCAAGGGTGGCTACTGGCTCCGCACCATCCTGCTAAGACTCACCCTGTAAGTGTGCTTTACGAGTGAGCAAAGCTCGGCTTATTTCCTGTATTTAGATTTTTATTACTACCCCATCGAAGACACCCTACATCCCTTCAAACCACTCGCATCCCTCAAACGGTCCATCGACCTTCCGCCCCGGAAACGTCTATTACTTTTTTCCATCGTTCTAGGATACACAGTAGCTTCGGAATTTTCAGTGGTTTCGCATCATTTTCGTAAAGTTCCGGGACGACGTGATAAAGAAGAATCGAGTAAATTTATGGGATTTTTGAAATGACGGGAATAAAAGAGAACACAGGGTAAAGAGAAGTACGGAGGGTGAGAAGGGTTGGAAGGTCAGGTAGAGGGGGGAGAGTGCGCTCACGGGTATAATGAAAATATTTTTGGTCCACGAGACGATAACTCTTCCCGTGGCTGTAAATGAAAATTAACTCTTTAACAAACAGAGTGGTACCAGCATTTCGGTTGGGGCGAGACTCTTCCCCAGAGAGAAGAGGGTAGCAATGGGGTTGAACGGCGGTTGCGAGGGGAGTGCGGGAATCTGGAAACTGACGCTATGGACCGTGGACTATGGAAGCGGCAGAATCAGCGTCGAGGTTGCTGCTAGAGGTGAAGGAGGATCAGCGGTGGAGGCATATAGGGGAAGTCTGGAAGGTTATAAGGGTGGCAGTCTCGTAGATGGCGGAAGGTATAAGGTAGTCGCGAGGCTTGCGGGGAGTTTCCACTAAGTGATACGAATGCGTTTGGGGTTTGCGGTTCCCCTAAACTATATTTAATGCCAGAAGCCCGCCGGGGGCTCAGTTTATATCTCCGCCTCGCGAGTAAAGATTCTTGATGTAAGCCCCGAGTAAAAGAGTCGAAGGGCCCAGGCTGATGTATGTGGCAAACAGCCGGGATTCGCGCAGGTGAAATGGAACAAATGGCCCTTCGCGTTGGGGCCCTCAAGCCCTCGGTCACGCCTGGACTAATCGGCCTGGAATTTGCTGAGAAAACCCTTGGAATTCTGGGTCAATTTTACAGACTCATATTCTTTCGGCTATTTCCCATGCTGAACCTGAGAGCCATGACGCTTTCCCAAATCACACCATCGAACGGAGTGAGTGTCTCTTTTCCTCTATTCGCTAAAAATCCTAGAGACTTCCGGCGCAGCCAGGATAGACGTCACGGTACGATTCCCAATTTAAAATTGATCTTCCGCCGCGTCGGTCATCAATTTCGGCAAACCTTCCTGCACGTAGTGCGCTTTAATAGAACGGATTGAATCGGGCGTTTATTGCAGTGGGATCGTGGCTACGGTAGGGGGTGGTGGTAGTGATGCCAATAGACAAGGGATGCACGGAGTGCAGGGACTGCAGCCAGGCACAAACCAAACTAGCTGTACATCCTGGCCGGTAATGCACTCTGATGTGGTCTGTTGGGACCGCGGGCCCAACCCTCATATTCTGTTCGGTGCCTTATCTATGCATGCACCTACCTATGCACTTATGCATGCGGTAGATGCCTGTGTGCTGCTAGGCAAGTATATTTGTTCAGCTAGCAGTCGTACCTGGCTCCACACATAGGATAACGCGCTCTATCTGTGACTGGGGTTATACACTCGATGACGCAATATCAGTGATAGTATGAGTACGCACATCGGCCGTCTGTGTGCAGCTGGCAAATACCTCCTATATTATATAGTAAATAGGCAACGTGTGCGCGCGGTGGCTGCAATTCCGGACAGTGTGACTAGCCACCAATGGGCTTCGTCGCGTCTGCCGACCACAAAACTATCCCATTGATCCTCCAAGCCTTATCTATTGCCTGCGATATCACGATTACGACTCCCAGCATTCTGCCGGTGTCAAAATGTTTCCCAGCACTCTGCCGGATCGCTTGGAATTCCCTGTATTTTTTAATCTTGATTTAATACTCGCGCATGCGAATGGCTCCTATTGGATGAGCGCAGCATCCCATTCCGTGTCGCTTTGGAAGATACTTCGGTGAATGTTATACAATCTATGCGGATATCAATATATTGTACGCTCTAAAACTCCTCACGAAGATTTGCGAAAATCGAACCGGTTTTATTCAGGTTTGGTCGAGCCGCAGCAAATCCCCCATCCCCACACAGCACCCTCAGTATCGAAGAGGATTTCGACCAACCCCCGGGTCCTCTGATTGAATTCATTCTCTCCGGTAGTCCGGCCTGCTAGGAATTTGTCGCCGTAAACCAGACTATCTCGGAAACAGGCTCGTTGATCCACCTTTGGAAAATGGTCTTCCAAGTACCACCCTTAACAGAACGTAACCGGCCCTTGTGCGTTCTGGGATGTTTACATTGGTGAGATGAATCGATGGATTGGAAAGAACTTTGAGGGATGTTGAACTCTCATCTCGGGAGTCAAGATAAAGGAACTCCAGGAGGTACAAGGGTCTCTTTACCAGGTGCCATCTTCGGGCGGGGTGAGGGGGTGATACGGTGTCACTGCCGCAGGTTGACTACGCTTACCACTCTGGATACATCCCTTCTCGTTGAGGGTGTTTCTATAGGTTCTCTACTTGAAACGATACAACCCTCTCAGGAGCACCTTGCAGTCTGAGTTATAGACGCTAACGGTTGCATCGTCCTATCCCACCCCTTCGTCATATTACAAAGTGCACCTATGGCATCTCGCCATTTAATATGGTATCTCGTCCTCCAAAGGATGAGACCGATATTGTTCCACGCGCAAGAGTCCTTAGGAGACGCGAGATTATCCTCCATCGGTGCTGGAGGGTTTCGGAGGGGTTGGTACGGGGGCTGCTGGAAATTGATAAGGGAAAACAGGAGTAAAAGAGAGGTCACGGGCATACGTTCCAGTAACGGTTCACGGATGAGCGATTTTGAAATCAGATACCTTTCGTATAATTCACAGTATGTGAGTATGAATGGGGGTAGGTTGAGATGCGGTTGGCTCACGAGGGGGTAGGTAGTGTGTGGTAGATAGTACGTCGGGCTGGACGGATGGACGGTTGGGAAAGCAGGACGGGGGTAGGTTGGTGCTCGCAACCCTTTTGGAGTTCCACATTAAATTATAAAGTCAAAACCGACGGGCGGAGATGATATAAATGTGACTATTATACAGGCCCGGGGCGTCGGGGTGGCCTCGCGACGCCACCAGGGTGTTACGGTGCGAGCACCGTTAGAGGATCGAGATAGAGAGAATGAGGAGGAGGAGGAGGAGGAGGAGGGAGAGGGAGCGGGAGTAGCTACCACCCCGTCAGACGATAAGTGTTTGAAATATTGAAAGCTGAAGCGCAACCCCCGACGACCACCAATAGCGGAGTAGGGGTGTTGGAGGGCGCTATGGCAAGGGCATAATGCCGTCATTTATACGAGGATGGCTGGCAGGGTGTATGACGGGGCTGGAGGCGCCGCGACGTCGGGGGTGCAGGCACTTGATATGCGCAACGATTTGCGTTCCCTCATCGAGTGATTGATACCCCGCTTGTCTCCGAATATTTCAGATCTTGGGGCTGAAAGGCAGCGCACCCCCAAAGTACACGCCATTGGGATCACGCCCAATATCGCAAGAATCACCCCCCCTGAAATTCACCTTTTCTCTTCCCTCTCCATTTCCTACCCTTAAGCCAAGTCTTACGTTGCCATTCCGCGATACCAGGAATTTCTTCGAATATAGGAAAGCAGCGTGTCTGACGTTTTTGCGCAAGATCTCTGGGCTTTTTGGTCGGACTGGGAAATTCTTGAGGAGGTATCGCCAACCGGTGAATATCGACGGGGGTGAATGAGCCAGAAGAGGGACAAAAGGAAGGGCTGACAATAAGTGAGATATATCGAAGGCCAAAGGGGATGAAGGCTATCGGTATATAGAGATGGAAGTTGCGAATAACGTTACTCAGACAGAAAACTAAACTAAGAAAAGCTGCTGCCCTCTACGTGTGTATCGGAAATGAATATAACGCGCAGTCAGTCTCAACGGACGGCAACCTATCGCAACTGCACTGGAAGATATTAAAAGTTTCCAATGATACGGCAGACGGCATCCGATACCCTTTGTTCATCCCTTCCAGAAAATACAAATACGGCCCAGCCACCCCAATGCCCTCGTCTTGCGATGCTCCCTGCCAAGAAATAACCCTTCGAGTCTTCCTCGTATATTGCCTCTCTATCCGCAACGGATGACAAGAGAAAAGTTTTAGGAATGAGCCACCCCTCAAATTTTCCGCAGGTAGTACGAGTGACGATTTTTTACCCTTACCTCATTCCTCTGTTTTGCTTTTCAACCCTTCAACTTTTGAGCGCCCGATTTTTCGGTACGCGCGTCACATCAATTTTTCTACGGCATTCATCAAATCCTGTCAAAGACAATTTTCAAAATTGTATTTTTTTTTAAAGAGTTCAGCTCCGGCACGACCCTCGCTCCGCCCCTTTCGGATTCTCACCCTTGACGAATTTATAAACTCGAGAGAGATATTCGCTACAGTAAACCTGAGAAAACTTGTAGTTTTTCTATGACAATGAATAAATGGAAGATTCGGAATCTCCCTGGAGAAGCACAAATACTTCAGCATGTTGATTGCCACTAAATTGCGCGCGTTCTCTAGTGTCTGTCGTTTCCGTTACCCAAGGAAAACGCGATTTTCTCGTTTCAGCTGGTTACGCGACACCTTCACAATTTCCCTTGGCCATTCTTCAGTTCCTCTATACTAGGAGTCGACCACCGATCGGTACGACTGTCGGCTTACACCCCAAAGAAGTGCTAGATCAAGAATTCTGCTTCAGGATTAAAGTAACAGGAAGAGGAACGCAGCAGTAGCAGCAAGGGTGCAGCAACAGAAGTATATGTATTTCTTTAAAGAACATTTCGAATTCGGGGAACCACAGCCCCCCCTTTCCCCCCATCGAGATATTAATTTCTCAGTCACTTAACCTCACGCGACGCGAACGCGTCTATTGATTTTCTCAGACACCCCCTCCACGCCTGACCCCAAAGGCCACCCCTTTTCCGGAAGAGTAGGAAAGGTTCTCTTCTTGGCCAGCAATTTTCCTTCCTCTTTTTCAGCGCAATTTCTCCCGGTGCGTCACGCGTGTCACGCGTGCAATTCAATTATAACAATATTACTCGAGAGGGGACAATAGGCCAGGAATCCCTAGGAAAGGGAGGATTCAGCTTTTGCTGGAGAATTTCCTATAAAGAATATAAGGATCGATCGAAGTTGGCTCGTAAAGAGTCAAGATGCCGCAGAGAGTGAAGAGCGGATTGTCCTGTAACCGGAACTCTCCTGGAGTCCTAAGTCCTCGCGGCTCAGGACCTCCTAGAATACATCCGACCAACCGGACTCCGAAGAATTGATCGAGGACATTTTCCAGTTGGCTCAGTTACCGTTCCGCAGCTGCAGGAGACTTTTTTCTGTTTCCATGGGACGGGCGAAATGGCGATCGCTGTAAAGGCGCTCCCAGAAGCAAAATTAAATATCTTGGCAAGAGCGATAAAGTGCGAAACTTTAGAGGATTGTGTTGCTTCTCCTAGGCTGCCGAGGCAATGCCAGGAGGTCGCTGCCACTTGGTTGAACGAGTCTTCGATGTTCCAAGCAATAAAGAGGAAGCTCAGTGCTCCCTACTGACCTTACCACTACCCCACTCCCCCTTTCCGTCCCGATCCCCTCTCAGATGACTAGCCCTAAAATTTCGATTGAACCCGGCCTGCTGGCCAACTGGAAAATTCATTGGGTTTTCCCCCCACCTCATCCTTCCTGCGCTGAGGACTTCTCAGACGAGTCTGTTCACGTTGGAAGCAAAATTGCAGACAGCCCAGCAATTTTGACGTTCAGCTAACTTCGAGTCGAAATGGCGTGTCTGTCGAAACAAGCTCACTTCTAAGAAGGTTGTTGCTGATTGCAACGAGAGACACCCTGTATACTTACGGAATGGCTGAGTTTGCGCAGGTGTTGGAGGAAACCCATATACTATATCCACAGAGAATATCCAGCCTAGAGTCTACAAGGAGGAAAATGGAGATCCGGGGGATATACGAGTGGGAACGCGTAATAGTATAGAATCTTGCAGGTGCCGGAAATATATCGATCTCTTATTTTTACTGCGGCGTCGATTTGAAAAGTTTTAATAGTTCATGAACCGTATGACCAGTTCAACCCAGTCGAGACCAGGCTGGTTAACTTCTCGAAATTTTTTTACCGGTTCGCATGCTCTCTTACGGCAACACTATGATCTGGTTACGTCACGTGATTTCGCTGTACAGATTGTATGACTTAACGAGATTTCGTAGAGAATGCAGTTTATCATTATCGCTGAATCGAGCAACCGCATATCGGCCAGGAAAACAATAGCTCGGTGCATCACGTCAGTATCCTGAGTAACAATGGCCCCCGAACCTGGCATAATCCGTCAAGCCGGAGACATGATAATTAAGAAGTAATTGCTAGGAAGGAAGAGAGGGGAGGCTTGCGAGGGGAGGGCAGTCTCGTGCGTTGACCTCACGCCGCTTTCAAAGAGGTCAGGACAAAACTTACAAGCGAACTGACGCTATTGTATTCGACGGAATCAGGTCGCACGTCGGCTGTGCTTTGAGTAAATCGTATGATACACCCTGTATTCGGCCTTTTAGGAAATTGTCCCACGAATCCACGGAATGGTATTGGCTTGGATTCTCGATTCCGACACCCCCCGGAATACCCCTAGACTACCCCCGGAACACCACGAAGCACCGCGGAGCACCCCGAGGAAATTACCCCGTTCAACGAATTTTCTCCTGTTTCGCCACCCCCCGCCCCTCCTAATCAAACACGATATACGTAGTACATCCAATTCGAAGATATTACCTGCAATCAATGAAATTTAACCTGGGAAAATCGAAGTCAAACGCGTTCCCGCCGGGTCTGGAGAATATTTCCCATATAACGGAGTGTCGGTTAACAAGTATAATACACGATTTGGTTTTTTCTGCTTTTACCGAAATAGGAATATTTCGAAATAGTAAGGACGTCTCTGTAGCCCCTTATTTTCTGGGCTCAAATGGAGCAATCCTTTTACAATTGTTTCCTCGTCTATTTTTACCGCTCACCCGCAATTCCCTTCGTGTCCAGAGATATAGAGATAGCTCGGTTACTTAGTTTCAGAGGGAGGTTTCACCCGCTTACCGTGGCGAGGGTGGATTCGTGGAAAACTAGGAGATCCTGATAGACAGAACGCAATATCTATTAGTGTACAAGCCAATGAAGTCGAAAAACAATTCCAGCTGATTCTCAATGTCTACGTCCAACCGCTAGATAGGAAAAAAAAAAGGAGTAAGGCCAGTGAGAGGGTCGAAAGGGAAGTGAGATCCTCCACTTGTTCGCTCCCCCCCTTTTATCCTACAGAAGAGGGTGGGATCAGGATATAGGATCTCCATTAAACAGACCGAAATTCGCCGAGAAAAATCACGCCCTGCGACATTGGACTGACACGAGCTGACGGCCCATGAAATGAACACCAGTCCTACCTACTCATCCCTTACTAGGATCTCCCCTTTCTCCTCTTTTTCTCTCTCTCTCTCTCTCTCTCTCTCTCTCTCTCTCTCTCTGTTTTCACCCATATAGCTACATTACTCTATGTGCAGATGACTACTGCTTGGTACCCGATGCTGCCTCGCTACTTCGACTTTGAGCCGAACCAAGGTAATCCGAGTATTCAACTATCTCGGGGAAACAGGTTTTTCCAACTAGCCAGGAATATAGGGAAGCCCGTAAATGGAGTCTCTATACTTAACCTATATCGGAACATTGTGAACTAGGGAAAAGTGGAAATCGAAGGGACCGAGTTTAGCATTATGCGGTCGTTTCGCGAGCCCTTCGAATCTTGCCGTAAGGACGAAGGTTCTCAAGGACGTAGAGAAGGACCTGGCTCCAGAGAAGTCGAACTACCACATAGGGTATTGGTGGTTGGGGATCGTGTGAATGGGAGAGGGAGAAAGAAAAAAAAAGGACAAAGAGGGAAAACCAGGAAAATAAATGAGTCCATAAAAAGGACGCGAGAGGTCGGCCCTAGCAATTTCATCATTCCGTTAATTACGGTATCGTCCGCTTAATTACGGGCTAGTTACGTATAGTGCGGGAAACGTAAAACCAAGAGAGGCTACGAAAACCTTCAAGCGCACGTAGCTATATACACCTATCTCCTACCTCTGCCACAACCCTTAGCAAGTGGAGGGGTGGAAAAGGGATTGACGCGAGAAGAGATACGCGGAATATCTGTCAATCCTTGACGATTCTCTTTCTCCCTATTCACGCTCTTCTTTTCTCCCTCTCCTTTTGCCTCTTCCCACGCGCCAGCCCTTTACAACCGCTCAGCCATTTTTATAACGTCGAAGGACATGCAATTTCGAGTTACGGCACGATAAAATCCATGCAACGGGAATAGGTAGCGCGTTGCAGTGAAACAAGCGCGCACATGGATACCAGAGTCAGTTTCTTCCTTATGAGCTTTGTCCCACGAGGTTAGAAAAAAAGAGAATGGCATACGAGAATTTCCAACTATTTCCTATTCTTTTTTTTCATTCTACTCTCCGTCTCTCTCTTTTCCTATTTCCACCCGAATTCACTGGTGCGCTTCGCAATGCAAGCGTCCTCTTCCGATTCTCTTCAAAGTGCACAAAAAAAAAGGGATGGAAGAGATTTCTTCTCCGGAGTCTCGGTCGTATCTTCGCTGAAACAAGGTTACTGCACTCGTAACTTCCTTGGCTACCTGGAAACGTTCCGTCCACTTTGAAGTCCTGACGTCAAGATCTTCGCCACGAGCGTAATATTAATATCGCACTCTTTCCTGTATCTGTTTACAGGGAAAAAAGGCAAAAAAAAAGAGAAAAAGAATCCTGATTCCTGAAGTTTCGTCGGAGTAAAGTACGGTCACTTGGCGGGCGTCTTCCATTTCGTAGTGGAAATATGATCCAAGGTAAAAGAGAAGCGAGATGGTTTAGGATAGTTTCCACTGTAAGCAACGCAACAACCCCTGGAATGGTCGGGGAGGAGAGGGGGAGATTTAGGGAGGAAGAGATCCTATCCCAAAGGGTGAAACTCTCTCCCTCTCTCTTTGGGATGGAATTCGGCAGGGAGCGGCCGATGGCAATCGGAGCCAGCAGGATTTCCGGAATCGGAGTACTGCGCTCGACGCGGCGCGCCGCGGCGCCCGTAATCGAAGGGTTAATTAATGCGGGCTAGTATCGTTTAGTATACCGCAGTAATTTGCCCGGCGTGTTACGGCCCTGGTCTATGCACACACCAAGAGAGATGAAGGGGAGGGGAGGGTGCCTGCCAGAGTATTTACTATGACAGCCCGTGGTTTTGTCCCCCAGTAACGTGACCGAGTTGCGCAGGCAAGAAGCTGAGCTTAGTTTCCGGACCCGTCTGTTTCGTGTTTTGTGTTTTGCCCTGTGCGTTTTCTCTCAGACTCGCTTCCCAACCTCCGTACTCGCGACCAACCTGCTCCTCCGTCCCTTGCACTGCGGGACCATTTTCGAGAGCCATCTAACAATAAGGCTAAACTTGGCCAAGCTAAGAAAAATCAACAGTAGCGTTTTGCGTGTTTATATTTTCAAATACGTCATAACGGAACCAGTGCAGCATGGAAATGAATAGACGGTAAAAAATGGAGACACGGCTCGGCAGTTGCTCCGAAGCGCAAGACACGTTGGCTATAATCATCCGGTTCGTGAGATCCAGCAGTTTCCATAGTCGTCCTGTTGCTGTTCACTGAATATCCACAGCTTCCGCCATTGCTGTTTCTACCTCTTGTCTAACACTGTTGCGAGTATGCGTGTATTGCGTGCGACTTTATAAAGAGCTAGGATTTTACTAGCTCGACTACTGTTGCTTCTACTCCCATGCATGCTGCATACTGCCAACTACTAGGAATCAGCAGCAGCAGCAAGTAGCAGCAAGTAGCGGCGCGTTGTAGTTTCTCCAGTCTTCTTTGGGGCTTTTTGTTCCGTGGCAGAACCCGGGAAAATGTCCTCGGCGTGTAACGATGTCCCAGGGCGAGGAGGTGAACGACGGCTAGAGTGCCTAATTCGACCGAGAGCCACTAGAGAGTCTCTCTCAGAAACTCTGAAAGCTCCAGCTAGCTATCTTTCTACCTACCCATCTTCTCTTTGTCTCTAGGACTGCTGGTCGTACTCGTACCCGTACCAAGGAACGCTCCCTGTTATAGACTTCCCTCTTAGACATGGTCTTCCGACGTGTTCCTGGAGTTCGTTTGCACCCAGGCCAAATACGAGGATGAGGACAGCGTCCTCAATTATCTCGAACGACAAAGAGCCAGAGGATAGAGATTGAGGAAACTGGAGGAACGCAGGATTCCAGACAGGTATCTGGTATTCCTATGAAACGACTGGGTATACTACTGCTCAGAATGATTTTCTTGGGCTCCACCCTTGGGTAAGGGGCAAGGGTCAGGAACTCGTCGAAGGGTGACTTTCCAAAGGGTGTAGATACGCCTTTCTGGTATCGCTCTGTACAAATTGAAAGACAAACGCGACTGTTTGCCTGTAGAGATTTCTCTCTCGCCAGGAAACTTTCTTGATAACGGTCCAGCATGCGTGCAAGCACTGGGGAGATGCTTTGGATAGAATTTCGAGAAGGTAGGGACAGTAGAATCGAAACAAAAGAAAATAAATAAATAAAAAGAACTATAGAGGAAAAAAAAGGGACGGAAGTTCTCGTTTCGAAGTGACATCCTTCCGACTCGACCTGGATAAACACGGTCCTGTTCCAAAGCGGGTCAGGAACAAAACAGCCTCCACCTCCAATGCTAAGGAATATCTACTCTCAAAAGGCACCAAGAGGAAAATACCAGTCGAGATTCAATATTCTTCTCTATAGTTTTCACTGGACGTTCCAAAAGTACAACTATAAATTCAGAATTGAATTAATTTGAAAACTAATTAGATTTGCCGAATATGCATCGCAGCCTATACCTAAACGTACGTAAGATGAAAAAAGCAGATTGGAATCTGTCTTTATAGTTTAGTACACCATTGAGGTTACCGGATGGTCGCCATTGCGCTTTCAAATTCATAGGTAAATATTCTCCAAGCCATATCGACCAATCGTAGAAAAGGATGCGTGGAAAAATATGCACGCGCTGTAAAGCATGTGGGAATGTATGGACTACATGGCAGATGAGGTCGACCCACCGCGACTAATTAGCGGGCAGACCACGAGCGAATTTCCAGCAGCTGGACATTCCGGAATGGCGAACGATTCGTTCGGTAGTAGATTCGTCCTAGCTGCTGCTGAGCCTCTCCTGTAAATTCCGAATGTTTCGCGCAATTACGCAACCTCGTTTGCAGCCACTTTCTAGAAAGAATCGAAATGCACAGAAATAGTGAAAAGCGCAGCACTCAGGGAATAGCGTCGGTCTTCTTCTGGTCCTGCCGGAGGACGACAGACGTTGCATGTAAGTATATAGGCATCTGCGTGTTTTGCCTGGAAGCGACGCAAAGGGCGTTGCTTCTCTAAGGGTTGATGGTACCTCGCTCTCTTACAATTAGTGGAACAGCTTGTAGCCTCTACTAAGGAGTAAATTGGTAAAAATGTCTGGAAGTTGTTCTAGGGATGGCAAACACGAGCGGGCTATTCCTTTGGCTGTCAGCTTTCTCTCCTCCCCTCTCTTCAACCGTCCAATTTCTACACACCCTCTAATTCTGGTTTGCTTCCCTCCTCTTCTCACTCCACCAGCACCGCCACTACCACTAGCAGACAGCGCCACTAGCGTCCCGACGCTTTCTGCTCCTAGCTGCTGCTCTGTTACACGAACCGTTTCTACACTCTATAATGCTTCCCTAGATAACTATGATGGTCCAGCTATGACATTTGTTCGACATTCGGAAGTCCTACGCATTTCCCTTTGACTCTTTGTTCAGGAATTGAATGATACTTTGGGTTACAGCTTCCCTGAATGGAGAGTCATATTCATCCGGAAAATTGGATGTTCCATTACTGTCAAATGAACCTGACAAATTGTAATACTGGAGGCTGGAGACAGGTCGAGAAGATGAAGAATTTTCACGCGTACCATCTCCCCGACGTCTGATGGCTTATCTTGGAAAACCTGCTAGAAAGTTTCTGACTCGTCTGGTTCGTTTGAGAACGCAACAGGAACCTCGACTGTTCGATAGTATGCCACCGTCGCGACGCCTCCTTCTTGGCTGTGAGCGTCGTCTCCACTTGTACATTCGTCGAACGTGACTCCGGGACATTTGAAACTTTGTTTGAAATTCGGCTGGACTACGATTCTCCTTGGCACAATCTTCACTGGTAATACGAAGCGGATGCGATAGACTCTAACGTGTACCTACGTGTTAGACAAGGAAACATCGAAGGCGGTGAATCGATTTGGATTTCGTGAAAAAAAGAAAATGAAGGGAAAGATCTGATATCCGGGGTGAGAAAATGTTCTATATAGACTCGATATGGTGGGGGGTAGAACGAGATGCTACGGCCAGGATTAGGTGAGTTTCCAGAGTTCACGTATGGGTGCGAGCATCCATATCGGCAATAGGGGGGTTGGGAAAGGGGTAGATGCTAGAGAATAGGGGAATAGGGGTGGTTTAAGGTGAGGCTGGCAAGCTGTGTGCGTTACGCGAGCCAGTGAGGTAGACAAGGGCGGCGCTCCTGCCCCGTACGCTACCACCCCATCAGATAGCGGGCTCTCGTATATTTTGGGGCCCGTTATTATCGAGGGGTAGATTTCATCGTGAATATTTATGAGGGTGGTTCTCCAGGTTCCTTCCCGCCTTCCCGCTCTCTCACTTCTATGCTATAGATCCCTGCGCTCGCTGCCTGCTCTTCTAGCTATCGACTACTAAGGTGCTGGCTGCTGCCTCCTCGCACCCCTTATCCCCTTCCCTCCGAGTCTTGGGAATATCCAGTAAAAAATAAATAAGATAAGAAATAAAATTAATTCAAGGCAGGAATATTAAGAAGATAAGAAAACCAAGGGCCACGCAGCAAACACTTGGACCGGAGCATTCACATCCCTTGGCAGTCTCTTTAACATCCAGCAGTGACGACATTCCGGCTTCCCGTACCCTTCTACCCCTATAAAAATTCGACTCCCTTATCCGAATCTTTATCGATTTATTCCCCTAGAATCTTTTTCTTCTTCTTTTCTATATTTCTACGCTAGTGAAACTCGAAATTGGTTTATGCAGTTCGGTTAACCAGCATCGGAACAGAGTGTTCTCCTCTTTTACCCTAGCTGGGTGAATATATCGTTTCGACGTTATCCCGATAAATAATGTATATCTTGGCCGGGTGTTTGTATCAAGGTATAACAAATTCGCAGAGCGTTTGCGATTTTCCCTTTTGGCAAGGGATACTACCGCGTGTGATCCTCCATTCAAGATTGAATTCGTAAGGTTCGTATAATGGAGTCAGGGGTTCTGCCCACAGCCTAACCAGCCGTTGGCGTCCTGGTAGCTACGCCGTCTGTAGACACAGTGGATACATTCATTCGGCCACGAAAGTTCTACCCCTTCGTTTTCTCAGCTATATTCTCGATCTCTCATAGCCATCCAAGACTGGTCTGCCGAGCGTAATCTTCGGTCTGGCCAAGTTCCGTTTCCGGTTCGCGTGACTCCGGCTGGACTCGCGCGATCCTTCAGACAATTTCCAGGGGGTTTCCTGGGCGAATCGCTTACGCAGTGGTTAGAATCATAAAGCGATTCTATGAAAGTTACGGTTCCTCCCGGAGAGTTCTCGATGGTAACTATACGTGTGTCTGTGTGCCATAGAAGGGTTAGACAGTGTTGCACCAGTTTAGACTAGTCAAGATTCTATTCTCTTCCCCTTGCACTTCCTCCTACTACCTGGATCGTGAATGAGAAGGTCGCTCCAACAGCGGCTAACTAGAAACCAAAACTAACCCATGATAGTTATACCGCGTTCCAACTAGTTCCAACTAATTCTCCCTGGTCAGCGCGTTGGTCTGCAAGCTACAGGCTACTTCCTGACTGTTTCCAGGAGCCGCAGGACTGTCTCGCGCAGCCACGCGAAACTTCCTCTTCCGGCTACCAAGCGGAAAGATCGCGAGAAGAAAATTGATCGATCGATACGGAAACTACGCTACAACAGTATAGGCAATGTTATTATGCACCCTGGGAAAACTACGGAATTCGAATTCGGAATGGCGAACAGAGGTGAATAGGTCATTCAGGTCATTCGGAGAGTCGCCGGTTGATTAGCAGGAGGAAGTCGCCCTTCGACTCTTTACGGTCGACAGAGGTAGACTTGGATGATGCCTTAATTGGATGGGGGTAGTTTTCACGAGTTTTAAGTTGCCGCACGCGAACCCTTGCTAATCGGCAAGCGAAGGGGATGCTAGACGAGTTAAAGGGGTAGAAATGGATGTGCGTCGTTAGTACGTAGTCTGACGACCATTCTTATCCAGGGTGAGTACTCCACTTCGACCTTACCTTTGCGAAGGTCTATGCGTTACGTGTGCACCCGTCCACCCCGTGAAAACATTTTCACGTTCCACCCTTGGTGTCTGACTCACTCGAAAATGCAGATAATATCCACCCTCCTTCCCCACTCTCCCCCTTCGTCCTCTCTCGTTCCACCACTCATCTGAATAAAAGCGACGTCTTTTTCAAGCCGGGCGCAACTGGCCATATAACCAGTGAAATACAATAAGACTGCACTGCTGCACCGGTGCATTTCATAAATATGTATAAATGCATTCGCATCCGGACGGCGTGTTCGCTCTGGCCCGATGGAACTTAAGACTCGAGAAGACGTAGATAGGCGACTCTTTCATGAGCTAGCTGAGCAACTACGTACTCAATGTACACACTTGCCGGGAACTCATTTTATTCCGGATGTCACTGAGATGAAGCTGATTTCCTTGTACTTGACTCGGAAGCATTTCCAGGGAAAACTATAACTCGCGCAGTATCTCTTTGACATGGGAAGGCAGGCCTTCCAAAAGGGAATAACGAAAGCAGAGTACACGGGAGACGGAAGTACCTGGAGCAACGCAGAAGATGCTTCCAATGGAATCCTGAGGTAGGTACCAATTCGATTGGAGCGTTGCTCTTTTCTAGATAGGGGTCAAAGGTCGAAGGAGGAGGAGGAGGAGGAGTACCCGTGTCCCTGCCCTTCATCCTGAATTCAGCATCGACTAGATCTTCTTGGCTTTAACCTCTCCTCCCCTTGCTAGTATATCCTCCCCCTCGGTCTCTTACCAGCCCGTAGGTAAACCCCGTCCCAAAACAATGCTCGGCAGACCACGAATGGCCGTTTGGCTGGTGAATGCAAACTAGACGGTGGAGATATTGGCCGGGAGACATAATCGAACTTCAACCTTGCGAAGAACGCGACAATAGGAACCCTGCAGGGTTAGAGGAAAGGACAAAGATAGCATATTGCACGGCTTCGTAAGGGCGCCGGAATGCTGGACGCAGGTTCAAGCATGGTCATTGGGAAAATCGAAGCCGAGGCTGAATTGTCAGAGTAATGATCGTGTTGAAAATTTACTATACGTATAATATGGCAGTAATATATATATAGATATAAAGCGTCCATGTTGATGGCAGCTAAGCCCAGGTGTGACAAAAGCACTGCCGACAGCCTAGCTTCATTATTGCCATTTTGTGGCCAAGTCAAAGTGTTGACGTATTGCTGGCTAGACCGGAAACTAAATGCTCTCTATTAATAGTCTAATATTTGACGTAAAATCAAGCACGCGCAATAGTCATTCGCCTAGCCATTTTTGAGGGTCCGTGTGCCATACCCGAATACGCAACGTATAACACTTTGCTGATTAGTCAGCAGCAGCAACATTAGCAGCGACAGCAATGCGCGCATCAGCATCATTCAAGCATTCAGTTGGCTTCGTCCAGGGCTGTTCCAGGATCACCAACTTTTGAAAATACGCTGATGAAGTCTTACTTGTCAAAATGCAGAGAGACGGCTCGCACAAGTGAATTCACTGTTTCCTCGCTCTAATTCACCTGAAAATTTACCTGGTCTACTATCCTCTAGTGATCTCCTCCTCCTACCTGCCTTCACTGTGAATTCAACCACGGAAATGAATATCGGGGGGTTGATTATAATCGTAGGGATGGTTCACGAGTTCAGTGGAAATTCAACAGTGTACCTATACATATAGTGTGTATCTCTAGCAGTCTATTCTGCGCTGTAATTATTGGCTTGCCAAGCGTGTTGCGTTACTCCAATATCGTTCGTTCTCAGTTTACTGGCAGAGGGGGGGTTCTAGTTTCAATGGGACTGGGCCATTACCTTGTACCGACTACCGGGGCAGATGCAATCTCGCAGCACGCAGTTGCAAGCAAAGAAACATCGAGTGCAGTACGCACGTGAAAGAAGCAAGAAAAAAAAACTGAAGAAAGGGTACTAACGACTGTGCCCTCCGTGAAGGGGTTGTTTCGAGGGGTTCGAAAATAAGGCTTGAAAAACGATTCCGTGCCAGTGACGAGACTGGCAAAAATTACCGCGACTAGATTATCAGCAGTCCGCCATTGCTAGAGTGTAGGTCGAGTATAGTAATTATACAGGGCCATTCAGTCGAAATGTACCGATCTGATTTCACACTTGTCATGCGATCTACTTTTGTGCCAACAAACCCCCCACTACCTCCACCAACATCCCCTGTACTTCTTCTTGTTGATCTTGTCCGTCTCAAAGGACAGTATGTCCGACTAGAGAAAAATAAGAGGGTCTTAACGAGTACGGGATTCGCTGGAGTCAGGACGATGGTCTTGCGTATTCCGCGATTACGTTTCCGGTTGCCGCGCTTTGCAAACAGACAGATAGTCCAGGCGACTATTTGCAATACAAATATTCCCTTGGTCGACATTGCGAATCGCTTGATGATCGCGTGCAGTGTGTGAGTGGGCGTGTGGGTGTGTGCGCGCACCGTCACAGAAGACTGAAGAGAGAAAGACGGGGATGAAAAAACAGACAAAGAAAAGAGTAAAGGGTAGTAGACAGTAGTCCGTTGGCGCTGCAGGAAACGAGGAGAGGAAATTGGACGGATCCTCCCCGTTTTCTACCCTTGACTTAACCTTTTGCCGACCTTCGCCTCTACTACAGGGCATTCCCTACAACGTGGCAATTAAGTCAAATAAGATGTCTTTTTTTTTTTCGTCCAAGCGGACACTCTTTCCCCCAACTGGGTACCCTCTTCATCGGGGTCAGTGTCGAAGCCAATGAAATATAGCGATGCTAGTAGACCCCCGGTGAAATTTCTTTTTCAAGACCATCGACAGCTCCCTTAAAAAAGTAGCCTCTTATAAAAAGTTCACCGGATACAGTCGGGCGGGAATGTGGACGAATAAACCGAAAGGAATTGGCAATCGCTTCTGGAAGTAATTAACTACAGTGACTGGCCAGGATCGTATCACTGGTTGGTTCCCGCATCATCCCCCAACCCCAAGTCTGTCAAATACTATATCCACCACTAATGATATTATACTATACAGTATCGAATGGCAATGGCGAGAGAGGATGAGTGCAGATCAGGTCCTCCCAATACGCGGCTACCCCAATCGCAATTTAAATACCGCCTCCAAATGAAAATTGATTGTATCCCGATTCTAGTGTGGCTTATCGCAATTATATCTCACAGATACCGTATCGAAAGAATTAAAGAACAGTATCGATGAAAAAAAATATTAAAAAGTCTATTCAGATCAGGTGAAATTGAATTGCTTGTTATTGCTCGGAGTCTGAACAAAAAGGATTTAAATTACCTGTACAGGAGTGCTTAATGGTTAATGGTTAAAGATGGCCGAGGAGGGAGGGAAATAAAATATTGTTGAAAAGTGACCCTCGAGAAAGCTCGACGCGGAGCGACCTGGGGACCTGGAGGAGTTGAGAAGTCGAGAAGTACATCGCGAAGGAGAGAAACCTAAGGAGGAGAGTATACAGAGAGAAGACCCTCTTCGGGTGATCTCGGCTACTCTCGTGCGCGCTCGACATCTCCTCGGCTGTCTTTCATTCTCGAGGTCCCCATCGAGGTTCGCCGTCGACACGAAACACCCCTTATATTAATTAATGTGCGAATCAGAATGTCTTGGCCCTTAGGCTTGTTTTGCGGTTGATAATTACGGTCGCGGGTTTCAAGGATCGTATCGTACGCCTCTACAAGGGTTGCAGTACTAGAAGTAGTAGCAGTAGTAGTATGGAATACTAACGATACTTGTATAGTAGTACTAGTAGTAGTAGTAGTAGTAGTAATAGTTTTGTAGTAATAGTAGAAGGTACCTGCAACTCTGGATGGAAGGAACCTCAATATAGTTCGGACTGGAGGCTCTACTAGGAGGTGGCTAACTTAGTTCGAGAAAGCCGGATGTGCGACGTCACATCCGGAGTAAAGTTGAAGTCAAGCGCCAAGGCTCCTAGCCAAGATTAATTCCAACATCCGTTTTTCTCCGATTAGAAATTTAGTTTCGGAAGCGTGCCTTAATCGTGTCCTGCCTGACAAACCGCTGTGCTAATGAATTTACGAAACTTCACGACGCGGAGTTCACGAATAAATAGAAATATTGAAGAGCCCGCAGAAAGGCTGTTGCAATAATTAATTAATATTTAAATACGAATCGCTTTCGGTGTATAGGAAAGTAGAGGATCGCGAAAAGATCGTATGGAACTGCACGAGCTGTGCCAAAGTGCACGGGAGAGGCTCACTATACTTTTTCATTGAAGTATCTTATTTAAGCATATGAAACAATAGAGCATTGTTCAACAACCGTCCCATACAAATTTAAGCCCGTCTCCTGGCTGGCTGGTTAACACCACCCTATATAGTCTCTCTATAGTTTTCTCTTCCTCCCCCAGATCCTCGAGTTCTCAGGGAAAACCGTGGTTCTACCATCATCCCCTTTCATCATGGAGAGAACACAGCGCCCCTCCCTCCTACAGTTTTCTTCAGTGAGCAGCACCTTTTATTAAAACTCGGTGAGATTTATTAAAAAAATATGCAGCCCAGCTTGGTCCGGGTAGGTACTAAGGAGGATGTGATTCCAGGTGATGCTGCGAGATCGAGAAAAGATGCCTGGTGATATCATCTCCTCCTCTGGTATCCTCGGCAATCCTGTTAGAGAGAAATTCTCGAGTGGGACGCCGAATATCGCTGGTTTTACCTGTTATCGGAAAAACGATTGGTACCTCGAGGATCCTTGATCCTAGTCGATTAAGGAGCCATCACGCGGATGAGATTGGGACGGCTAAGGTGCCTCGTGAATTTTCAACCCACTCTAACTCCCTCAGGGTGCTCCACTGTAATGTACCCTGATGCAGCCTGGCTTCAACGAACTGCAACCAGGATCATCTGGATTTCCTGAAGAAAGTCAAGAAGCCGAACCCGGTAAATAAGTTTCGAAGTAAGGTTCAGCCGATGCAGGCTAGGAGGTCGCTTTTCTTTTACAGCATCCCAAAGGCCTTGCTACGAGTAGATAATATCGCTGCGGCACGTTCATTTTTTTTGGCATTTAATTCATTGGCTGCAGCTTCTATAAAAAAAATAACTGGAAAAGGCAAATTGGTCCGGCATGCCGGGTCGCCATTTGCTAACCTAGACAAAGATCGTTTCTTTCGAGCCTCTCGCTGCAATTGTATTCTGGAGTGAATGGGCAAAATTGCTTTTTTGCACGTTGCAATTTTCCGCGGTTGGCAAGCATGCGAGATGTTAATGATATTCAGCCGGGGTGGTATTTTATGCTATAGCGGTAGTCCCCTCCCCCTCAACCTCCTCAACCACCACGAATCTACATATCACGGACAGGGAGGAAAACTTTTCTTTTAGAATGTACATACGTATAAGGTCCGTGTGGCTTTTTAGTTTTCAACTTATCCGGGGATGAAAAGGGTATGATTATTGGCATCCATCGCACGAGGGAAAAGTCTATTTCTCAGCCCTTCGGAGATTCACCTCCCGACCTTTCGAAAAGCCAGCATTTATAACAATCTCCCTGGCATTTGTTTTCGATCGCCGCCGCATTTATCCGCGGTATCACGCCATCCACCGATAAATCAGGACCGTCGAGTGGCTCTCCCTCCTTTCCTCTCCCGATTCTCTCATCTTTCTCACGTGGAAACGGACACCTCCTCTTTCTCCCCCTCTTCACCCCCATCGCTCTAGCCGTACCTCTCGTATTTACTTTTCCATCGTGTTTCGTGAGTAGCTAAGTGCTACTGGTTCTTGGCTGGATGCTTTTTCGTGGCTTCGGGTTGCCAGCCTGCAGCCACAGTTCGAGACACTACTTCGGTCCAAGGGTAGCAAACTTTTAACGAAAATAAAAAAAAACAATAATAACATTCAAAAAAATTCTGCAATACTTGCTCGTAGCTCGCCTTCGCCAATTTCCGTTTACGTTTCTCCGTAAAAGTAAATTTGCAATACGACACGTGAATTTCTAGGATAAACGCAAAGAAAAAGGCGTGACCTCATTTGCATGCTACATGCATGTAAAAAGATTCATTGATCGTACATATCATTGCTATTAGAACGAAAAACCTTGTTTTATGCAAATCCCAAAGCAATCTTATTTAATGAACCGAAACAATCGTTCGATCAAGCGTACACAGAAGGGTGGCTCGATCTAGTTACAGTATTTTCGAAAAAGCACACTTGCCCGATAGGGTTCCACAAATCCAAAGAAACTACGGAGAATGGAAGAAGAAAAAGGTCCAAGCAACCTTCAGGAAACAGTAAATCGTCCCTTTTTTTTCGCACGGGGTTGGTTTTCGAGCCAATTACGCGGCAGCTTCTACTCTCGGGGCAAACACAAACAGAAATCCATGGCAGCCCTTCCTCCCAGGCATATCTATACACGCGGGTGGTACATAGGTGTACACATAAATATACATAGAGGGCCTTCCATATACTCCTGGGATATATATATATATATATAGAAAAACACTAATACGTGAACAAGCTGAGTTCATACGTGCGCATATCTAGTTGGCTACTGGCCAAATAGCGTATACGTGCATTCATGCTGTGTGTTTGTTTGCATTTACGCGACACTGTAGTAGAGTCAGGCGGGGGTGGGTGAACCTCTTGTGCATATGTATAAATGGATATAGGCAGACACGTGGAGCAAGTTGGGTGGAATCGAGTGTAGTAATATATACGTAGGCAGGGTGGGTGGGGGGTGGTATTCTACGTAGATTTACATAGGCGTCTGGCATTCCAGGCTTTTTTCAACTGTGTCAAACGTGTCCTTCCATTTAATGCTGGATTAACCGAATCCAAAGTCTGTTAAAGCGCCGTTCAACCCTTATGGGAAAAAGGGCCCGAACGAAGTACCAGAGAAAAAAAGGCCTGTGCGTGGATATAGTATGGGGGCATGGACATTGGTGGGGAGGTCTGAATTGGCACGAAGGAAAACGTAGTAACGACCCCTCGTACAAGGGTGAGAATCTCCATCCAGTGTGGAGTTAGATGTAGTCGCCGCCAGTTGAGTATTCGTTATTTCCTCGTTGGCCGGATGGCGTTCGGGCGAATTCGTGTCGGGTGGAAATGAAAAAAAAAAAAATGAAAAAAGAAAAAGTTTTACACACCGTCGAGCTACCCTAACTTGGGCTAACACTGGCTATAGGTATAGGGTGTACTACTGCACCCTCGCCGTTCAAGCAATGTGCTACCCTGCTGCCATCAAAAACTAGTTTACAAATGCTACCAGCAACAAACCTCCTGGCACGGGGGGGTGTACGCCAAGCACCAAACTACCCCACGCTCGCCTACAGGCACATAACACACATCCGGGATAGTAGTATATGTTCGGAAAAGAAAAGGGTAGTCAAGGGGTTTCTCTAGCCTTTCATGAGATTGCGAAAAAAAAAGAAGGTGGAGAAGAAATGAGCGTCTCCGGGATATTCTTGAAAATATCTCATCCCCTACTTTTTACGCGATAGGGAATAGGGGAGGTATGTATCAGAAGCGTGTCACGAAATTTATCAGAAGAAGCCGGGTCGAGCTCCAGCGTCGACAATAATTAATAACAGCCAGATGCTAGCTGCTTGTGGAAGTCGAAATAGGGGTGCGGAAGATGACTTTCCCTCGTATTATCTCCGAGGGTGGTGGTGCCCTAACAGAAGACAATGTCGGTCGCTTAATCTCTTAAAAGTATATAAAATTCATCGTGGGGTATCGCGAGTCAATCAGCGGGTAAGGATCATCGAAACACGTACAGGAAATATAGTAGGATAAGGGGGAGGGGGGGTGCATGCATAGGGTGGCAGTTTGTCTATTATTTTCCGTTACCCCTTACAGACTGGGCTTAGGCTCTCGCGCTGCTGTGCATCGAGCTTTGGTAAAAACTTCACGATTTCCGAGAGGAGAGCCCTCTGATAAAAAGGAAGTGGACTTGTGGAGACGTGGGAGGAGTGGCGGAGGCTCGGCTGTCTCTCGAAAGGAGGGAGCGCGAGAGAGGGAGAGAGAGAGAGTGAGCTTTGGGTAAAAAAGCTCGAAACCCGGAGACAATGCAGGCTCGTTAATCAACCTGTGGAAAAACGGTGAGTGCTGCGTTGTCGATCCGCAGCTTCACCTGAACCCAGAAACCCGGGCGCACCCTATGGAGCTTAAAGCTTCGGAAACTGAACGCAGAGAGTATAAGGGAGCTTTCGAGACTCACAGAGGGGCGGAACCACCCTATCGTCGGGTCGGTCTTATCGCACTTAAATGCCTAGAGTCTGTCCCTGCCTATCGAACAGAACTGACTGAGTGCTCTCCAGTGCAAAGCTGATCAATCGTTCACCAGGAGTTTCCTGCTGCTCCAGAACACGTCGTCCTCACGACCTGCGTAAAATGGAGGATCCGAGGATCGAATCGCAGTAAGAGGAAACGAGTGGAACCGCGAGGTCTTCGGAGGGGTTCTAAAAGTTCATCCAAGGACCTCCGATGGTCATGATGATCTTTCACGAGAAAGATATAAAAATAAAAAATACGCACCCTATAAATGAATTAACGTAATTTCAGCTTTGCAGGCATCTCTAAGGGTGGTTTCTGTTATGACAACAGCCGGCAGGCACGTCTGCCTCAGCCAAGTCGAGTCGTCGAGCGTATTCTCATGAAGCGTCAAGCAGGTTGCCGAGTCGGTTGTGTGCGAGTACAATGAAATGGAAGCCAGCGGAAGGTGGTGGGAGGTAGGATGGAGGTTAAAGAAAGATGTAGAAAGGTAAAGGAAAGCAGAAGAAGAAGGTGTATATGCGGATAGATAGAGAAAAGGTCGAGGCAGAGCTAGTGGGGAATAGAGGGCTAGTGGGAAGCCAAGGGGCTTGCTCCCGGAGTGCGGTCGATGTAACCTTCGGCACGCGATCTCCTGGAGGAGGGTGCCCACCCTCTAGCTTACCCTTAGTTCCACCGTCCTTCCCGTTCCCCCTTCCTCGGCTGTAGCGTGGCTCGACGTTAACCTAGAACGCCCCCGCTAGTCACACTGTAAAAGTAAGCCACTATAGGGGCTAGGGTGAGGCTGTAAAACTGTCGCTTTTATTGTGCTCACCGCCGTAAAAGGGAGCAGCGGCTCCTTTCAATAACTGTTGATTCTATTACGAAAGTCGACGTCGACGTCGACGACGTCCACGAGCGTCTGGACGACGCGAGAATCAGGACTCTACGAAATGGTCAATGGCCTCTTTTCGTTACCCAATATAGACCGAGCGATAATGCTTTGTCGTTAAGTGTATATCGCCTCCAGTAGACTATGAGGCATTAATCGGAGAATTCATATACAGAAAATATCCAATATCTATGGATTCACTTCGAGATATATTATTTCGCAATTTTAGGGGTTACTCCGAAAGAACTGATGGACTAATCGTATTTTCATACGACCGGAAACGTCGCCCCAGTAATACAGATACCTATGCTTCTCCAAGAGTGCCTGAAGCCAGCCGAGAAACGCACAGACTAAATAAGTAAGGCTGACTCCTACCTGACATGTGGGGGATGTCACGAGGGATGAAGTTAGCCGGGTCGCTATAGGACGTTACAAGGAAGGGCAGAGATAGCAAATAAATGGAACAGAAGGTGGTTGATGTGCTGCGGTGCAAACTGACTGGCTTGATCCGCGATCCGTGACCCCGGGAAGGTTCGAGACATGCGGGTGGATATGAGGGGTTGCCCACCCCCACCCCCAGATAAAAGGATAAAAATCCATCACTCGTTACTTACCGCTCGTTAAAAGAGAACCGACGTCCTACGTGTATATATATATACACGTATGACATCGTGACGTCCACCTACAGAAATGTATTGATTTCATTTAATTTTTTTAAAGGGGTAACCGGTCCCGCTTTCGTGCTTACACGTCCTTTTTTTTTTAGTATACCGATATCTGTGTGTACCTACTGCCACAGGAGGGATGATGCATCATTCGCATTTAACTTGGGATAGATATGTAATTCGTCCGTGCCCTTCGTTGGAAAGCGATGTCTAATAGGAAATCTCATAAAAGGCAAATCGGGGGATGAATTATTATAGATATATGATTGGGGTGAGGCGTGTGAGTAACGGCCGTATAAATCGTAGGTGAACGCCCGACGGAAAACAATAAAATCTATATTTTAATCTGCGCCTGAGCGTGTCCAACCCCCTTTGGCAGCACTACCCCTCTCTCGATTTTACAGACGGGGGGGATACGACGGCGTCGGTGGCATCGTCGTTTGTCATGCGACGGAGGGCGACATGCGACTCTCTGCCATAAGGGATGAAACGTGCAAAAACCGACCAACCACCCTCCCCCATCGACGTGTGAGCCCACCTTTGCACCCTCATGAATGAATTCCCAGAATTTGTCTTCGCAGCCGTCCGACAAAAGCTCAGAAGACTTTTTCCTGCCATTCACCATTTTCGTCATCGTTATCCTACCCCCCTTGCCAATATCCAGTCATATATATATAAATACTTGAGTTTCAAGGTAATACGTCATCAGCTAAAGACTCGAATTAACTGAATCAGTTAATGAGATCTACCTGCCGGCTTTACCCGTGTTTAACTCCGGTTACGAATGTCCAAGCAATTTCCTTGGACTGCTAATGAATTTTTCGAGTGCGAACTTGAGCCGAGTCGTCGCGTTGCGTGGTTGCCCAAAGAAAAGGCAAACGTCGCCCTAGATATAATCTGTTATCATTACACCGAACGAGCTGACTAACCTTTCGAGCCGTCTGTTACTACTTATTACACACTGTCAGACGTAGGTATACGCGAGTGGAGAATGCCGATCGATCTAGAAGTCGGGCCAACTTAATAGCTAAGAGATCTTTACGATAATGCGAACGATCAACAAGGGAATTATTCCACTCGAATTAAGTGCCGTTAAAAACTTTTCTACTAGAAGTACGTCTGACTCTGTTCAGGCTGTTTCTACTTGCCTAAGCTATGTATAAGACAAGGCCGATCGCGTAAGCGGTAGAACTACTTAAACGACGTCACGCGACTATGAACGTTCTAAGCTAGAATTTGATTGTAACAAGTGTACGCGCATCGCGAGAAACTCGTGACGGCAATGAAGAAACGATTAGCGCAAATTGCGTACGAATCCTAGACGACGCCGACGGAGGGACGCCGGGCGTCCTCGCACTTGGAAAACCTAACCAAGTTTCACGAAAGCAGCCAACGCACTTAAACTTAGTTTGCTCGAGTTTGCGGTTGTCGGTGGTACTACCCATGTTAAAGGGGAGGAGAAGAGGGTTGGTAGGAGGCATAGGGGTGGTCTCCCTTCTAAAATGTTGAAGGTTTCTGAATCGAGCTGGAAGCTTTGGGCGCGAGGGGTTGTTTCGTCGTGCGGGACGAGTTTTAAAGACTCTCCTAAGGACGAGAGGGGGGGGAATAGCCGGCGATAACCATAACGGTGGGATAATGACTCGAGTAATGACAATAACAATGGCGTCGAGCGCCGCGACGTCGTATCGGCCAATTCGACAAAAAGAAGCGACTGTGCGATATCGGTCTCTATAACCTTCTCCTGACTAGCACCCCGTTGCAGGGGGTGAGAACTCAGAGGGAAAAAAAGAAAGAAGGGTTGTACGTACACAGAATGAGGAATATACCTATATACATTCACATTGTTTAAGTCTCCGATAAACTCGTGGCTTCCTCCTTGGTAAGGGGGAGGGAACGCGCTTGAGACAATGTAGATGGGCTGTTAAGATAGGGAACGAAAGCAAGGGGTTGAACGGAATGTTCGAGAGAAGAAAGAGAGAGAGAGAGAGAGAGATGGAGGGGGGAGGGGAGAAGAGAGAAAGCCACGTTGAAAATTCTCAATGTGTGCCACTGGCTTTACAATGGCTTCGCGCTTTTACTACACCATATCGCCTCGAATTTTACCGAAAACTTTTTGTCCCCCGTTCCGCACGCTTTACTGTGCACATAAGTAGCCGTAATGGATGGTAACGAAAGCTTTTTCTCTTTGGTTATATAAACCATTAAAAAAAAAAAGAGAAACACTAGTTTTGGCACCTCCTATCAACGCCACTGGGCTATTGTTTCCCCGGCGCTTGAAACCGATTAAAAACGATCACTTTGCCCGTAATTTGTTAGAGGGATGGAACGTTGGAGTGGGCTCACGATAAAGAGAGGGCTCCATACGCAGAGATACCGGAGAAGGGTAATTTTAAAGAGGTAAAAAGTGAGGAGAAAAAAGGAACAGTGAGAACGTGTACCCGAAGCGGTACTTACAATTAGGGTCGGTACACACCGGTAATTATTATTTGCTTTGTGTCACGCAGAGCCGCGTGATAGATTGCGCGGGCTGCGAGCCGGTTGAGTCTTTTGGCCAGGAAGCGCGGGAGAGTATACTCAGAGGTCGTATGACCTCACTTGACTGAGGTCGAATAAGTTTAACGCAATGGCCGGCCTCTACAAGCCGTGACTGGTCATATAGACTTTTATATTTTCTACGCGCAGCAGCAAGTAACGTATGTGGGGCAGGTGGTGGCGGACATGCTCGGAATTTCGGCGAGTAACGATCCACTTAAAACGGCTCCCGATGTACTCTTTATATCCGCTGGTTATAATAAAGCGGGCTGCTTGTAAAAGGGACTCGAGTGCCGTAGTGGCTCTCATTTTTACAACATGTTTTTTTCATAACGTACTACGCCGGCCTCTCGTTTGCGTTAAAACATCCGGAACCGGAAGTCCAAGCTGAACCGAAGCCCGGGATCCTCTCTGCGATGGCCGATCGAGCGGGATTAAACGTATAAATAGTCCCACCCTCCATTTACTGCGAATCGTGACCATTACGAATATACTGCACAATTCTACCCTTTTTTCTTATTCTATCCTCCCTTGTGTGGCACTTTGCGAATTACCTACTTGACTTCCTCTTCCTTTTCCTGGATGAATATCAATGCAGGCATGTGGAAACGGTACGTCAGAACGTGCAACGCAGAACTTTGGAATTTCTATGGATCTATATGGGGTTGATATTTACGAAGGGATGAAGCGAAAAAAAGGATGAAACGACGAAGTGGTGATCGAGGGAGGTAATTTAGCCTTGGAGAGGACTTCGTCGCGCTGAGCACCAGGTGCAAATGTAGACCAAGGTAACGCTTGCTTTAATACAGGAACTTATTTTTCTTCTCTTTGTTCATTTCTTTGTGTATTTTCACCACAATTACCAGCTGAACTCTATTCCGTGGTAACTGCTTTTACCTACTCGTCCTAGATCCATTGGGTGATCTTTGATTTGATCTACGAGGTATTCGATTTCGTTCTCGGGTATCGACTATTTCGAAAAATGTTCTATTCCAGCGATATACTCCTTGAATAGGTATGGCATCCTTCATTTCCTTTACGGACAAAAATTCTGCAGCGCGTAAAAAATGTAGAGAAGTCGATTCTGTGCCGGCTGGAAGCTATAGGTGCAAGATGCACGATGCCAGGGGGTTGGATGGAGCACATATATACCAGCCGTAGGCGAATAATGGAGAGTGCAGCTTGGATTACAAAGGGGTAGCTTTCCGAGTCGGGTTTCAGCCGGCTCGATTCAGACGCACCTAAGAAATATCCGAGGAAAAGAACGACAGAGTGCCTTTTCTAGCAATACCTGCGACCTACGACCTACCTGCCACTAGATAAGGTTGAGAGGGTCTACGAAGTAGAAGGAGAAAGAAAGAGAGAGAAAAGAAGCTCGTTCGCTCGGGCACTTCTCTCGGGTAAGGTGCCGCAGGATGGTGGGCGTTGCGAAGGAGGGGATGGGTCGTTGGGAAAAAAACGTGAAAAATAGTGGAAGTAAAATTGAAAATGTAGCTCGAACACGCACGCTGCTAGGAGGCTCGCGAAGAGGAGGGCGCCACTGTTCAAATCGTATCCAACATCGGGGAAAGTGCTGCCGGTAACAGGCGAGGAACTTTCATTTTATGCAAACGCAAGCGTCACCCCCGTTTAGACTCGTCGATTTTTCAAAGACCATCTTGCACACACGTTTCGCGAATTCCTACCTCGTTTACCTTAACGCTTTGAATATCTCAGGAAGTTTATTCGCTTTCCATTATCCGAGTACAGAGCTCCCAGTCAAGGAATACGTTTGTAGGCAGGAAGAAGCGTAACGCGGGTGCGTGGGTGAGGGGCGGCTGGCATGGGGCAGTTGGGGAGGAGGTAGGAGGAGGGCGGGGGAGGGAAAAACGAACTATGGCATTTTTATCGTGAAAATTACCACGATATTATTCCTGCCTGTAAGGAGGTACGGTTATTACCGCGGTTATTGCAAATGATGGTGGTACCATGTGGAACAGCGACACGTACACCTACTCTGCTATCCCATTATAATAGTA
Organism: Pachycephus smyrnensis; assembly: GCA_030142225.1. NCBI lineage: Eukaryota > Metazoa > Arthropoda > Insecta > Hymenoptera > Cephidae > Pachycephus > Pachycephus smyrnensis. The sequence goes on along the minus strand of JARQST010000320.1, from coordinate 933,990 downwards.
ATCGATAAGTAATCTGCCGTAATCGTACGCCTGGCTAATGATCCGATTTAAAATATGGCCAGTCGCGCGCGCAACGAACAATCCGCGCGTTACGGCTAATAGAAAGCTAATCGTTCCCCAAACTCGGCTGTCCGTTGCCTCTTAATTAGCCTGTTAGTCGCTTGAATAACGCTTAGGGCGTCGAGACGCCACAGCTTCATTCGACGCAGCTTTATTTTACCGCTTCGTACGCTTTCTCTACCCCATCCGCAGCTGCCTCTGCCGTCTAGGCTACATCGGTACTGCCTGGACCGTACCGTTTCATCCCTTATTTCCTGATCAAGCAATTTGCACTGTACCCTTACTTTTTGCATTGACCGTGCAACCCTTTCAGACATATCTGATATGTTTATAAGCATCCACCGAGTCAGGAGCTGAACGGACGCCTATAACGCTCCCCTCTTCCCTGACCTGCTCTGCTCTGTCTAACCAACCCCCCGCCGACTACCACCGCGGGACGATCCATCATAAATTTAATACCTGAAATTTTGCAAATGTTCTGAACGTTTTAAGGGGTCATTTATTTCTCTAGACAATATTAACCCTCGCACACCGACAACCGACTGCTTCAGCCGGATACCAAAGAACATTGAATATCGACACTGAGCTTCCTCGCCCGACGCCTTTGCACGACCCAGACCCATTGACGTAGGCGGTTCGCCGATTTACAGACTCGCCTTTATGATTACGCTTTTGGGAAAGCCAACGGAAAATAATGGAGTTCCAGTCGATTCGATAAATGCAATAACAAACGCGACAGGAATATTGCGATAGTCCCGGTGGCAACCATCACCATTTCCACCAATGTCATCATCCCGTCATTGGTGGAGGCAACAACGCGGAAATGAATTTTCGAGAGGATGCATTAAAATTATCTCTTACACGAGTTGCGATTATTCTATATAGAGCCAGACACAATGATTTACCGTTGCATTTTGACTAAAAACACGACCATTCGGAAATAAAAGGTATTCGACCCAACAAGGTGTCCAACCAGAGAATAAAGTTAGGCTCGTACGTGATTCATTACGGACACCCTTACTTATTCAGCCACAAAAACACTAATGGACTGTCTGCCAGGTGTTGTCTTCTATAACGCGATTCTTGTCAGGAGAAACGTTATGAATTCGTCAACTTTGATATTAGGTCTAATTATGGATGCGCGGTGTAACAGTTGCCCTTCAAAGCGCCATTAAATGACATTAAGTAGATTTGCCGTCTTAAATTTCAGAATTACTACACAGGCTCCTTAGTTCATTAGTCATTCCTTATGTGACTAAACAAAGTTAAGTGGGAGGGACGGATCGAAAGAATGTGGACCGACATCGAGAGGCGTATACGAGGAGTGGTGGATGGTTTCTGAAGATGGAGGAGCGACGAAGGAGGGGAGGGAAGCAGGAGGAGGTAGCTCGTAAAACGCCCTCGTAAAAGTATGGGAACTCGGAAGCATACTTTCCATAAATTAGGTATAGCGCGAGGGCGTCCTGGGAACTCGTTCGATTTTGAAGGAAAAAAAAAGGAAGAAAAAAGGAAAAATGCGAGAAAACAAAAAATGAAAATAGTAGAGAAAGAATTTTTCACAAGGTCCGAGAGCGTTCGCTTCAGTCATTTTGACGTGTCGATCTATATACATCAATTATCGTAAAATACGAGTTTTTCACAGGATGAACTACCGTCATGTGGTAGGGAGGTTGTAACGCAAGGGTAGTGCATGCGTGATGACTCAAACCATGGATGGAACAGCAAACTGCACTTTGCCTCTCTGGTAAATGGACATCGAGACTGAAGAGAACGCAATTCGTTTGTTACGTAAAGCATTAGTCGTCATATTCAAGCAATTAGATGTGTAAGACCACCGAGCCGTCGAGAGGTCAAAGGTGACTGGATATCAGGACGAAGGTACATACATATCATCGAAGCCAAACGTTGGCTCCGTCGCTCGATCCTATGTGCCGCACGTGCAAGTGGTACGTGACGTAAAACTGGGAAGTGGAAAGTGGAAAGCGCAGCTGGGTTAAAAGTACCTTTTGGCTTGGTGGAAAATGGTTATTACATTAACCAACTTTCTCCAGCCCTCTGGCTGAGGTTGGTAGGTACTCCCTTAATCCTCAATGACAATCCAGACCCTGGCTCCTGGAGTGAAATGAAATAGCTGGGCGAGGGGATGCAAGGCGGGTGGATGAAGCGCGAACGAATTCGGTCTCAGGCTCGAGGAGGGGAGTGGTGGCCCTATGAAACGAGCCCCAACACGAAAGAGAAACGTTGTGTTACGGCCAAGTGTAGTGGTGATAGCGACAGAGATGAAATTCGTGTGTGTATTAGCCATTAATGTCGATATAGTTTCTGGAAATAAGTGAAAAGTTGGCTGTTGCCGATCGATTTGCAACTTCAGCCAACCACGAGGTAGCACGGGCCGACCGTCAAGCTTTTTGTTTGAACCGAGTAAACTATTAGCGTTCGGAACGTTAATTACGCGATTACTTTCACAATCGAATCTACGCGTGTAAGCGGACCTGAGGGAAACTTCCCTAGCAGTTGATGGGGAACCACCCTCTTACGATTACAGGTCGCAAAAATCATAGCCGGCTGTGCGTCGTGGCGGGAGCCTAAGAGGGATGGGGAAATCACTCCGGAAATCTGTTTGCTTCCTCTGAGCAAGTACCCACTGAGGATAATCCATAGGGGTGCTAAGAGAGAAGGGAGACGGGGTAGTTTGTAAAGCCGCGAACGCTGCAGCTAAAGTTTACACAGTCTGCCCTTGAGCTGAATTCACTGTGTATTTCGATACTGCCCTCTCTTAGGCGCAACACCCTGCAACCCTTAGCAGCCCCCTGTGGCAGTCCTGCGGTACCCTTACACTACGATGGTATAGCTAACCCTCCTTCGGTGAGAAGAGGAATTCCAGACTCCTGCCACATGCCATCTAAAAGATCCCATAAAATGAAACTAACTTTTTTTATTTTATAACCACCATTTACCCTCTTCGAGAGTACTAGGCCTATGGGTCGGTCTACCCTACTGTCGAAACTCCCTAGGGTTACTCGAACGAGACCGAGTCTACACTGTATGCTAATAAACTCGAAGAGCACCGATCATCGTGAAAAATATTGAACTACAATCCATGAGTATCCACATCCTTGTGTGGGATCAGTCCTACTTTCCTCCTGTAGAAGCTTCTGCACCCAGGTGTTCGAGAAACACAAGGCGTCCATGTCAACTGAGAATCGAGGTATTCCCCAAGTAGAAAAATCAATTGACCGGATGAGCTTGGTAAAGTTTACCCCCAGCCTGAGGAACAGGGCAAGCATCGCGTTCACTCGATTCATTCTTTTCTTGTATTTTCTTCGTTTAACGTTAACGGGAGATTTAGAAGCCTCCGAGGAAATCTCTAGCTCGAGTTCATAGCACCTCTCCCCCGGACGTTTAGAGAAATAACCTATTAACTATGAATTGTCTCGCAGTTTCCCAATTGGCAATCCCCGTATATATTTTAGAGGTTAGGATCACGCCAGGAGGAACATCGATTGGCGATTAAATATGAATTAAAAAGCAAGCCCTTTCGGTACCCCCTTTAAAGAAAATCCACGGAAGGATTGGCGCGACCTGAACCCGCTACCGGTAAATCCTCCAGCCCCCTCTTCGTCGCTCCGTTCCTCCTCATCATCCAAAAGAAACTCAATCTTAGGCATTGAAATTGCCACGGCAACTCCAGACCGAAACCCTCCCGGTCCGCGAATCGAGCTTGCGAGTATTTTCACTCCCTTGAGATTTTTCCGAAACTCACCCTGACAGATAGGCGCTCAATTTTTCCCAGACATCGGAATGAAGTCCAGGGACATCGATGTGGCAGCTGCCAGTCCGTTATGGTTAGGTTAGTATCATCCGCCCCATCACGAGGATTATTAGATTTTTTAGTTAAGAAACTAATAACGCTACTGATCCCTACTAGATCATCGGACCTAAAAGAATGGCAATACCATATATAAATATATATATATATAAAAGCTGATAAGTTTTCCTGTCTCGCCAGCGTGACCGTCGAGTCGGTTATATGTCCGACGTGTCAAGTATGTCGAGTATGTCAAAGGACATGTAACGCGCACGCGTCAAACGTCCTAAAGTCCATAAAGCACTGTCACGTGCTAGTACACGAGTCGCGGGATCCGTAAGAGTCACAATGGTCAGAGGAGACACTTTTAGGCCTGTCATGCTCGAGCGTCACGTCCCGAGTCCATAAAGCTGCGGCGCAATCGAGCTTGGAAGCTCGGTTCGCTTGTTCGTGCTTTAAGCGAATGGGCACGATAGTCGCAAAACGTTTTTCAGAGTGAGCTTTCACGCGAAGCTCCATGCGGTCCAACAAGCGACCATCCCTTCGCTCCTCTCTTTGTCCTCATTGTCAATTGATGTCAGTGACGTACAGAGAGGAGCTTGCACAAGTACGAACGCTGCACCTTATTATTAAACGGACACCGCAAGTTCATTCATGGACGTCTATGACGTCATTGTCCGAAATCCACGACGTCGAAGCTTGACGTATCGAAGTTAAATAACGGCGCGCGATTGGCTCGCTATAAAGTTAAGCAGCCTGGTATTCGGGCAGTGCTTTTCAGGCAGTTTTCATGACCGCGGCAAGCGCTATGCTTTTCAGGTCGTATGGCCGCCGCTTCACGTTTATGGCCGACGAGCTTAAAGCACATTATTGCCCGACGAGTGTATACGAGCTTTTTAAGCACTGATACGCGAGGAACGCTATCGCTATTCACGCAGCGTTAGTTTACAAATTCGCTTGTTACCATTTTATTCGCGTCGTTGTATGGGCGAGTTCGAATTTTTGAAAAATAATAAACGCAATTAATCCTTCAAGTTTATCTCCCATCTTTCGCGACTACGTACTCCTTTCCTCCTGCGCCCCCAAGGTCACGAACAGACTTGTCGGCCGCGATGCTTTCGTGTAGCTTTGACTCGTCGCGGCGATAAACCGCAAAGTAAGCTTTACAAAAGCGCTCCGAATCCCCGACAGCTTCTACCACTTTTCTTATTGTCAGTGCGCGGACTTGAAAAGCTCGAAACTTTGCAGACAACTTAAGAGATCAAGGGCGAACAACAGGAGAAAACGAGTACGATAAGTGCGGATCGTTTGATTGGGAATAAAAGAGTGACGTGAAAAAAAATATGGAAACGAATTAATCAACGAAATAAAGAATGAAAAAAAAGTTTTAAACATTTCGAAAGCGTCTATCGATCGAAAGCGCATTCGCGTCAACCAGAATTTTGAGCCTCTCGATATATACACGTTACGAACGTCCAGGATGTTCTGCACTGTCGTTGCACCCGACATTTTCACTAATGTCCATCGAGAGGCACTTCTCTGGTTAGTCCCAGGTTTCACGTTTCATTTCTAGTTTTAAACTTTTGCGACGTATGCGTCCGTGACAATTGATCAGTGTCCATTAGTCGTCCGATGAATCGCACGAAGAAAAGTTTCAGCCACCACAGGAATGTCTTTCTCACAGTGTTATAAAGTCCATCCGAACGCGATTATTTTTATTTTTCTTTTTAATTAACTAATTACTCACCAGTCTGCGCAAAAATAAGGTCGATCGCCATCAACAGGACGAGGAAAGTAGGAGTCATATTGACTCGCTTCCTCGCCTTCCTTCCGTCACCCGTCACTGCACTTAATAACCTCGTAGTAGCCACCTACGAAAAACAAATCACCCTTGTCAGAACATACCACCACCTTGGGCCCGATTGAATGATGTAACGATGAGACGTTGATGCGTCGATATACGTCGACGACGTGGAAGTGTGGTAGAAGTTGAAGTGGAGACACGAACACGGATGGAAGTAGGATCGGGAAGAATATAGAAGAGAAGTAGAAGACACGTTTTTTTAAGGGTCTGAATATGGTACACGTACGATATCCAAGTATACGATCTTGGAACAAGGAGACAGTTCCCTTAATATTTTCTGGATGATCTAACACTATATGTAGATTTCATGCTACACGTAAAAAAATACTTTATCTTTACACACGAGACACTTGACGAGATGCTGCGCGATATTCATCTATTTTCCCTCTATAGGTGAATACACGGCGCCTAGTGCCATCTCGAGGATTCCTTAATAAAATAGAGCTTATTGTACACTGACGTATGTGCTTTCCAGATTTATGTATATTCGATGAGGGATGAAGGAATATACGTGGGTCCTGTCGAACGTACGTAAAATATTGACAATGCCGGCAGTAACAATGATCACTTTCAACACTTCTTTTTATTGGGTTTCAACACTGACGTCGGAGGGATGAAGATTTTTTACTTCTTTTTTTTTCTTCTTTCGTTTCCTCTTCTAAGTAAAACGAAGTTAAACATTCACTTGGCTCAACTTCATCTTGGTGGTAGCCTGAAGTGGGTAGTCGATGAGTGTTACAGTGCGCTTCTTTATAGTTTGATTATTAAATGGAAACACAATGATTTCTTGGATATGCTTTAAAACTACCTACGCAACTTTAACTTGATAAGGTAATCATAGGTTAAAGTGTTACTATCTCTTTCCTACTCTCTCGCGGGATAAATACTATATTGATTTGAGATTGGTGTCGATATTGTCGTTAAAGGTATTTTTGCCTCTTTTGTTTTTTCTCTTTAAATAGTTGTTTTTTCTCGAGTCGTGTTCCTGCGCGTTCTTCGGAGTCGCGCTTTCAAAGAAGCTTCATCTTCGCGCGAATCGCAATCCGATTATCTCGAATCTTTCTTCCTGTGATTCCATGACCATCCCATATTCGAGTATTTTTCGGTAGCTGCCGAAATTGGCCGATTGGCTCTAGGATATTTTCCTATGTGCTTCTGTCATGGAAGCTTTAAATTTTCTTTTCCTCCCTAATCCAGTGGGGCACTTTTTACATTTTACGTTTACGCTCACAATCGAGCCCTCGACGTATTTCTCGTGGATTCGAGGAGAGAAGAAAGACTTTTCATTTTACGTTTAGCGTAAACGTTTTTCCTCGTCTAATGGCGTGCACTGTATAATGCTCGATAAAAGCTCGAGAGAGCTGCCGGATCGACTAGAAGCTTTTTTCCCCGATTTCTCGTAGACGTCCTTCTTCCGGTACGTCTTTTCGAAAGTTACAGTGTCGCTCGTTACTTTGACTTTTTCCAGTTTGACTGGCCTCGCGACAAAATGGCTCAATCTCGCCGTGAGTTTTTATTAGAGAGAGCGAGCAGCGTCATCAGCAGCATTCATGTATATGAATGGACGTGTACGGGTCCGCGTCATTAAAGGGGAAGAAGTACAAGTATACAGACTTATATGATATGTTAAGAGTCTTTGAGCTTGTTGGCTGCGCAACTTGGTTGAAATTTTGAAAAAGTCTCGCAGCTCCTCGTAAACAGGAGAGCCGTGAGGATGAGAGGATTTCTCGAGGAGACACTGAATTCACAGTGAATTTTTACGTTTTATCGCCGACAGTGATATCCTAGCTTCGTTTACACTTTTACACGTTTACACGTTTACACGTATCGTTCTCGTACTCTCGTAAAAGCGTTCCGGTCCATAAAATTCCGGATTCATCGTTCCGCGTCTTTTCTCTTCAATTCGCCTTGCTCTCTGAGCGACACTGAGAAATAAAAAAACAGTCTCTTCTGGCGATGACGCTTCGACTGTTGAATTTTCAAAGTAACGTCTACGAGTCAGCTATGGAACGTTCACGATAACTTTACTTCACTGTGCACCGGAACTCCTTCGCGAACCTCGTGTCCATTTCCCGGCGTATCCATTACGAGTCACTTATTTTTCACTGAGCACATCCCCTTCGTTCGATATAACACACCCTGTAGTAACGACGCACGTGGAAAGCGTCTCGCCTTATTCAATCGAGAGAATTTCAAAGTCCTTCGCGAGAATATATTCGCGACGGGGTGTTTCGCGACGACATCGCCATACACGGTGTCGCGAAGGAATTAGAAAGCGGCCGCCGGGGATGTGAGCCCGCGTAAGGGTAGTTTTCTGAGCGCGCGCTGCGGCCTGACTGACTCACCCCCATACCCCCGCCGGCTGCCCTCAACCTCACACTCCCAGGACGTCGGGACGCCGACGCATGCGCAATCGCCTTCGGACCACCACCTGAATTCGCGCCAGGGAAGATGTCCTCTTTCTTGGCGACGTTCTCCGATTCCATCCTTCTCTTCTTTCTACTTCCGTATATATTTCTTCCCGATAGAAAAAGAATATGTGTTTCTCTTCTTTAGCTATATTGGCCTCTCTGCCTCTCTCTCTCTCACTCCACCTCGCTCGAGTAGAAGAACAAAAGAATTTTGAGTCCAGGCTCTCGCGAGCCGAACCACGAGCAAAAAGAATCCTGTGACGGAAAGGGCTCTCCGGGGGCTTTCCAGTTTCCAGCGTGAAAGAAATAAAAGAGAGAGACACGTAAAGCGCGATACGACGTGACGTCCTCTTTAAAAATAAGCTGGCCCAACGACAGGGCCGATATCTTCTTTTTGTCCAGAGTCCAGAACTCCAGACCGATACAGTGTACTCCTGGAGTTTTCGTCGATTCCGGATGAGCGTCATCTTGAAGAAAATCTTTTCCGTTTCCTTCTGCAATGCGTAACACGTATAACCAGCCTGCGTTTCCTTTGACTGGCGCGTTAAAACTTTCATGAAAACGTCCCCTTCGTGCTCTCCCTCACTGCCGACGAATCGTCCGATTTCACGCTGTATTTCCGTCAGCTTTTTTTTTCAAAATTCCCGAACCTCCATCCAGCCGGTGGACCAAGAAAACGAGAGCATGTGTGGAGGTTGTCTGAACGAGGAGAAAAACCTACCCTTCCCTGGCTACGAGAGCCTGCACCTGCAGACTCGAATCGTAGGGGTGGTTTCGGCGCTTAAAAGCGACGCATGCGTCCCCGCAAAAGTGGATGTCTGGGGTGAGCCACGGACGGGCGACGTATCGCAGTTTCTGGCTTGATGTTTGTCCGCGTGGTACTCCCAGCGACGCCTTTCCCGTGGGCGCGACGACCATCGCACGAGGCCGCCCGTTTTCATAAGCCGACGTCATGGAAAGAGACGCTCGAGGGTTGTTCGCGACATTTCGTCCTCTCAATCACTCATTGCTCAGATTGTCTCTCGCACGCGCCCTCCCTCTCACTTTATCTCTGCCTTCCTCTCTCACTCCGACTGTCGTGGGAAACTTTTCAAAAGGTGAGTTCAATTGTCTATGTGTCTGTGCGAGGCTGCGTCGATGTCCTGCTTGTCCAAAAGAGGCATGCGATTACGTTATGTAGATTAAAAAAATGTTACGATCAAATTTTCACCCCACCACCCCCTCCACCGTCCCACTCCCATTACTCGTTTTTAATCTTCATCCTCGCATGTTTATACTTTCACTTTCTCATATGTTACGTCGCCCTCATTTCCGCATCCCTTATCATTAGAAACAGCCGTCACGTAGAGAGCCTCGGTGTTGTCCATTTTATTTTTGTTCGATTAATTATTTCTAAAATGCCATCGAATACTTCGCTAATGTTACGTAGTCATACAGGTATTATATATATTGTCGCATAATGGACGGAAAGGGGTTGGGGGTAGATTCACAAGGGGATAGAGAAGCTAAGCCATTACGTATATATAGCAGGCAGTGGTGAGGCACGTATCGGGACGGTTTAGGGGGTGAATTCGAAGCAGTCTATTTATTAATTGTCCAAGTAAGCTAATCAATATTTATGATGTTACCAGAAAAATATTTTACATTGTTTATGCCCTTATCTTTTCCACGTCTAACGATAAGCCCACCCTCTTAAATCGTGTATGTCCTTCGAGTCACGACTCACTCGCGTAACGCGTTACGGCAGCCATCGGGACTCATCCACCCCTCCCGGAAACACATTTGCCTGCCACCCCCCACCGCTAAGCAAAGCACAGAATTCAAGGGTAGTTCCAGGAACCCCGTGGATTTTCAGAAGGACACATTACTTTCTATCATTCCTTAAATGAATTTGCTGCCGAACCCACCCTCTATACTTGGGCTATAACTACCCCCTCTCCCTCGAACGCTAAATGATAAATCGTCACGACTTCCACTTCCTACGTGCACGCGTACGAATAAGCGCATACGTTCTTGTTAATGCATTCTTTTCTACCGAACAAAAGACAACCGTTACGTAAGGCGCGGTCCTGGGAGAGGAATAAGGAAAGAAATAAGAGCGGCGAAAGGCAATGGAGAAAGGGAATAGAGGAAACAAGAGGAACGAGGGAAACGAGAGAAAAGAAAGTCCTCGACTATGCGGAACCCTTAAATAAAAGCGAAGTAGCTCTCGCGAGAAATTGAGAAGAGGCCAGAGGCTAGAGAAAAAGAGGGAGAGGGAGAGGGAGAGGGAGAGGGAGAGAAAGTGGAGAACATTTTACCGTGCGACTTAGCGGTTACCGTTACAAGCACTGCGTGCATTGCATATGATGCTGTTGGCCACGTCTCTATCTGATGGACCAGCAGTTTGGCTGGCAGAAGATGCAGCGTCTGGACATAGCGTGTCGAATTTATGAAATTCGAGATGACCGCGAGTGATCGAAAAATCGAAAGTTTTCTATGTAGCGACAGTGTCGCGTACTACGCCATTGAGTTCGCCTGCGCGACGGTCCATTAGAGAGGAAAGCTTTTCCAAAACAAGCTATGAGACAAAAGAGAACGAGATACAATGGCAAAGGGGTAAAAAGAGACGAACGGGGGGAAAAAACATAAGTTCGACGGACGAGAGATGCGCGCTTGGAAAAGTCGTATGGAGAACAAAAAATAGTGTAGAATTAGCATGCGCGATAAAATGTTGACTATTATTCCAAGATTAACACAGAGATTCAGGACGTAGTGGTGCACGTAGAAAAGGCGGCCAAAGTAGAATGGGTGCGCGCACGGTGGGGTGCAACGGGAGGGTTGGCGGGACGCGGGGTAGTTGGGAACGCCATGGGGGACAATCATACTTCGTGCATTTAAACAAGTTATGAATAAACATTTCTTGGAAGAATCCCACTGGAAAATTACTCGCGGAATATAATACCTGGCTCTTTCGCCGTCTTTTCCGGCGTTCCGCGGAATTCCGAGTGTTCCAAGTGTTCCGAGTGTTCCGCATGCCAAGGCAAGAGCGCCCCTTTCGCGCTCCTTATTAAATGCGTTTACCTATACTGCCACACTTCTTATTCCAAAATGGCTAACCGACCGCGCTGTATCCTCGATTGCTATACTACGGTTTCACTGTGAGACAAAAGCATTAGATTAAAATGAAATCAATCGAGAAAAAAAAGGAAAATCAATCCAGACTGCGCAAATCGATTTTCTCTTATAGAGCTAAACTCTTATTTTTCATATTTATCTTATCGACCGCGAACGACGTTCGCTTTGAAAAATTTGCTGAGAAAGGAAACGCGATATTGTAAAAGCAGATCGAATCGCGACATTATAAAAATCTACTTGTCCTCTCCCTTTGTGCTTTGGCCGCTATTAAGACAGTGACTTGAACTGTCGGTAATTCTAAGGGTGGGCTTGTCAACCCTTCTAGTCACGACCCCCCCGACTGCCTGATTCAGGCTCTCTAATGGTCTTGGACACGAATGCAGTTTAAAATGGGAGCGACTTTACTGCCAGTCATATTACTCAAGAAGACGCCGTGCGCGTGGATGCTCTTCATCCCTTGAACGAGAGACGAAATAGAGAAGGGAGAGGGGGTGGAAGTAAAACGCGACGGAGAATAGGACGTAGGAAAAAAATGAAGAATTGCGTAACGATGGGTTTTTATGTCTTTCTTTTTTTATTAGAAATTTCGTTACTCCCAAGAATAATTATTCGTTATCTCATTGCTCAGGGGGTTGTGGTAAATTCGGAGGGAGTCATTTTCCTCACCCTGTCGATTTTACCTTTCGTGTAACGTGGCGCCTATCACACCTCTCGGAAGTGCCTCTATATACTCATAGCTAGAGGTAATGTCCTGTAACGAGAGACGAGTCTCTTCTTACCGATTAATATTGGCGAAATACGAGAGCTGTCTCTGTAACGCTAAGCAAATTCACTATAGTATAGGCTACAGGTTTTATTCTCTCGTAAATTCCGAAGTCCTGACGCGGCAAAGTAGAAACCGAACGAAGTAGACCGTAGTCGGCCGAATTGTTGTGAAAATTTTTTTTTTAAAAAGTTCGGGGTTTTCGAGGTTCTGTATATAGGGGGTAGGGGAGGTTGTAGGGGGGGCAAAGGTGTTACCGGAGAAGCAAGAAGTAGAAGCTTATAGGACGAGGGAGGGTAGCGGAACGTGAGAGGATAAAATCCGAAAGTTGCCAGGAGTAGTACTGGGAATTCAATTGTGAGAGGTAGAGACGCCGACGCCGACGCCGACGTCGACGGGTGGAGGACGGAGCCCGGAGGCTCTGCAACTCGCTCTTTCGTTACGCCGACAAAGTATAGTCCTTGGCTCACTCCGTGACGTGGCATGTTGGCTCCGTCACGTAAACCGAATATTACGTGTGTATTTGTGGGCTTAGAAAGAGGATGAGTAGGAATAGCGATGGCGGTGCTGATGCTGCCAGGAGAGCCAAGAGACGAGAGAGAGAGAGAGAGAGAGAGAGAGAAGCATGTGAATCCATATTTCGTGGATTCCTCAGATCCAGTATGGAGGATGAAAGGGTTGTCGTTTTAGAGGGCAAATTTATAGAGGAGGAGGAGGAGGAGGAGGAGGAGGAGAAGGATAAAGTTGTAACAAAAGTTAAGACAAAAGGATGAGCAGTAATAAAAATGGATAATTAAATTGAAGTAAAAGGCAAATAAAAAGCAGAGTACACGTTTCTACTTTCCATTAGAGCGACAATGGTCGACGTTGAGAAAACAAGTGGTCGATCGCCTCTCGTTTTCCCGAATTAGCTTCTCCTTTAACAAGAGTTCCCAGGTCCTTTCAATCTCGCGAAGGTTTGTCCCTCGAAGACTTCATCCCTTCGTCACTGGGTGTGTACGACTGTCTCGTTACCCCTGTTGTAGCCACAGGGTGCACTCGGCAACATTCAGCTCGGCAGAAAACACTATTACGCGTTAACGAATGCTTTTAATCCAGTTCGAACGGAACTCCCTCTTTCACCCCCGCACGGTTTCCCACAGTCAAGGATACAGGAGGGTAGAGGGGTGATACACGAGCCAGACCGTGTAAACGTTGGAACCCCTACGCGAGATGCAAACCCCCCTTAGCTTCATTTAGATTTCCATTTGCCAGTTTACAGGGAGAGACTGATGCGGGAGGATGAGAACGCCAGCGATATAACGACGCTAACTAAATAATCGTCGTCGTCGACGGCGGTGGCGTCGCTGGCATCGTTGCCATCGTCGTAATCGTCCTAGTATATTCCTGTAGCCTCCCCACCCCCCACCTCCTCATCGCGATATCCCTATAGGGATAGAGCACTGCGTCTTGATATTGCTGTCCGTTTGCAGCGCGACAGAAAGCACGCTTGGCGAAACGCAAAATCCGAAAGGTACAAAGGGAGCACTAGAAAAATAGCCAGGCATTATTTTCTTGGAGGTTGGCAAAGAGGAAAATGAAAGTAAAAATGGCAGCCAGAAGCTGCAGATAGAACGGATAGAACTGGGAGTCTGGTGAAGAGCGCGAAGGGAGGAAGCGGGGAGAAAATGCTACACTGACGAGACGGACGGGAAGCACGGAAATGTAAAAAGTTCATTAAAAAGCTTGTTGTCTATTTGTTTTTGTCAGGGGTCAAAATACTCCCTTTCTCTCACTCTCTTTCTTTTTCGCTCACTCTCTCTCTCTCTCTCGGTTTCACCTCTTCTCTGATATTCCCCCTTGGAAAAGACCTCAGCCGGTAGTCACTCTACTTTCTCCCCTCCTACCCTTTCCCTTCTAGGCCGTCACGTCACTCGTAACAAGACCGGGCAACAATGCTCCGCAGGTCGCCTTTGTCCCGAAAATTCTTTGCGCTTGCGAGCTTTTGTTTGCGCGTCATCTATATTAATTAAAAGTTCGCGACGGACAACCGCAGTCGCAAAACCCCTCTGGGCTATTAGTTGACGTGAATCCGATACGTCAGTTTCGATAGTTTCTTGAGATATTGAGAAGCCGGTAAGGCCGGGCGAATAGATCGTCGTCCTGAGCCATCTTCAGCCGAACAGACTCGGATTCCCTTGGATTATATACTGTAGTACAGTATCCATCCGCCAGTTGGCTACCAGTACGAGTAATAGAAGTACCGTTTGCGAAAGTCACTTTCGAATCCGCCTTGTCGAGCTTGCGTGATTCGCGTTCGCAGCGACGCGTCGGAAAACTCTTATTTGGATTCCGTGTGAAATACGAAAAGATAACGCAGCCAAGAAGGGTATAGGTTAGGTGATGGAAAAGAAAAGTAAGGAAAAAAGAATTACGCCATAAAGTAGGCTAAAGATAGTCACAGGAATATTTGGAAAATTTACCAAGCAAACTGTCCTCGTTATCGTCTCCCATTCTGAAAGCTTTTTCAAATTACACACAGATTAGGTGGAGCTGCGATATTGCGTAAGCTCACGTACATGCACCGAGCTATTAACCAGGGTTTACAGAAATGAGCTGTTGATTGATATGCCATTAACACTCACTACGACCTAAGTCCCGCGTTAAAGCTTTAACAGCTTGACGCGGGCATACGCCTACTATGGGATATTAAGGATTCGATTAAGGACATAGTCCTTATTTCGAAGCAAAATCCATCCTATTTATTCTATGAAATTACAACGTGAAAATCCTTACGGTTAAATTTCGCGTCTTGACAAGGACGCCTATCGACGTCCATCCTCGTTTTGCTGTTTTCTTTCAATTCATCTTGCATGAGGAATGACGTAGCATGACGGGCCACCGTCATTGCTAAAAGGGTTTCCCTAAAACAATCCTACGCATGACGTTGACACTTTCGACATTATCAAGGTTGGACGCAGTTCAACCTTACGTCATTAACTTATACGTCTAAATACCCTAAACGTCTAAAACGTTTCATTATGGTTCCCAATACTATGGTATATACATATGACAGTAATAGCCAGTCCTGCCACGTGTTTTCTGGGAAACGCGTAATCACTGAATAATTACAGTAAAACCTCTCTGTCGGTCCCCTCTCTAATCGTTCAACCTCTGCTACAGTCCAAGGTCAACCTTCCATTTAGTCCACAAGCACTGTCTACTTTCTACTAATACTTTCGAACGGGCAGGGGCGTCTGTGTTGCCCGTTGAGATTCGGATCCATAGAATGGTTAGGAATGGTCAGTAGAACTTTTATTCAACAGGGCCACTTTCTTTTGTACTACGTTCCTGAGGTATGCATATTGTCTGATTGGCTGATGGGCATGGTCTGTGATCAGACCCTATTTGGACTAACAGAGAGGTCCTGAAATCCGGGTATGGACTAATAGAGAGGTTTTACTGTACTGTGCTGGCAATTTGCTTCTATACCTCTTTACACGAAGCAACAGTCATTAGTGTAATGGTCATTTGTGTCGAAATCATTTACTAGAATTCAGAGAAATCAAGAGCTGGACAGGGTTTTGAAATTTACTAATCGAAAACTACATCAAGGTGGATTCGTTGTATATATTACGTGTATTCCTAAATAACTAGAAACGAGTAGGGGTAACCACATGTGTAGATGTGTGGAGGCGCGGGGGAGGGCAGAGGAGAAGGTGGGTGTACTCCCGTGTAATTCGATCCCAGCCGGGAGGTGCAATGGCGTCCGGTTGATTATGCAATATTCAATCGCGAAAAGTCTGTTTGCCCTCGTACAATTTGCCGGCAGGGGAAAACCTGCGCGACTACTACCGCGAGGGCTTTTCATTCGGGCAATTCGTCCATTATTGCGATACATTTGCGGGCAAAAAGCACCGACAACGAGCTTTCAAACGACATGATTTATGCAAATGTTTTTGATTAACTGAAAGCCACGAACGCATCTGCTGGCGACCTATCGATGTTTCCTTTTTCATTGAAATCGTCAATCAGCCGTTCGAGTGATGGCTTCAGATTTTTACTCCAACGCTTTTCTATTCTCTTTTTCAATTAAATTTATGAAATAATGATTGTGCATACAAGTGCGTACTTTTTGCGCACTCTCGAAGATTGCTTATACATGCGCTTTGGCAAAAAAAATTGTCAAGGAATTGAAGAACTAGTTTGACCCTGCATACGAAGTAGCCATAGAACGTAGGTATTCGATGCCGGGTACAGCTTCCGAAATGGACCTACCGTGGCTCCTCTCTCTTGTGCGCTTCCTAATTGACGCAAAGCCCACCCAAATCAAATCGTAAGCCCATTGCGGAAGCCAAGGGACACGAATCGGGCAACTTAGCGCGGTAACATTGCGACAGCGGTTTCTCGCGAAGGTTCTCACGGACTTCCTGTAAAAGAGGGATGAAGTTGGGGTGGATCTGAGAGGGGATGCAGGAATGACCCAGGCGGAAAGGTGAAGCGTGCGTATATTTTAAGGGAAGAAACTTCATCCGGTAGTGAAACAGGTCAGGCGCTCCCTTTCCTTCTTAATCGTAGGGTCGCGAAGGGGGGAAGGGTGAAAATTTGAAGTTCCAAAGGGACCAGAAGATTCGCGTCAGGATCCTGACCCTATATCCCCGATCCTCTTGAATTTTCTCTTTCGCGGTCGACGTGCCGGAAAATCCGAATCTCCCACGGGTTCTCTCCTCCTTTCTCTAGTTTTCCATTTTCACATTTTCTCTGCACAAAAGCGTTTACGACTTTGTTTTACGCTTGTGCGGCACTTGAGAATGGAAAATATTTTGCGTAACGCCAACGGGATGGCGAATGAAAGAAAGGTGAGTGGAAAGCCGTGAAAAACTGATGCTTGCGTCGAGGCTATATGGCGGAGAGAGGAAACAGCTTTTTATCAAGTTCTTCGTGTTCCCACTCGCGGATGACCGAATCACTTAACCCACATAAGCACTGACCCGGGAGTGGGGCGTGTCGATTCGTACACCGAGTTAACGGACAGCAGAGTAGGGTTAGTAGTAGTAGTAGAAGTAGTAGCAGCAGTAGTGAAAGCTCCAAGAGAAAGAGGCTACTGAATGAGGGGTTGAAGAGGGCAGAAGGAAGCCAGTCACAGTCGATTAAATTTTTTTTTCAATCCCATCCCGATTCAGTTGGTCCATTGAAACGCGAATTAATGCTTAATAAAAGTCGTGAAAGCGGCCGGTAAATTCGCAAGAGGGTAGCAGTGCGGTGGCGCTATGACGAGGATGCCAGAGAGCCATAGTCAGCCGGCGAGGCCTGTTTAGGGGATGAAATGGCTGTGGTTGTGGTTGTGCGTCTGATAGAAAAAGGGAACACGAACCCTTTCAATAGACACCGGATTGCACAACACCCTCTCTACCCTCCTGTGAAGATGCTACCGCTTAACGGACAAAGATTCATTGTGCGGGGGTTGTCGGGATGTTGGATGGGTGGCCTCCCTTCCGCCACTGTACCTCAGCAACCACCACCCCCTCGGCACTCGGCTGCACCGCACATACCCTTCAACACTGTAAACACATTCGTGGTTAGTCAGCGGTGAAAAGGCGGCTGAGGTTGTTTTTACGGGTCCTGAAAACATACTGTTGAAAGCCCCGGCGCACAATGAATAATTTATAAAAAACTAAAGATTCCCCGCGCGCCACTCGCGAGTTCCGTGGATCCGTGACTACGTGAATACGTGAATCCCTCCATCCCCCTAGCATGCCGCGAAGCTAGGAGGGGTGTAGCTTCAACCCTCTTCGACCACGTTGTCTTCGAAAAGTATGAGGACCATCTTTGCTCTTCTCTTCTACTGCGAAGATCCCTTGCCTCCAGCCCTCCCCACCACCCTCTGCCTTTTTAGAGCTTTTCCTCATCCACTTTATACCACATCACCCTCCGGCGCTCAGCCGCTTCTTGACCCCCTGGGAGTTTTTCCATGGAATTTCTTGCGGTCAATCGTTCGGACCTTCGATTTTCTTCACCCTGCGTAAGGGATGATGCGGTCGTTGTGATTCCACTGCAGCAGCACTTTGGCATTACTTTTTCGGCTGAGGGTGCAAATGAGCGAGAATAGGGATGGCTTGCTGGAGAGGACGGGAGGGATGCTGGAGGTACACGAAGATTCAGAAGTTGTCGGAGCTTCGGTACTTAAAGCTGTATTAATTAGTCGAGGCCGAGAGAAGCGCAGCGACGTCGGGCCAGGGATTGGAAGAGAAATTAAAGGAATATTACCGTTTGGTAAAAAACAAACTGGCAAGTTCTGCCGCTGCTCGCGCATAGAAGAGCGATACGGTAACTCGAGAGCGGACTGCTGGCCGTAACGCGGCCAGCCGTAAAGAATTCATGAAAAATAAATCATTTTCTTCAGCGGCCCCGCGGTGGTCGGAGGTTTTCTTAATGCCGCGATATTTTACGGGAAAGTCTTTAAATCTAATATATTACCGACAGTAATTAAATGTAAGTTACAACGCTCTATGCGGAAAAGTACTGACACACCGAATGATTATGTTTTGACGAAACTCCTGTACTTCGTAGCTTCACGACCGGTTAACCTTGCAGGTCAATAGTTGATTGTACCCCTTGGCGAACCTGTAAAAAATGATCACGAGCACCTGATGCTCCAGGATTAACGCCCAGCATCCCTTTTGTCATTGTTAAATCATGATCGAACCACAAAAATCTGGAAAGAACAATGACGCCATGACGCGTCAAGACAGACACCTCTGCCATTTCTTTTTTCGCACCATTTTTCGATAAGTTCGTTTACCGCACGAGCGCTTTTGAGAATGGTTAAGGATATATGCTCGCGCAGTAGCCATTTTCCCAAAAGGGCCTTTCTTTTTTCAAAGTCGGTGATTTCGAAACGAAGTGGGCGGTACTCTGAGAAAATTGCTACCTCCCTTTCCGAAAGATTGAGAAGAAAGTTTTTAATATTGGAAGGTGATTTAAGGCGCCCGATTAATTAAGAGGGAATGGACCATCCTGAGAGGATTGGAGCGACCATCCGCGACCATATCCGAACGTCTTCCTCCTTCTTATCCGAAGAGAAAACAGAGAAAGGAAGACATAGAGAATGAGCCACCACGTACGTAAGCGTTAGAAAATGTCGGAGTTAATGAAAGTGGGAGAGAGAAAAAAAAAGAAGCACGAGATAACGATAACGATAAAGATAAAGAATAAGGGCATGAAAAAAGATGCTGGACGCGCAGGATCGATTGGCATTATAAATGTGAGCTGTAAGCCGTTACTTAAAGTCTGCACGGGGCTGCAGATCGAAGGGAGTCCTGGGCGAAGGTTATGATCCCTTTTGATTGCCAGTGGGTAGTCCCTTCGCTTAAATAAGAATCGGCCGGATATAAGCCGGGTTTTCAATATGTTTTCAGACGCCGCGGCGTTTTTACCGAAATGAAGACTGATACCGCCACCGTCGACGTCGACCTCTCCATCGACGCTCCATTCACGTAACTTCGCAGGCCTGTTTATCATTTTCGCGCACGATGGGCGCACTATAACTCGTGCGATTTCATGCCATGCGACGCGGCGACTTAAATATGGCATCGCGGCGCCGACGCCGACAACGTAACAGCCCCGTAGAGAGTAATTCGTATAAAAGCCCACAGGGAGATTGACGGGAAGCTTCCCTTTCGTGGGCTTCCGATTTCTTTCATTTTGCCATCTACAGGAAAGAGGACGCCGCGCGTCCATCTCCTTCCCCCAACCCCCCTACGTCGACGCTTCCTTCCAGGCGTCTTCCTTCGCGCTTTACTTCCTTCTTTTTTCCTCGTTTTTCTCTCCTTTCGATTCTTCAGGCTCACCTTCCTTTTCCCTCGATCTCTCCCTGGGAATGGAGAACAGAAAATGCGACGCCGTCATTCTGCACGAGGCACGCGGCTTCTTCTTTTGACGAAAGAAAGGAAAAGAAAGAATAGCGTCGCCGCTTCCGGATTCCTCTCCCCTTCCCAGCACAAGGTATCCGTAATAACCGGTCTATGTAAATAGTTAATAATGTTGCGGTGGTGGAGTGTGATTTAGGGGTTGAAGGCGCAGGGGTCTTGGGCGGCACTTTTAATATAAAAGACTCAATAAATATACTGCTCTAGCACGGGGTTGTGGAAGCAGAGCGTGGAAGCAGGCGCCCTGTAACGGCACGGAGTTTACGGGGGTGCACACCCTCTTAAGACGGGCTGCCGAAATCCCCCCCCCCCCTCCCCCGCCGGCCGCGACGCCAGCGGCTTTAGCATCAGCATCGCACCGACGGTAGTGGCTTCCTCGGCATCTCGCCACCGCCATCGCTGCCATCAGCACTCCGGGAAAAAAGCTCCTGGAAAGTTTTATCATTTAACCCAAGCGCGCCGCTCGCTCGGCCGTTCAGCCGCTCGGCCGCAGCTCGTAGCTTCTAATTCGCTGGCAGGAACTCAGCACCGTGGCGCGAACGGTACTTCCCGTGGCCGCAAATTTCCGGGCGCCCTCTAAACTTTCCGCGAAGAATCCTCTTCACCGCGAAACCCGTCCAAGAAGCCCCCAAGAACCCCTAAAGCAGACGCTTTCACCCCGGCATAATAATTCTCTCAGACAGCTTGCTGTCCGACACATCCCTGACAGTTCTGCTTTCTCTTGGAATACTAGTTATTAGCAAGAATAAAGTGCGTCGCGACGCTTCTCCTTACTATAGGAATCTTCCCTTATCTGTATATCTATCTCCATTTCCACCACTCCTCCTCGTGTCTCACCATTGCCATACCCTTCGCCACTCTGCTCCACTCCACTACTTGCACGGTTGCGAAATCAAGATGGATCAAGACAGGGTTCAAAGTTGTCGAGGGCCGGCATTAATTTCCCTGGGAAACTCTGTAAGTGCTTTCTAAACATTGTAATCCCTCGCTTGGCCAGAGGTGGGGGGAGGGGGAGTTAGCATCGTCCATGCCAGGGGGATGGAAGACGTACATAACGGCGAGAGCCGCAACCAGCTTTCAAACTGGAACTTTCCTAAGGACATACAAATGACCGTCTTAAAGACGCGGCCCACTTCCCCTAAGCCACTCGCAAACAGCCAGCTGACAAAGATGACCCTTTTCCTGAAGATGCCCTGCAAAGGACTACTATGGATTCTCATAGATACCAACTTACGAGCGCTTATGCGTTTTCCATGGCTCCGAGGATAATAGTCTTCGTCTGACTACGTTGGCATTACCTACTGTCTATACTCACGGAGGATGGAGAAGCACGCGCAGCCTTCGCTTCCTGGTATCCCACTATTCCCATAGAAGGGCCGTAGCGGCTATAAGTCCAAGGGATTTACATTTTATGAACGTTAGGGCACGGAGGAAAGGTTGAGGGGTGAATTGGAGGTACGGCCAAAGGGATAGTGGGAGCGACGCCAGATATTACACGAGTCTCCCTATTCTCGACTCAGCGCAGCCTCCAGTTAACTTGGCAGAGCAGCACAGTGTGCTGTGTCGATCGTAAACTCCTAAAGGACGACTAATAGCCGATCCTAGGAAACTTGGAAATTTTCTGCGTAAGCGGAAGCTCCTTGCCCCGGAACTACCCCTCGACGAGCACGTAGCAACAAGCTGCCAGATATATTGGCGCTGATATCTGATCTGGTCAAACACAGTTCGATGGGTATTCTATTACACGTCCTATCGTATCAAGAGCGACGCCCTAACGATATTTGGCTTGAAAAGGGAAAACGAGGAAGAAGAGTGGGGGAGGGAACTAAGGGATGATTTTCCCTAGAAAGTTTTCACGTTGCTACTTGCATATATCCGCGTGTATAGACGTGCGCGTAATGGAAGGAAATTTGGTGCGGAAAAGCCGCGAACCAGGCCGCACAACCTCGGGCGGTCGAGGGGTTGATTTACGTGGGTTGCGGAACAGGGGATGAAGTTTATAATATCTGATAACCATTGAAGACACGAGGGAGGCTCGGGGTGGCTATATACGCTAGCCGAGTTTTCTCTCATTAAAAAACATAGGTGCCAACGTAACGCCGCCCAACGGCCCAGCCAGGTGCTAAAATTTAAAAGACTATGGAGAATAAGCCGGCAGGATTAGCCGCGGGCCAATTGGATTACGTCGGCGTCCTTTCGCAATTTTCTTCTTCCTTTTCTTACCTCTCCTTCTTATTCTGTCTCTCTCTCTTTTGCCTTCCTTAGCCTTCTTTGCGTTTCTCTTTGAGCACATCACTCGGCCGCCGACTCCTTAAGAGCAGAAGCTCATTTTTGTTTTGCATAGTGGACATGGTAAGAGACGTGTAATAAATCGATCCCAAGATGGCGGATAAAGTTAGGATGCTTCTTGTAAATCTCACTTTTTGAGTAGTCTGAATAATTTTAAAAAGTGCTTTGCTGCTACGTGAGAAGCGCGGCAGAGTCGAGAATTAGTAGACGGGTGCGGGTGCCTTCCGAAGGCGCCGCGACGCCGTCGCAAGGGAGTCGCAAAGGGAGATCAAAGTCCTTCTTAATTAATAAAGTGCCCCGTTTATATTTCAGCTTGATTCCATCACTGGATACCGTTTCGCGAGGACGAGACCTCAGTTTACAAAGTAAGGAGTCAAAATCGATTCACGGAATTACGTCAAAAAAACAAAATTCAAAATAACGCTACTTTCGACCTAAACGACGAAGTTTAATTTTGCAGAGATATTCCGTTCCCCTGGGCAGAGAGAAATTGTCGAACTTTGCGATACTTCGTGAAAAGAAAAAAAAAACGAAAAAAAAAAAGAAAAACCCGAAAGACCCTAGAAAACAGCAAATGAAGAAGCCAGTAGGATTTTCCAGCAGGGGGTAGTAAAATTGAAAGAGCACTGTTGCTAGGCATGTTTAAGGCGTTGCATCGAGCCACTAAATCATATGATATTAGAGGGTGTTCGTTCCTGAGGGTTCGCACCTTTCCTCGAGGGAGAACCACCCTCCCATAGTGGCACGGGAGAGCATGGAATCAATTTTTCTCTTGGCTGTCGCCGCGAGTTACAAAGAAATGAAGCCACCCTGCTCTTCTTCCCTCTATTCCCTCCGACCCCCTCCCCCGCCCCTCCCTCCCCCACCACCCAGCGCCTCACACTGGCGTCGCCATCTTCTTCTCACCCTCGAAATGCCCTGCAGTAGCTCTACTCGAGGAGAGGGTGCTTTTCCCACCCTCGCCCCAGGCCAGGATCTAATAAAATCGCGGAGGACAGTAATGCATGCGAACATCTCATCCACGAAGCCGACTCCTCGAATAAGTGGCTGCCAAGAGGAAGCTGTTCGACGCGCTCCTGACTCCATCTGCAGACTTATATACTCTCATCTCGTCCCATCCCACCTGGTCCCATCTCGTATCGAGACTCGCATCCACGACCTCGTCCATCTTCCAATACCCTTTGACCCTTACGTGTTCTTATCGATTGTATCGATACCACACGCGACGGATAGAGAAGTGGGGTACACGCGTCAACGGGTTCCTGGAGAAGAAAGGAGACTAAGGGACGAGCGATGTTTAAAGAGGAGATGATAAAAATAATTGAGTTCGTTCGATCTCGAGAAATGAACTGGAGAAACCGATAAAAACACTCGTGCAAAAAAAAGGGAAGAAGGTTCTCAAGTGCTGACAGGACTGACAACGAGAGCAGTAAGAGCACCGGAAGTGTGAGAAAAGGAAATGTAAAGAGACACAAAGGGAATGAGAAATCAGTTTATTCGACATGTGCTCAAGTGGATATAAAGAGAAGAAAGGAAGAAGCGAAAGGTTCAGTCGATACTACAGTACCCGGATGTCCGGTTGGGTTTTCCTTTTTTTTTTTTCAAGAAATTCCTATATCCACGGCAAAAGCAATAATGCATATTTTTTTCACTCATCCCCACCCCTCTTCTTTTAAGTTCACGAGGCCTTTTAGTTTGACGTCGTGTGAGAGGCTTGAGGGCACTCTCGAGGTGTTAAACGTTTTGCCAATGGCTGCAGCCTACAGGTCTCTGGGTCTCGCAGCACTTCACTATAATCTCGAGAAAGCCTTCTCTCTAGCTCGTCGTAACTTCTCCTCCAGCACAGCATTGAATTAAGCGCCGAAGAAATTTTATGCACGCTCCATATGCAGATCCACGTCTCCGGGTTCCGACGTCGCCACCCCCCTCTCTCCCACCACGGCGCTCCCGCCGCGTTGGCTTCGCGTCGTTATACTCAGGTAATATGGCCTCTTTGTATCCATTTTACGGTGCGGCTGCCATAAAGCCCGCAACGGCGAGCGGACGCCTGGGAACTTACCGGCGCTTCTTGGCAGCCTGATGCTCGACGCTCGTTTTATACTTGCGTCCCGCAAGCACGGCTGAGCTTGCAGGGTATAGACTCTGTTCCTTGGAGGAAAGTGGTATTATCGGTGAAAGAAATTTGCGCAGGCTGCAGCACGGCTGGTAACTGATAAACGAGGCGCCTGAGATATGCTTCCCTTTGACGTAGTGTTTGATGGGAGTGACTACCACGTGAGTGGGGGAGGGGTGGATCAAAGATCAGGGAGAGGTACAACGTGTAACTCGATACAGCCCCCGTGAAGCAATTACTAGTGGCACCTATCTGGCAGCATCCCTGGAATCCAGTCCGATTGTTTGCCTCTGCAAATAGGGGTTGCTTCCTGGTGCGATTGATGTATGGTTTAATTAGTGTATCCGGTGACGTCTGAGGATACGCAGCCTGGATTCTTATTGGCTGTTCGATTCTTTTCGAGATGCCTCCTCCTTTACTTCTATATAATACACGGCAATATTTTTTTGATCGACGTGTCTCGAAAGGTTTTCGATGTTACTCAGAACTTTGGAATTTTTCGAAGTGGCAAGTAAGGACTCCGTGACATAGTTAATAACGTCGTAGAGAAAATAAAATAGAAATCGGATCCTGATAAGGATCCATACCAAGGACCGTTAATTTGAATTTCGGCCCCCCTTTGTAACGCGTAACCTCCGCTGGGAGTCCTCCTTCAGCATCCCATTGTAATTCGGCGTAATACGAATCGAATTATATGACCTAAAAGCCTTTAGGGATAAGTAATGCAAACCAGCAGGTCAGAAGGGGGATGTCAATTTGAACTTAATTCACGACAGGGTCTAAGCCCGTAATCCGACTCGTTGCCAGTTAAAAATTCATAAGCGCTTTGCCAAAGTCCTATTCCACCTGCCAAAGTCTGTAGGAAGACGCTATATAGTTGCGTGGGAAAATATAAAAGTTGATGGGAAGCGGAGAGCAGAGATGGAGGGTAGAAAGAAAGTAAGGGCGGAAGGGAGAAGGAGGAAGAAGAGATATGAAAGTGGCGTTATCGCGTTCGGTACCGGAATTACTCTTTGAAACGACATTTTCGCGAATTTTCCACAACCGGGATAAATATTTTCTCCCCTATAGATCGCGAAACTTTCCCGTGGAAAATACTTTCGCGGGAATTTTTCCGCACGCCGTTGTCAAAAAGATGACGGAGGGATTCAGCAGGTAGGGGTGTGTACGTGGAGGGAGAAACGGTGACGAAGGGGAAAAAAAAGGCATGGGGTGGGAAATGACCGCGGTTGCGAATGTCCGTGCTGGCTGCAGAAAGGGATGGGGATGCTCGTGCGCGTCTGTGTCTGTGCTGCTCGTAAAATCTCGCAGTGGTGACATTTTTCGGGGGATGGTTTACGTGTCTCAGGATCCAGGGGATGATTTTCCGGGAACGGAAGGTTAATTTCACCCTGAACCTTAACGCTCCGTACGAGAGCGTACGTGTGACAAGTTCACGTTAAAATTTAATCGCCACCCCTACAGGTCACATTTCCACCCTCTGTCCTCCTTCCTTTCTTCCCTTCTCATAAGGGTGAATCTCGCTTTTTGTGTCTTTGAGAGGCTTAGCTGGTGCCTGACTTCCTGGTGGGCGTTTCTTACACAGCCTGACTATGAAGTCACGACGCTACCGGGATATTCAGCGGCAGACGTCAGGCGTCGCGACTCACGCTCGACAGGCACCCACCCAGCCACCCTACGACCCTGATATCGCTCCGGGAATAAAGTTTTCCCCGAGGTTTATCCGGATTATCAAGTTATCCTTTGAAACGTCCGTGCCTGTTATCCGGCTGAATCCTCATCGTTTCGCGTAAAAAATAAACCAGGCTACGAGCGTATACAGGCTTTCAGTACTCCGCGTGATACCATATACATTTCCTTCTTTCTTAAAAATATGACAGAAGCGTAATACGTCGAGAAGATGAATGATCCCCACTGTACGTGCACTCTCATTCGGTATAGGACTTTTGATCTCCATGGGCCTCCTGATGCATTTTACGCTGATGCACCCGTAAAATTTTCTGCCTCGGTAAATTCTGCCGGCAAAGAGAAACGGGTGACCAAATTAGGTCGACCGTGAAGATTCGAGTTTAAAGAGACGCGGTGAACCGAGAGACGTAGAACGGGAGACGGTTAAATAAAGAGTGGGCGGAGCAAGAAAGAGGTAAAGAGAGGAGCCAGAGAGAATCGCCTGGCTCTCGGAGCATCGCCCAGCCGTTTAGATCTTTAGACCACTTAGCTCCACTACTACAATATTTAAGGTCTTTAAAATTTCAACCCCTTCGATCCTACTCCCTCTTGTACGCCATCCGACCTTGCTCACTCAGTTCGCCCAACGTGACATCGCGAGAGAGCACTACCACCCATAGATATTTCCACTATTCTTGGAATTTTCCGATTTTCCAAAGGTTCTGTCGTGCGATAGATTTAGAGAATGCTAAGGCATATATATATATCTATAAATATATACTTAAACGTAAATAAGAAGAATGGATGCTGGGCTCCCAGCAGCTACTAATATGGCCCCTATACTGTAGACGGTAAAAGCGCTAGTTGTGGCCACATCCTGCACTACTGTGTATCTATATATGTATTATACTATATATCTATATTAAGTATATAGTAGCAGCAAGTATAGAGTGACTCCCGGTAGAAGGCAGGGAAACGACAATGCGGCGTGGGGTGTGTCGTGGTGGTTGAAGATATAAGGGTGACATGGCGGTCGGATAAAAGCATCATGACTTAGTGATGAAGCCACCCCTATACTGTGCTACTTTTGCCACCCCATATACGAGAGAGAGCCAAGGCCAGAGGTATCCCTATGACGCAATCTAATTTATACCATGTATATAGCACTACGGTTCAGCAACTGTTTCATCCAGACTGGATTCACCCCTTATTATTTTTTTTCTCTGCCGTTCGTCCAGCCGTCCGCCAAACCAACGAGTCTCCCTCTGCAGCGCAACTGGCGGACCAGTATTTTCCATTCAACTGATAATTAATTCATCCCCTAGTTCCAGAATACTTATCGACACTCAAAGGACCACTTGGTCCTCAGCCCCTGTTTGGTAAAAGCTTTTAATCCAAGCTTTCATATTCCCACACTGCAATAGTATTGGCACACACTAAGACCCCCCCCCCCCCTCAACCCCTCCCTCCGCTACGCAGCAGGAAGATTTTCACTGTCGACAAAACGTCGTCGCCATTACAAGCTGCACCCCCTGATAATCCGTTATACTAGAATGGTCAGGGTCATCGCCAAGGGGTTTATAAAAGCCGACTTCCTGCCTCCGGGATGATCCGTGCGCGCTTCCGGCAAAATAGAGATCCTGGTCCAACCCAGGGATGATGCTGAGGGTGGCATCCGCAAGACCCATGGACATCGTTAAAGACTTATGCGCAATGTGCGATTTGGACTTGTGCGCGGCTAATAAAGGCCACTGTGGGGCATCTAATAAACTGCCGTGGCTTACGGCTTGAACCCCTCTTCGTCATGAACCACCCCCGAGCAAAAGCTTCCCCTAGATATACCATCCTCAGCCCGATGCTGTATAACGGGCACGGACAATGAGCTTTACCTTCGCCTAATGCCAGTCCTTGTTCTTCCGAATATTCGTCGCTAAGGATCTTTGCGAAGATGAGTCGTAGGGGATGCTAACGAAGCGACATTCCGTATGCTTAAGGGATAAAAATTGGCGAAGGGACCGATTAGCGTCTATGAATAATTCCGAGTGCACCGCGCGGTAAAAATGATTAATCACCCGGGCGTTGGATAATTAATTAGCAGGTTAACCCAATTGTTTCGTTACACACGGATGAATAATAGACCCCGAGAAAATAGTAGCATCTGCGAATTTACGCAAGCCGCGTATAATTAACTCGCGTAATTAACTCGCGTATCCTAACGATGTAATGTCGCGGGCCTTGCTTGCCAATGAATAAAAGATCCCTCAGGACGCTTTACGTATCTGATAACCGATCTTCGTACAAAGGCGTATTCGCAAGAGCCCAGAGACATGCGGCTACTTTGAAAACATATAGGTACACGTACGGTCATCGATCGATCTTTAGGTTGTTGGTCAGGCACCACGTGAATATATTGATCTAGCAGTTATCATCGTTCAACTTTCCTGCACTGGGTCAAGAGTTCACTTGGCTATTTCTAATCGTGTGTAGCGAATTTTGTAATCGAATAAAGTAGTCGTAACGAACTCTTTATGAATATAGTATGAAGGCTTATGTACTATACGAGATATTTGAGTATATATTTCAGAAAGAGAAGTTTATTTCCGATGGATAGTGGTCCAGATCTTTATATCTGTATAAAAGTAGGTAACCCGTTGTCTTCTTTTTTTTAACAGTGCCAGATCTATCTTTCATTCAGGTGTAACGATGAAGGATGTATTATCCGGGTGGAAATGAATTTTTATTACCGCGAAACTGTAAGTAGTGGTAGGTGAATTGTCTATAGTAACCGACGAAAAAGGTGGATTCTGAATTATGTAGAAGATAAGAAAAGTAGCAATGTAGAGGCGGGGTGGCTGGTGAGATGGAAAGGGAGTAAAAGTAACGTGGCGAGGAAGTGCTACGTCGGATATAGGGCGAGCTAAAGAAAAGGCTTAAAAAAAAGAGTATCGTGGAAAAAAGTATAAGGGAGAAATAAGAAAAGGAAAAGGTAGTAGTCGGTAGTAGTTGAAAGATATAGTAAGTGGTAGGCGGTGGTAGCAGAGAGCGAACCCGATACTGGAACAGGGGCTGTTGGTGGTGGTGGTGGTGGTGGTGGTGGTGGAGGGTGGTAATGGCATCCGAGATACGCAGGCTGCAGCAAATGTGTAGCTCCGGAAAGTTGCAATACGCGTTTAAAAAATGAGAATCTACTGTCCAGCCACGCCAGGGATGATACCACTGGAATATACGGTCGAGAGTTTTCCCGTCGGGCAAATGGGGGTTTTGCTACTACGAGACAGGATTCTAAGAGGGGGTTAATACTATCCAACCCCGAGTCTAGCTATGCAACGTCGAGAAGCACGTGTTTACTTTCAATCACATCCTGCCGCGACGACCTCAGGAAACGAACGATTTTCGATTATATGTAGAGGAACTTTGGAAAGTGGAACGACAGGGGGGAGGGGGGTCAGGTTGGGAAGGGTAAGAGGGGCAGAGAGCGGGAGAGAGGGATGCAGTGGAAGGGCAAGAGGGCAGAAGGTGAATTCGCTAAGTGTAGAAGCAGGACTGACGGATCCTCTGTTATTTCGGTAGGAACTGGGGCGGACTTATCCCCGATGTATCGTGAATTATTTCTCCAGGAGAGGAGATAGCAGTGGGAAGGGTGGCAGGTAGCTGTCGATCATCCCCACAGCAATAAACAGTGATGCCATCCCTCTTTGGATTGTAAATGAATGAAGGGTGGATCACCGTGCTGCTCCGCCTCCGTTTCGATTGCGACAAACCAATTCGGCTATTTGCGCAAGATCGAAGCAATCTGATTTTTGCTGTAAATTTTGAAAATTACATAAGTAATAAGCCAATCGACGAAAGGCGACTATTTGTTGAAAAATTCAAAAGCCTCGATATTAGAAAAGTGAAAGAGGTTGTATAGGCGGGAAAGAAGGGAGGCAGAGGGGTTGATAGCGGAGTCAGTAAAAGTAAAGATACAGGCAAGGGTAAAAAATATAGCCGGCATATCTAGCAGGGTAGACTAAGAAATGAACCTCAAGGGACAACTCTATAGGGGATGGTACGGGGATGATAGTGCGGTACGATGGTTGCAAGGGTGGTTTAAAGGGAGCTGCCGATCGTTGTCGGCTCTGGGATATGTCTCCGGGTAGAGGCGTCGGTGCTGGGACCTAGAGGAAGCGTCAAACCCAATAGCGTCGACGTTCATATCCGGCAGTTATGAAGACGCTCGTGTCGGTCGATTGCGACTATGCACCTAGCTCTCCCTGGAGATACATAGGAAGGAAGGAATAAAGGAAGGAAGGAAGGAAGTAAGGAAGGAAGGAAGTAAGGAACAGGTGCAACCTTTTACAGAAGAATCTAAAGCCTGAACGAAATAGTATAACAAGACGTTCGCACAGATGAAAGATTGAAAAACAGAAAGGATGCTGAATTTGAATACTCAACACAAGAGACAAGCAAGCATAACGATCAAGGAGATGAAATATAATTGGCAGAACGTTGACCTGATAAGAGAATCACATAAATCAGATTGTGATAAAAGTACAGACCCGAGCGAATAATGTAGGGACGGTGTGTTCAGTACAGTCAGTACTAGAAGTCAGGAATAATTACGGTACTGTCAGCCCGGTGCACAAACACGCCCAGGGAGATATCTCCCACAAGGGATGGATCCATTGGAGGGTGGGTTTATGGGGTGGCCGCCATAGGCAGCCACACGGAGAAGCAGCGCAGGTAGAAACGACAGAGGTTGCCGTCAGTCTGGTAGTCCTTGGAAACCATCACCGACTGTGGCAGCTGGTATTTGCACAGACGCACAAGTACTACACATGGCTACGTTTACAAGGATTATGAGACTTCCGGTTCGTTTAAGGAGCCACGTACGTCAGAGGTCTCAGACTCGGTATTTAAAAGAATTCCGTATCTGCAGTACTAGTGCAGTTTACTACCGCAGAGCAGATGAGTTGATTGCGCGGCGATTTTCCTAGTTCTCTTGAAGAATCAGAGAAGGAAGCAGAAACGAATGTTTGAGCCTACCTAATAAAATCTTATAACAATCGCTTTCACTCGGCTGGGCGGCCATGTTTACGGCTGTGGTCACGCGAGAGCGCAAGTTGGCATGCGAGCCTGCATGTTTACTTTGCACGGGCTAATGTTACACCTACGTATACTGAATGTGTTGATCGTGTCTGCCAGCTCAAACACATCTCGCTGAGCTTTGAGAATTTCCCCGCGCTTCCCTGCACAGCCCTGTGATATCCTGCGATTCCAATTTCCCTGGGCGGATCAAAAACTGCGGACCTAAGCCAAATGAATTCTTCTTTCGAGACGAGACAAGGGTTAGGAATCTCTAGGGGTGAGTGGGAGAACTGGAAGAAGGAAAGAGATAAAATATTGGCAAATGTAGTTAAGCCAATATATATGATATATACGTAGTATATATATAGGTATGCAGTGCAGTATATGTATACGCTTCCGTCTTGAAGGAAACAGAAAAAAAAGCGCTTGACCAACCGGGCGGGACTAAATTCTGGAGATTTTTCAGACCGCGAAAAGATTACCAGGCACGTATCGCGGGTTCGGCTAATCCTGGCCGTCAGTCATCGAGGAAATCCGGGACGGTGGATTTCGCAGGAGAGAACGCAGCTGCACCATCAGTCAACTCGTTGCGTGGCTGCTTAATAAATCTACCGCGGAAATATAAATTTTAATTAAGCCTGTAAGACGAATACCTGTAGGCCTGGGAACCGTATCGGATAGAGGAGCTCATCCTTTCCTCGGGTTAAGGTCGTCCAAGGGTTTCCCGCTACAAGTGAAGCAGTATCATCTCTTACGCAAGCGCACCAGTCGAATGGCACCTTGACGCGTGACAATGGACACCCCAAGTAAAAAAGTGGATCAAATGCAGATTCAATGTCCCTTCCCAAATATGGCACTCGTATCTTTTTCTCATTCGAACTACCTCTTATTTTTTTTTACTTGGAACTAGCATGACCATGGGCATGGGCATGGATACTTCCGAGGGATGAAAAGTAAGAATTGAGGATGAGCAAAATGCGATAAAAAGAGGCATTTTACGATCATTGAAATAATAGTACCCATCTCTGTAGCACGGATGCTGCAAGAGAGGAAAGTCTGTCGCACTCTTCGTACAAGGTTCGAGCAGCACCACGTGGCAACAGGGCGAGTTGCCTGCATCCATGGATGTCCAGAGGGTTGAATTCTTCGAAAAGGGATGGACTCCTTCCCCATGAATTTTAGCGGCAACGCTGCGCAGCAAGGATCAGTTTAAGTCTATCGCATAAAAACTAAACTGCTCGGCCAGCTACGAACTCAGGAGGAGTCTGTGCTGAGAGAGCGTCTTCTCATCCCTTCCCAGTGTGCGCTGGAGAATGAGGAATGAAGGGAGGCAGCTTCCCCAGAGCTTCTGGCGTCATGCAACCCCTCTCCTCTGCCTCCAGTACGAATATTAGTTTCGTTTGGACGACGCACAGCTCCTTGGCATCGAAAGGATTCGGAAGTTGTTTCGCGAGCCAAAGACCAAAGGGATGAACCCTTTAAAGGCGCAGGATATTACACGGTACTCGGAATACGAGAAATGAGGTCACCAGTGGAACAATCATAGGGGAAAGTGTAAAAGAAAGAATGCACAGGACGAAATGGATGTGGAGAATGAAAAGCAGAGAAAAAAAGATAAACAAGTTCTTTACTCGAAATTTGTGGCACGCAATATATTTATGGGATGCATCCCCGACCCTTTTACGATGTGCACCGAGTGCAACCACCACTCGGTTAGCCCAGGTCAGCCGGAGGTGCAATTTCCTACGTTCGACCGGTATTTCCGAGTCGGTCGACAGAATGGTAGAAAGAAAGAAAGTAAAAAGAGAAAAAAATAATGGAGAAAAAAATATAAAAAACCGATGCGAGGGTGCGTCATACGTCCTGTGGCTCAACGAATAAGCCTCTCAGTAATCAAGGCTTTCGTTGTCTACCACACGCTCTACTCTGACTGCTCCGACTCCATACTTGTCTGGCTGCCCGGTTGCCCGGTTGCCTCACTGCCAGGAGTTGTGCACTTTTTCAACACGAAGCCATTTATAAATCGGCGAAAGGGTTCGGGCACAATCCGAGCCCACGAGATCGGTGTGTATTAACGTGTCGCTAAGCCCGCGGGATGATCATGGCGTTCCTGGCAGCTGGGTCCTAACTGAGAGAACGAGAGGACGAGTCCAATAGAAGCGACGCCACCACCACCGCCACCGCCGCCGCCGCCACCGCCGTTAGCTTCGAAACACAAACCCGGGCTCTGACGCCATGATTTACTCGAGCGAGTCTCGAACCCACAATCTGTAAGGCTTAGCAAGTCCACGGCTTGTAGCAGCGGCTCGGCTCCCGATATTAAAACCCATCCGTTTCCCCATTTTCCATTATTCTTTCCAACCGGGCGAATCCGAACTTTATTGTACCCACTCGGACACAGCAGCCGAGCTTTCAGAATTATTCGCGCGACTCACTAGCGCCATTTTACACATTACTCGTTATGCCCAGCTGACTCGACCACCCTTAATTCTCGTCGTCATTCCACACTGCGTGCAAGGGCGTCTTCACTTTGAGCGAAGAAAATATCCGTAACGGCATCAGCTCCAACGAAATTTCCGCGAAACATCCTAAGTAAGCCTCAGCGATTCCCGTCTCTCCTGGAGGACTTTCCTCCGGGAGGAAATCTTCCGCCCCTTCCTTCGTGGACCCCAGCGACGTCCTTCTTTTGGTAGTCGCGCATCCGTATCTTCTTCGCGGCCCATCCTTCACGCAACTCACGTATTTCGGTGATGACGTCACGCGTGAAGAGTGCGAAATATAAAGTCGCCACGAGGCGAACCCATGTCTACCAACTGTATATAGAGTGTGCTCGCGTACACAGCATCCCTATGAAAATGTATGGAGTAGCAGACGAAGAACTGTACTTATGGCATTGTAAAAGAGTCCCGTGAGTGCTGTGTCATAGTAGGGAAAGAAAAAGAGAAAAGAAAAAAAAAAAGAAAAACTCATGTCGTCGTCGTAACCTTGTCAAAATTCGGCCGCTTTTCTGCTACCCCGAGAAGGTACAAGAAAAAAAAGATTCCTAGATGTAACCATTTTTCGCCATTTCGACTTTATTTGATTTACCGGTCCGCCCAGGCTACGGGCTACGGACATATACAGACACAACAAAATGTCAATTTCGTGAAAAAAAAACAAATCATTATATCAAGCCATCCAGTTACATGCAATTTAAAAAAAAATTGCACAAACACACTACCTGCAAAAGAGACGGCAGATTATGTCCCAATAAATCTAACGGGGAATAAAAATAAATTCCGAGAAAATTCAATCGACCAATTTAACTAGAAATCGTGTTCGAGAACGCAAGAAAAGCTAGGTTAACGGGAAGACGATTATCTCCGATATCCGGGTCGCATCGCGGGATCTACATACCTAGCAAATGAAGTGATGCCAGTGATGAAAAGACCAGCATCCTCGTGGGGCAGAGCCCTTCCTAGCTCCAGCGTTCACGGAGTAAACCCAGTAAAGATTCAATGAGAATGGAAAAGGAAGAAAGGCAAAGAGAGAGGGAGAAAGAGAGAGAGAGATAGAGGGAAGGAAGATGTTCAACGCGCGGTATGTTTAATAAACCGCAAGTCAGCCATTACCACGGAATTCTATTTATCTCAGATAACGCGCTGCGCTCCGACCAGCTGGGATCGATAAGCGGTGCAACTTGCATTTCCCCGCCGGCGCAAAGACAACGATACCACCATCGGGCAAGATTATTTCCATGGCATACGGACTGGCATGCATACGTTTCTTGGCTACCCGTTACAGTCCTGCCCTACTCGCGCTACTCCGAGTACATGCCCTGAAGGTGCTACTGTACGTATAAGTGAGACGATCCGCTAATTCGCCAGACACCGTCTGGAACGTGTCGAACGAAAAGCAGGCGAGGGATGGAGAGGGGAGAGACAGTAAGGCGCAGCCCAATGGCGTCCCGTGCCATTGGATGGGGAATGCCAAAAGGAAGGAAGGTGTATTACAGGCAACCTGTCATTATCTGGCCTAAAATAGGGCCCGAGCCGTTATTAGTAAGCCATAACGTTACCATAAAACATCTTTGCATCACATACGCACACGGGGAACTAGCCGGGACTTCCCCTAGCCCTTCGGCCCAGTCCACTGGCATAACGGCATAAGCCATTGTTATCAGGGGTAAATCTGGGCAGGGCACGCCATGTGGCTAAATTATTAGGGTGTTGTATAATTGGCTGGTCGATGGCTTGCGGTTAGTTTAGCATGGTGGTTAGTTGCTTGATTCTGGCTGCTTCAGACCCTCCCACCTCCCCCTCCGCCACCCTTATTCAACACAAATCCTCCTTTCCTATAATTCGTGCTTGCGACAAAGATGCGCTTTGCACTCCTAGGCCCACTACCCCTTCATAGCGAACAGTTACATCTTTTACTTGCGATACGGCGTATTTATGAAAAATGTTATGCTTTAATTATTAGCGAGGAATTCGCGACTATTTTCCAATATCCTGAACCAAGAGCCTCGCGATCTGTTCTCGAGTTTAGTATAGAAATGATAAAAAAAAGTAGAGTCAACGCGGTGAGAGGGGAGTGGCGAATGTGATGGCACTTGTTAAATAATTGAAATTCGATTCGAAGCAATGGGCGTCGGGTGGGGTAGAGAGAGGGGTAGCTTCCCTCAAGTCTAATAGATCCGACGGCGCTGCCGACATTATTAAAAAGTAAGCACCCTATTCCCAGTCGCTAATTGAAATTGCAAGTAGTCGGTAACTGCAATTATTAACAAGTTTCAAGCCGGAAATATTCATCCCTTATAGATACGTGTAGTATGGGGGCAGCGGTACCTTAGCAACGAAAGTACTCGAAATTCCTTATCACGGACAGACTATATATTCGATGCTTTCTCGTGAGTGGCGTCGAGCTGCTTATATATTCGTGTAAATGGAAAGTTTGCATAAATTACACACGCGCGCTCTGCCTGCGGCTCTGAGAAGCTTGCTAGAAAGAAATTCCGTGGAACAGGTAATTTCGCGCACGTCATGCCGACTCTGATTGACACGAGCGACGCCTCCCCACACCCACCCACACACCCATCTGCCTGCTTCGACCTTCAGCGAATAATGGCGTGGAAAAAAAGTCTTGCGAAATGATACATCAAGGCGTAAGGTATAGTATTTATAGAGTCTTTACCTTTTCCATTATCCTTTCTGTGTTCGAGCAACGCCAAGCGGCCGGGCATAAAATTTGGATCTACAGCTTTCCTCGATCCGCACCATTTTTGGAAACATAATCCAGCAAATAATACATGAGACACAGAGACGAACTCGTGGACGGGATATCAGGGTCAGTGAGGAATACTTCAAAAGTAATGACAATTCCAAGAGACGTGGGATTGAAATCTCTTGGAATCGTCATTTAAAGAGATCTCCGTATATGAAGAATCAGACTTCAATTCCAAGTGGAAGACATAAGCGACCTCAGCTGTTAGAGTTGTCGATCAATTTCCGTAGCGAAGGGTGCCTTGGTAAGGTCGCGGATACCTAAAGATACCTAGATTAGTAACTGGCAAGGTGATGGTGGTGGCGATATAGGGGTTGATTCGTGTCCGGGTAAGCCACGAGGAGCCCAGCCAGGGGGGAGGTGAGCCCGAGGGAGCCAAACACGACTAAAAGGCTTAATCCGTTTGATTGCTCGTATAAATCGGTGGAAGGGGGGGAGGAGGACAAAAGGTAGTAAGGGTAGTGATGGTATAGTGAGGATGGCGAAGGGTGGCTGCCCCCGAGACACCCCAGTACACTGGCACCCCAGCGCCCTGAAGTAACGAAGCCCCATACCGGTAAACGCGAAGCGCGATGAGCCCCAAGGAAAACGCTGAGCCGACCTTGGAAAAGCAGAACGATTAGAGCGGCGAGGAAAGCTCATGAGAAAGCTCCGAGGAGGGTAGTATAACACCGAAGCGTTATTAAATGTTATTAAATGGGCTACCACCCCCTGTCTAAGCTCACTTAATGTTTATTTTTATAGACGGCAAACACGATAACTCCCAGATGGATTATCAAGCCTTCGAGCTCTGACTCGCCCCTGACTGACACGAAATTCGAAGGGAAGCTTTTAATCTCGATCTATCTTTTCCAAGAAGTATCTCGCCCTAAAATATCAGCCTTTCGTGTTTTCACGAAGCACGATTAGCAGTCACCGAGAGCAGAACATCCCCCGCGACACGTTCACTCCCATTCAATATGATTCACTGGGCTTTGAGTAGCATCTGTCACTGTAACTACCCCCCACCCTTATTAATCAAATCGAACACCGTGCAATTGATTCGCTAGTGGCTGTCCATGGAGTGCACTCAGGGATGAAGAAAATTCTGACATCGTTAAATCGTTATATCGTCAGGTCTGTCATATGGCATTACGCTAACTATATATCTATTATCCACTACCTGACAGGGCGTCGCCATTGCGATATCTAAATCTGCAGGTACTTCCGGGATGCCTAAGTTCACGAACTTATAAAACAGGAAAGCGATTCGCTTTAATCGACGAAATTTTTTCACGAGCCGATTACGTTGCCTGTACGTCAATGATACCGTAAGCGCCAACGTACAGTACATAGCAAGTAGCGTCGGGACGCCTACGTGTCTATAGGGGCAGCGGGACAGATAAAAGCGTGCCCCTGAATTTCCTAGGCAGTCCCAGGAGTGGTATAGGAACGCGTGAGCTCTCTGTAATAAAGAAGATTGTTATATTGGTGCGCGTGGTGGTCCATTCTCGAATACTGTACATATGTGGAGAGACAGGTGGCTCCGCGTATGTACAGGGATACGAATGATTATATACATACAGTTAGTTGGACAGAGGCGGGAGCAGCATCTGTGTGTGGTCCATACGCGATATCAAAGATCTAGTCCAGTTCGCATCAGTCGACGTTGGTCTGTGCTCCAGTGGCGTAGGCAAATAGTGAATGAGGCAGGAGGAGGGTTGATGCTTTCGTGTGTTTGTGTGGGAGGGGTTGGGGGGATGAGCTCAACCGCTGAGAAGGGTAAGAGAAGGGATGAAAATTGTGAGAGCGACAGGACAGAAGGGATGGAGGAGATTCGACGGCTCGTAAAGCAGGGTG
This sequence comes from Pachycephus smyrnensis, assembly GCA_030142225.1. Lineage (NCBI taxonomy): Eukaryota > Metazoa > Arthropoda > Insecta > Hymenoptera > Cephidae > Pachycephus > Pachycephus smyrnensis. Next base: position 895,822 of record JARQST010000320.1, on the reverse strand, counting down.
TGAACGAAGCGTCGGAGAAGGTGAAAGTTGAAGAGATAAAGCTGGTTTTTATGTAATTAGACCCTTGGGGATAGAAACGACATCAGCGGCATCAGAGGCATCAACGACATCAACATCAGCCGCGTAGACAGAAGGGCCAGATGGCTGATAGGCTCCTCCGAGCATCCCTTGGAAACACCTATATGGTTACCTTTGGCGACCCTTGACCAGCCCTTAGCACCTTCGTCCACCCTTTTCCCTTTTGTCCGACCTGCGGATGATCATTTTTACGTTTTATCTGTACAATTGTAGCTAACGGCTCCGAATAGGGGATGGACTGGTTTCTCCGTGCTTACGATTCTCCCTTAATAACCTTAGCCCACGGGGTAGGTATACTATGTACACCCTGTATATACTATATATCCCGTGGGAGGTTCTACGCTTCTGTACGCGGACAGGACTTTGCGCGAAGGTTCCTCGAAGTGTGCCGGGAGCGAGGATGCTTTCTACCTCGAGATAATATGAAAATTCCAAATTAAATATCCAATCCCCTCGACGATGGTGTAGTGGGGTGGCTGGTTCCCGCAGCATCCCCTACCCTCTCGGTAACAGCGTCCTCTTCCTCGTCCTGAGAGACCGCAACCCCCTGCTGCGTTTTTCTCCCCTGTTTTCCGGCTCCTTGACTGGCCATTTTCCGGAAGGCGGCTGCGGGCTAATAACGCCATGCTACGCGAGCTGAACTAGTTGCCACCCCGCTGCTGCTGCTGCCATTCCGCGTCGTAACCTCCGCATCCACTGTCTCTCGTTACAGAGCGGCGTGGGACGAGGACGAGTGCTCTACTCTACCGACCATTAAGACTTTTTAATCCTTCCACCTTCCGAAGCGTTTACCGGCCACTCTGGATAAAAACTTATTTATATGTCCTCTTAGCCGGACGTTTAAACCAGCAGGGACAAAGGCTTGCTTTTCCGTACGGATCGTCAAGGGTGCTACGGCACACAGGGTGTTTTGACACCCCCCCAGCAGCCCCGACCACATTCCCCTATCTAATTACGTAACGCTCTTCGGAGTTGTGTGCCTACACATACGTGTGGGTTGTCTCTGCTGATATACCAGCTGCCATGGATGTGTGTGCATGTGTGCATATGTGGATATACGTGTACCTGCCTATGTCAGCTGGTATAGCGAGGCGACACGGGACACGGGACACGTTAGAGCAGCCCTTATTGTGCTATTAAACCGGCCCAAAGTGTCGAGAAATTTAATCAGGAAAAGCATCTCACCGCATCCCCGGCGGTTTTCACGGCAGCGACACGCCTCGCTGGAATCTCATAAAATCTCATTTGCGCAATGACGCATGCACGGCGATGCACTCCGACGCCTCTCTGTGTCACCGTACACACCGTGTATACACAGACCCGTGTATTAGCTAACAGCGAACACGCATCACCGACAAAGTATTCGCGACGCCCGCGCCCTTCGTCGCGACGTTCCCTTATCACGTGATTAGTATTCTCTCATCCACCGCATTCGGAATATTTTAAATGACGGAAAAAGCATTAAGTATTCTAGCACTCAAATTCCCAGAAACTCCAGCATCGACCGTCCTTTCCACACACGTCCACGAGTTCACGTGTACCGAAGTGATAAAAAAAAGGGGCTCAGGGTCACCGTCATTCCGTGCCCGCGCGTATTATAATATCATATTCGGTAATACGTTCGGGAGGTGTGTCCCGACCCTGTCAACAACATAAACGGCATAAACGGGCATGCAGGAAGCTAATGCTAAAGCCACGTCCACAGGGTAAGCGATAGGGTGAGCAGTCGCAGTCGTGACGACCTCACAGCCAGGATACAACACACGTCCGATAGACACTAGGCTGCGCCCGAATCATTCGCGAAATCATCGCGAAACGATCCTCCTCATCGTAATCGAATGATCGGCTTATTAATGACGACAGACAGTTAATTATGACGTTCGGAAACGGCGAAGGGATCGAAATATGACGTTATCACGCAGGACCCAGGACTCAGCTGTTCTACCTCGACGCGATTACGCACTTTGCGTGAACGCCTGTGCGTTTAAAACTGACAATCGTGGTAAAACCGGTAAACAACAGTATGGACAACGGTAAACAAGAGCCAGGAAGATAAAAGGGGTGAAATGGGCAACGCGTCGTCGCGCTGGTTATAGCGGGTTAAGGGTGGCCACGTAGCAGGGGGTGCCAGAAGACAGAGTGCGTCAGGCTACTCCGGGGATTGTACTCCTTATCGGCGACAGTAACAGGGCGCTGCTTCGCGTGCCAATGATTGCATGGTTCGAGCGCGCTCTGCCGTGAGCACGAGCAGTACTAATACTATTATACTCCCGGTCCTTGGAGTTGAGGTTAGGGCTAACCTCAGTGGCAGAACCTACTCCCTAGAACCGCCACGGGGATTAGCTACCTACAGCATCAGTCGCATGCCCTAATCAGCACTAATGTCCGATCTCCACTCGGACCGTGAACAACGGTCAGGATTCTCTAGGAGCAGCTGATCGATCGATTCCTCGATCCATCGATCCAAGAGAGGCTATGTTGCAGCTTGGCATTCGAAAATCAAGGATCAACAGTGTACTGGGTAAACATCCCTTGACTACTCCGAGCAACTAGGCTCCAATGTATATAGCTGACTATTCAGCCGCTTTTCGTCCACGGGGCAGAATTTAATGCCTCTCTTGAGCAACCTAGGTAATGCTCTTCCACCCCGTGGAAGCTTCTCCAAGGTACCCTGATACTCCCTTTGCGAATTCTCTCATCCGTTTCGACGTTTCCCTCGTCCCTGTGCCAACTAATGTTTTGCTGATCAGCCAATGAAAAGTCGTTCCGTCCTTCGCCAAGAGGATTACCAGGCTAATGCCTGTGATAGTGGGTGTCACCTATTATCGTAGTGACACTTGGGCCTATCGTGACACATCATCGGATCATCGCCTACCCTGTTCCTGAGCTAACAGTTTATACTTTGTATCGGATATATTAAGCTGGGACACAGATACGTATCAGGCAGGTAAGATCAACCCAGGGGATGATGAACAAATCAAGCTTATACATACTGGATAATAGTGACGTACGTTGCAGCTAGTCTGAATGGGCATGAATGGGACCAGAGTAGACAGGAAGTAAGATTTGCAAGATTCGAAACTTCATCGCTTTTCCAAAGAAGTTCCATTTGACTTCATTCCTCCGAGTTAGAGACGTCACGGTAAGGGGTTGGCGGACGATGCCTCGTTCCTTAAAATAGGGGAGGAAAGAAAAACAGGATCGGCCGGATTTTTCCCGAGAGATTTTCCAGTTCCGCTCGGCTTCCAAGGTGGCAGCCCTACAGCGCTATTCGACTCCCTATCACTTGGGCTGTAAGGGCGGCAAGGATTCGAAAGCCAGAGAATGTTTTATCATTTTTTTCGTCGTCATCCGGCCAGGATACAGGCTCGATCCTGGCCATGCTTCACTTTGGCTCGCTCTATACGTCGCAGTGATAAATCGATATTAGTAGAAGTTGGCTCGGACTTGCCGGCGTCCCGGCGTCCCGACTCGGCGTACGTCGATGTTTCAGCTCGTTTGTCCTCATCCTTTTTTTTTCATTACTATTATTAAATTTTTTATTTTTACGCTCGCCGGCCCGGCTCTTTTTTGCGCGACTAAAACCACCGAGCGTGACGCGTCGCGTCGCAAAGCTCGCGCTCTTTGAACGCGCCCGAAACGCAGACGCGTACAACCCCAATGGAACGGGGACAATTTGTCGTTTGCAAAAAAAAGAAAGATTCACCCCCCAAAAGGAATGACTAATAGGGCTTGATTATTTTCCGATTGGCCAACGCCACGAGTACCGTAAATATACTTTCGCGACTTAATCTATTTTTTAATTGACCATTGCCCGCACTCGGTACATCAGCGTGCAATAATTTACAATGAATTTCTCAAAACGATTTCGATCGATCAGTCACGTACGTATATCCACCCGCAACGTGGCATCCAAAAATATCGAGTTCGTCAAGTGGACACGCTGCATTATTCACTCTGTATCGCGAATCTCGCTGCGAAACGTTCAAGCGCCCGACATAATTTAGCCTCAATTCTCGCATCAGGGAATACGATAGGGCACGCGCATCGATTCGCATATCGCGCCGAGTTTCCACTCAAAAATATCTCAAATTACAGGTCGCCATTTTAATACTCTGTCAATATTTGCGACCGATGGCAGCCATCGCACTGGCACGGCCGAATGTTTGGGATGCTCTTAGGGCGCATCCACGGATATCGATAGCCGTGGAAAATAAATAAGCCTGAGTGGCCAGACCATAGGGAATCGACAAAAAAAAAATCTCTATGCATATACATGCATACCTATCTATTCTGGTCCATACCCAGCTTAAACAAGTTCATCGTATCCACACGTAGACATAGACCCTTCATCTGACAAGGTACAATCACAGCTTGTCAAGCAACCAGCTTCCCATGCAGGCGCATATGTAACATACGAAGAGGATTCGAGTCCAAGGACTGTTCTCCAGTTTCCAAAACGCGGTCCACGATCTCGTCCAAGGATTACTCGTTATATCAGCAGCGCTAGTACTCTACTGGTAGTACCGGTAGTACCGGTAGTACAGCCAGTACTGCTAATGGTAGCATGGCAATGGTAACGGACCAAGAGAGAGGTTACACCGCGATCGCCAGTAAGATGGATGCTCGCACTTACCGGCTGACTAGACTCGCTCTTACCGGGTTTACATAGGAAGGTGCCAAGGTATACGTATCTATACATTACATAAGTGGCACATAGTACGTATAGGCAGATACGCTTGTACATAGAGCGAACGGAGTCCTGTATGTACGTGCAAAGCTCGGTGCTCCTTAAGTCTTACTCGGAGCTTTGTAAGTAGCGAAGCTTAAGCGGTTACAATGGCCGGTACGTTTCTGCCGGTAAGATCGAGTGGGCTTTAAAGGCGAACGTTTCGCGGAATACGAATTCAGCGTTCAACCCCCTACAGTGGGTGCAGCGAGGGAAGAGGGTGGGAGGTGCAGCGTCAGAGCACAGTGTAGGCGGGTGAAGAAGGAAGAGGAGGGGTTAGCTCAGAACCATCTACTAACCCAGCTACTAGCTGGGCTCTCTTACTTGTTAGAAGGGGAATTGATTCCGCAGCTACATGGATACCCACCCTGCGGTGCGGCACACACCTGCGGTTAATTTGAAAATTATGCCCGGTCTTGAAATCCTCTATTTAGAAGACGCTTCTCTCTATGAAGACGCTTTCGGTGCTTTTGGTACTTACGGCTGTTTTAGGACGAGACCGTATCTGGGTAACTGTGGAGATTGGTGAGCGGAGTTGCTGGGGAGGGGAAGGGGTGGAAGGTGTTGCGAGGATATTCTTTGGGGAGGGTCTCTGTGGAAACCAGAAGATTTACCCGGGCGTACTTGCCGTGTCTCTCGGAGCTAACGGCAAACGTAAAGTATCACTGGAATTAATTTTTGGGGGTAGTTCTGGTAACCGTCGCGGTTTCCCCAGCGACGCCGGATGTCACCGGCGACGCGTTTGGTACAGTAAGACACACTTCCGACGCGTTCACAGATGTCACCCTTGCGTTTCGGTCCTGAGATATGATACATTCTGTTCGTCGTTTCAGCCGAGTGATGGCGCTATGCTAATGGAGGGGTTGTGCCGAGAGAAAAGGGAAAATTGAGAGACGTGGACAAAGCCGGATTTGCCGAAGGATTAAAAAGGATGCTGAAAGTGGGTCTTGGGGATTTTCAGGAATCAAACCATACCGCGGATTAATTATCACCGAGCGGGAAAATAAATTCCTGTCAGTATCCAGACGCCGCATTAATGAAACTCGCGAGAGACTCTGCGTAGGTAATTATCAGTATTATCTAAATCGTGCAGAGTGTAGCACGGTTGAAAAGCTTTATCATTTTGGTTCATTGGTCCAGAAGTCGTAATACCAAACGGTTTTCCACGTCAATCGAATAGCGCGGATTAAAACCGGAAGTTTCCCAGATTTCCAGTAACATAAATAATTTCGCTGAGAGCGTCGCGACGTCGGACACTATGAAGCATCCATTGACTTAAATTTCGCCTCTTCGACCGACGCTCGAAAGCGTAGGAGACGGAGCGACAAAAAAAAACAAAAAAAAGGCAGCAGAGCGAAACGAGCAGCGTCGAAAGGGTGGCGCTTAATATTAAAATAATCGGTGCACAAAGAGGCGAGAGAGGGTGGCCGTCTGAAAAATGGACAAAGTTTGACAAATATTTTTTCACCGACCCGTAACACTCCCTGTCTCCCGGGTATCCTTTAATTAATTAGCGCAGAGCAGAAGCACTTGACTAGGAGTGCGTGGAAGTGGAAGCCGCATAGATGGAGAAATAGAAGATGGAAGAGAGGCAGAACGACGACGACGACGACGACAGGGGGTAGCTTTCTCATTCAGGAGTAGTACGGCGGGCGAGCGAGAAACACCAGCCAGCCACCTAGCCATCCAGCCAGCCGACCAGCCAACCAACCAACCAACTACCCAGCCAGCCAGCCAACCAGCCAGCGGCTGGAAAGGGGGTTGAATGTGCTGAAACACCAGCCGGAGGCATTTGAGTTACACTATGCTGCGTCTATAGAAGGGGGTGTACTCCCTTAGTATTCTCCGGCGTGGTGCTAGCATATAGACATATGAGCCTCAAAGATACCTACACGAACGCATAGAGAGACTCGTGAGAGAGAGAGAGAGAGAGGGAAGATGTGTGGGTAGAGTACACGTTGAACATAGAACCGATCTTCTGTACGTGTATATATATATATATGCATATAGAGACACTGAGAACAGTTGGCAGTTGGTAAGGGAAGTGCGGAGGAGTTGGTTTCCTTGTTTATTTTGATACAGCATGCACCTGACATTACGTAATTAAATGTACAGCCATAACAATGCACTTTCCACACGCCAATGGCGTGAACGGAGAGCAAAGAAAGATAAAAAGAGCAGAACGTATCTATCTTCCGTATCGAAACGATGATAATCGCCATGTGAGATCGCAAGAATAACGCGAGCCGTCGGGACGTCGCGCGTCGCTGACGAATAACGACGCTATAACGGAACCCTGGGAAATTGTCCGTTGAAAAAACTACTCGATCAATGATACATATAGCAGGGAGAAAGGAGGGAAGGGAGGGGAGAAAGTTTCCTTCGTGTAACCCCTGCAGCCTCACTGTACGCTTTATCTGACAATACGTATATCCATATACGTCTATGAACACGTATGCATACATATACAGATTGCAGCATCCAGGTACGTAAGGTACTTAGACGACACAGTAACTGATTTTCGCATAAATGTGAACTCTTTCTCGGTATACGAAGGGACGGAGACGCGGGTCGAAAAATTCAAGCGCTCGTTGTGGTCGTGGCTTTATTTATCGCTCGTTAAGTCGTCGCTGGCTGCAGTCGGTGTAATGGCGCCGGCGTCATTAAAGTCATTAAAACGCCACGAGAGAGCGAAGCGTTCAGCGTTCTACCCCCTGATAGTACAACTCCCTTTAGTCGACCATAGACTGGGTTGCCTGTCTATACAGCTATCAACCCTTATACGAAGTCCTGTCCACCCCTCGGCCACAACACGGCCTCGTTGCGTTCGATATATACTTGATGCTCTCTACTGGCTGCTCTATCACTGCACTATATCCACTGACTCTCGTTTAGGTATAGTTCGTGTATAGGAATTGGTATATGGTACTGATACTGCCTTCTGTATGTACACGGGGCTTAGGGGGAGGAGGGGAGGATGAGCGCATTGCAAGGGATGGAAGAAAAAAAATGATAGAGGGAGGTCTGTAGATATCTCGAGAGTGAATAATGCAGTTGAATCGCAAGTTGAAAGGGATGATTATGGGGTTAAATAAAAATGGACTCCTCGCAGTGGACTGCAGCGAAATAGAAGGTGCACCTTCTCTGAAGCTATTTCATAAATTAAGAGGCCAAGGAGGTTTGGTTTCTATTTTTAAGAACTGGTCAGGATTTCCCGTATAAACCCCTCCTTTTACCTCCCTTCCTCATTCCGCTACCCACGGAATTATCGGTTTCACGAGAAGCGAAGCTTTTCAAGAATTGCTCGAGAAAACACGGCCGGCCGAGCACTTCCGGTACACGTTACCACAAATAGTGCCATTGTTACACTTAGGGAGGAAACTCCCGGAAGTGAGGGAGTCACAATATTTGCAGAAATGATACACGGTGCGGCAAATGTTGTTTCTGCACAGACGAGGAAAAGGAGAAGAAGGTGATTGGTCGATTTTCTCTTTTTCTGCATATAACTGCTTTTTCTCTATTTCCTTTATTTCTACTATAGGTCCTTTCCCGGCTTCCGTTTCACTGGATACTTACACGTATCACGTATGGAGCACCAGGGGTAGTTCGACCGCACGCTTTTCAGAAGAATAAAAACGTGGAAAGGATGAGATCGACAGGATTGGGGCGGTTTTGCGACGAGAGTGAAATTTTACACCCTCTCGGTCTTCTAAGCAGCCCCTATGCTCTGCCGATCGAGTAAGCGCGCTCCTTTCATTCCTTCGGGAAAAATCGTCCTTTTAGTCCCCTGCCCTTTTTTTGTATCTCCTCTTGGCCGCAACCCAATTCGATCTTTTTACAAAAAAAGAGAGAAAATCTCAAAAAAAAAATTTAGAAACACCCAACTCCATTGAAATAGAGACACTTTCGACGGAACTTACGAAGCACGACTTTATTTATCTTCCATTCCTCCCGCAAGATCATCCCCTAATGGCTTCAACACTGAGGGATGCAGCTATTGATTTTTCGCGAGGAATAACACATCGCTCATAAATATAGCTCTGGACAAGATAAGCGTATCGTATATCGACCCATATAGATATTACAAAAATAATTGACTGTAATTGAAAAGGCAATAATACAGTGGAAGCAAATAAAAATGAAAGGATGCTGTGTCTCATCTCCAAAATCATACTATGAGATTAACAGGGTTAATTGATCCGATCGATTGTTCGCGAAATCGGTTGGAAAACAGGCGATATCCGGCTGATGCTCGTCGCTCTCTTTACCTGGAAGTTGAAACTGCCTGACTGGGTACGATGGAGGTGGGTAGCTTTCTGATTCAATTAACCGTAGGACAATCGATAGCTCGCGGATGGTTAGCGAGGCTTGCGGTACGTAGAGGGCAAGGCTGTAGGGGTAGCAGGGGTTAACAAGGGAGACAGGAAGAAGAAAATAACCGCAGAGACCAGAAGGGAGGAAGGAAGGAAGTACGGCACTGCAAGGGTAGTTCCGGGAAGTTAAGGGGGTTGCTCGCATCTACTAGCTCAGAATCGGTCCTCGTGGACACCGGAAGTAACTCATCAGTTTGCGCCAAGTAGTCTCTCATGCCGACGCTTTTCCCTAGTCAATGGAGTCAGCGAATCGCGTAATGGATTATCGATTTTTCGTTATTGCGCAAGATGTCCCCGCGCTCGGACAGCGATCCGGTATCAAGGAGAGTCACGAGGATTCACGGTCAATTTAAAGGGGATGTCGAGAGTCGCCGATTGTACCAACTAGCAAATCGTTTACCCGCACGCTCATTGCATATGCGACACGTGGAAAGTGTGGCAGTCCCCATTTCTCGCCCCCCCCTGACGACGCTGAAAGAATAAGGGAGGAAATGGATCGGGAAGGAAAAGAAAACACAGGGTCGCTCTATGAAAGGGATTTGCGACAGCATCGCTAAAGCGGGATTCTTGAGATTACCGCACAGCGTGAAAGCAGTTTAAATCCGGGGTTGGCTGCCGAGATGCGGAGCTTCTGGAAACGTCGAAAAGGGATGCTGAAAGGGGATGCTGGCTTAGCAAATCGTTTGGAGACGACAATATTACGAGAGGATACTTTCCATTCCTTCACTTATTTTTTTTCATCTCTTTTCCCTTTTGACTTCTTAACGAATTCCATGCGTACAAGGGAAACAGCGTGCAGGGGGTGGGAGGAGGGACGAGGGGAAGAAAGCAGGCAGATAGTCTCCGGTGGTCAAGGATGAGGCAGGGGGTTGGGAATCTACGAGGGACAAAAAAAAACGTAATCCAATTAAGGACAATCAAGGGGTTCGATCTGAGTCGGCTTCGTATTTGGGTGAAGGATCAAATAATTAAAAATAATACACGAGCAACCGCGACCGGAAGTTTGTTCGCGTGTTCTCCAACCCTCTCTTGCTTCCCCACAGTCCAAGCCCACGAAGGAACCACACGAACGAGCCACCCTCCACTACGGCTCTCGTTTCAACCTCTTTCCAAACCCCCTGTGCCACCTACGCCTCCTTCACCTTCTTCACCACCCCACCGGCGCGCAACCAGGAACCACCAAGCAGCAACCACCGTCAGCTTCGCCTCTTTGACTTTATGTCGGTTTATTGCAAGGTGCACGTTATGTAATTAATCAAAGAGAAAGTATAGTAGCTTTATCCTGCGTTTCATCCGGCCAAGCTTTACCTGTTCCAATCGTCACGTCACGCGTGCTAAACATTCGCCTTCGAGTTAACTAGGGAGAAAGTCCGACCAGAAAATAACTGGTACTACTTCCGTTCAATTTTCAAACTAAATACTAACAATTTGAGGTACAGTCATGGCCAGAGATGCACGCTTTTCTTTCAGTTATGCATTGTTCCTTTCGATGTTCCCACAATTCATATTGTTATCGATTTCATGTTACGTACTTTACTATCATTTAAGCCAATTACGCCTATCCGTATACCAACATTTAATTGATGAAACGCAGACATGAGTTACCATAATGAGGTCACATTCGTTATACTAACTTTTGTCAATTTTCCTTATCAGGAATCGAGCGATAACCCACTGCTTTCGGGCGATAAGGCACGCGAAGATCCGTAGCACACTGAAGAAATTCCGGAAGTGCCGAGGTCGGATAATACTATCGTTCATCAGTCGGTAATGTGGAAGGGATGAAAATGGATGGTCGAAAAGGTACATACCTACGTTACCTTATAAGGAGAACACACCCCAAGAGATACCAACGATAAGACATCAGTCGGTAAAAGCAGATCAAAAGTGAACTGGGATAACACGATAGCAGATGGTACGTCGCTTTTGTAAAAAGATACGTTCCGTATCGATAATACAGAGGGGATGAAATGGTCGGTAAAACAGAAACTACCCCACCTCAATTTAAAGACAGTAATGAACACAAGTAACATCTCTGTCGGTCGAATAAAATGTGACGTAAAATAAAACGAAACTACAAATTGAATCAAACTCTAGCCCGACCTTCGTATCGATAATTCACAAATTAAGGGCACCGCGGGAAAATTTGATTTCTCAACCAGTCCGAGACGCAATGCACAAATATATTGGACATTAATCGAATCGACGTTTGGCAATTTCTCGTTAACGAGTGCCAATAACGATTATCGCGTGTAGCAGGAAAATGTGGCGAGAGCCACGAGGTGCGCATTATTAATTCCTATTAAAATGGCATTGAATTCGCGTTTTCGCGTCCGTAACAATCTCATCGAGCGCCACCTTCCGTTCACCTTCTCGTCCATCTTCGCCTTTAGCGCTCTATGACGTGAAGGGGTGCGCTTGAAAAAAAAAATACACGAAATCCAGCCGCACTACCCCTCGAAATATCGCAGCGCGGTTTATCATCGAATGAACGTCACTGTATATCTCATTCTATTTGCAATGGACATTCGTCTACGTTATTAGGCAGGTAGTGGTTATTTCCAGAATACACGTGAATTAGCGGCAGTGATCGACGATGCAGAGAAACTGTATGAAAATCATGCGCACAGCGATGCATCGGGCTTATCGAATATATAGAGTATACGTATCGTTACAGTAGAGATTATAAAATAACTCGTCGATATATTCACGTGGCTATGCAGTTCAAAAGTGCCAAACTGTTTATTACGTGTTTCAGGTTGTTTGGAGTAACGGGACGTCAGAGTTTTGAATGTTTCCTTGACATCTCCACTGGGCACGATTCCCATCAAAGGGCTGACTTCACTTTTTACCTGTCAATTGCTGCCAAATGACACCTTGGCAAAAGCGACCGCACGTCATCCGTCAAATCTGCCTAGCGCATTTGAACTGCACAACTCTGCGTTGGAATAGTCATTAATATGATACATGTGTAATACCACGAGTCGCTAATGCGCGCTACGCTGGAATCAAGTGGCCCTGCAGTGGGTGCAATGTGCAATCGAAATGCATAGCGGAGAAAGCAAAAGCAAAGGCAAGCTGAAAAATAAGAGATAAAGAGTACGAAGAAGAAGACAAAAAAATAAATGAAAAATACCCAAGAACCAGCTTGTAATTGAAACGGTTCGTAGTGGCGCAAAAAATGATAACGTCTTCCTTGCTGTGGAGGATGTTCTGCTTACCCCCTTGTCGGCTTTCAAGGAAAGGATGGCGGAAGGGTGAAGCGGGGAAAAGAAAAAAAAACGACCGGCAAGAAAACAAAGGAGATCGCGGCCCAAGACCATGCGGGAGCATTCGTGCGTTAATAATGAAACGAATTATAGCAGAGGGTGAGTATGGCTACACGTTGCTTCCAGTAGAATAACACAGCCATGCTGTATGGTCTACGTCCCTTTATTACAAAATAAAGTCATGTCACGAGCTATGGAGAAGCCTTGAACGATTGTTGTGACTGTTTCCCGATAGAAATTGGCCGTCAATATGCGGCTCGTCACGTCATTCGAATACAGCTCCTTCCTGGAGAGGTGGGGGCCTTGTGGAAATGACCGTTGAGGGGGGGGGGGGGGGGGATTTCACAGCACACTCTCTTCTACCCCTCCCTCTTTTCGCATTCTTTTTCCTCTTCTAGGTCGTTCCGGCTCCCTCTTCCCTCATTTCAACTCTTTCGTCCTCTTCTCGATCTCCTCTCTCTCTCTTCTCTCTTCTATTCATTCTACTTACTGTCTAGCTTCCATACATTCCTTCTTTCTTCTCCACTTTTAAAACTATTATCTCTTTATATATTCCTTCTTCCCCCGGCCTGCTTTCTATCTTCACTCCCACCTTCTGCTCAGAAGAGGAGTGATTAATTTGCGAAAAGGTGTAACTCAGCGAGTTAACGTATTTAAATGAAAAGCGCTGCAATGCAGTTACCATCTGTCGCTAAAATGTTGCTCTAGTTATACGTAAAGGCAGTATGTCGCCGTCCTATTAAGGGTTCCACGTGTTAACGCGTTTCACAGCCTTGCCGCTACAAAAAGGCCGCCCAATTATTTATACTATGTACACACGACAGTGTAGTTGCCAATGGAATACAAAACGTATCTGGCCAAGTGACATTCATACATAGCCATACAAGCTAGCACGACATAGGTAAAACAACATGACCTAATCTCACATAACGCAACAACAATTATAAAGTAGCGAATCTTCGCGGGGCATTCTCACCGCAGGATGCACATAAGGAACTTGCAGAATTGCCTTGGAGACGTGCCGTGCGCGCAAAAAGCATCGTGTGCCAGAATTCCTCGCTGGGACGTGGCTGGTCGCCGATAACCATGAAATATGTTTACAATTATCGCGCGACTGCTCCCATTGCATATGCCTTACCCAGGCGCGCACACAGAGCGACATCGAAACTTCGTATACGACGCGCTAATTAACGTCGATTGGACGTTAGGTGCGTCTCAGAGACATTAACCCCTTGGCCTACCCGCTATCTCCCGATTGCTCGGGCCATAGTAAGCAAAAAGGTCGGACGACCTAACGAAGTACCACGAGTCAGGCTCGTGCTTATTGTTTATTGCCCAAATTCGTTACCACGAGTCTCACTCGTGGTTGAAGGCCAAGGGGTTAAAAGTTATCACAGGGCGTGGATACACGTGATGGATGTTATGCAATAAGTATCTACACATGCATCAACCGATAGAGTAACATCGAAACTTATAGATAAGAATAACGCAGGAAGATGAGCTAGAAAAATAAACGCAAGGCAGGCATGCATTGGACGTTTTTTTGAGATTGTATGGGTCGTTCGTGTACCAACCAGGATATAGGTCCAGGGTAAGAGGGATCGTAGCTACGTACCTGCGTAACTGCTGTTACTTTTGAAATTCGATCGATCGCTCGTCGCTCGTCCCTGCACAGAAAAAAATAAATATTAGAGAGCATGTCAGCATAGAAATACGAAGCGTGTAGTATGTATGCACATATGTAGGTCTTATGGTTATTTCACGTCCATCTGATTAAATGGTGGAGTCTTTTATCCTATAGAGGACGGCTTGATTCTCTTGAAATTCAAAGGAGAGATTTCATTGCTCTCTAAGCGTTTTTAATTTCTGTTTCAGTGCATTTCTCATTACTATACCCTTGCGAAATACGTATGGAGTAAACATGGTGCATTTGCAACAAGGAAAAGGGAAGGGATCGTTCTCAGGGAGACCAACTAAAATAATCGGTCTCCTTCCGCAGCAGGAAGTTCGCCCAGGAGAAGTCTCCGATTTATTTGTCCAGCTGTCTCGACGATAAACGGCCACGACAGCTTGACAAGTGGGTTGCCATGGTACCGCTTGTTTATCAGACATTCGGGGGCAAAAATACGTGGAGGCGCGAAAAAATTAACCCCGCAAACGACTCTGTCTGTGGCACAGTCACGTTTCGTTTATGGTTAGACGATGGGAGTCAATAATCACTTCATTAAATCACTGTTAAATTCCTCTAGGAGAGTTTACTTAAACGTTAGAAAATTCCGGACACTCGATGCAACGTGCAAGAACGTGCTGCGCAAGGTGGGAACGGGACACGCGACGATCAGAGACAAAACGAGACGGATGAGAGGAGAGAACTGTGGAGAGTACGAGACGGAAGAATAAACGAGAGTGACAGGGAAAGAAAGAGTATTGGAGAAACGAAGAGAGAGAGAGAGAGAGAGTGCACGGCTACTCACGCACTGGAACGATACTTTTTACAAGTATATTCTTCAAATATATTGATCCTCTCGGAGTATCGTGCGTTTAAGGAACGGGGGATTAATTGTCGTAAAAATGTTGAGCACCCAGTAGTGAAGCGACGAATGAGTAAAAGGAGGGTAAACAAATAGATGAGAATCCCCGCGAGTCAAACAAGTAGCGTACACAGGGTAGAACTCACCACGTTCAATGTATTTTGCACGAATCGAGATCCTTTGATCGCTGCGCACGTCACATTATAAAATCACGCACTCGCACATCGTTCTACGCACTACACGCAGGTAGAAAATATGTGTGAAAAAGGTATAAAAAAGGATTGTTAGGAAACTGACGAGAAAATCGCCATGACAGACTAGACACTAGGCGGCCATGTTGTCATGTCACGCTGAGCTGCTGCCATCTAGCGAGAACCTCCTGAACACTCTAGCCGACTGATGTACCACTAGCCACGCTATCACTCTCTGTACCTATTGCACGTGTTATCTGCTTTCGTTATTGTACCTTTCTCTTCATTGATCAACGAAAAGGAAAACATTAGCAGATGGTTTGTACAAGCTGATCGATATTGGAAATGAAAGTGATATTCACTCTTTCGATTTCTACGCTGGGAGCTCAAGCTCTAGTAGGATATTCGAATTTCAGTAATATTACACCTGCGTGTGTCTGATCTGTATCGAGTGGAGTATCATAAAAAATAAATATCTATGAATATTAAAGGCCTTGTAACTTTAATAAACACCCTCGACTATCCAACATTCCTCAAAATATTCCTTTAGTGTATAAGATTTATGTCAGAGTTGATTTGTCGCATACCGACAATATTTTTAATTTCTGTCACCGCTTTTTGCTATGCCAATTGGCTGTCGCTAATGTCGTTCATTGCGAGTTAATTTGCCGCGTGACGTGCGCATTCGCGGCGTGCAGTCGATTTGGCAGATTATGGTTGTTTTACAAATGTAAAAATATGAAATAATTTTTTAATTGTTTATGGGATGCTGGTTCGATGCGCGCGCAATAGGCCTCTAGTAATGATATAAACGAGCGACATACGTGACAGGTATAAATTGCATCCAGCACGAATTAACGAGCTGGAAAAGGATTACAGTCGCAGTGGGCTAAGCGGACGCTGCCGAATGAAAGTCCTGTTGCAGTGAAAAAAAAAGGAGAACCGAAGATTTCGGCAGGCGCAATCGACGTCGATGCATAAAGACTGATAAGGGTTCTTCAGAATAAAAATGACAGACATGGAAGACTAAGAGTAGTACAGTGGCTATCAACGATGAAGTAGGGACCATTGTCAAACACCGATCAGCCGGCATCCCCATTCCAGGATATTGTTGACGTTCACTGTACAAGTTGTAATTGAAAATTTTGTCGTAGGAGGGCAGTGCTTGCCGATCAGTACTCGAGTGGGAGGGGGTACTGACTGGTATGCGAAAGGGTGTATAGGCGTGAACTTCAGTCTTCCAAGAGGCGATCTCCTATATCGGACTCTTGGACGTCGCGTCCTGCCATTCTTCCTTCCTCCTCCCTCTCTCCGCATCTCTCGCTGTGTCTCTCTCTGTTGTGATTCATTCATCGCTTTTTCCAAGGTATATTCACTCGTTCATCTACTTCTTCTCTCACTCTCTCTGTTTCTCTCTTTGCGTTACCTACTTTCCCCATTTTTTCCGCTGGGCTATACCGTCTTCGTGATATCACTTTGGTATCACTGTCAATTCCGTAGCAAATACGCCAAGACGGTTTGAGCGGTGGGGAGTCACGGGTTGGCGTCGGCATCCCTTACTGCGCTCTCTAGGGGAGCGGTCACGTCCGTCTGCGTTCGCTTGTGCTACTCCACTTGGCGTATGGGTGCACTTGCAGTCACCCGGTAACTTCTAATCACCCTCTGTTGGAAAAATTTTGCGCGGGGGCCATGGTTAACGGGGTTCGCTGCCGGCGACGAACGTGGTTCCTTACGTCTAACCTGCTTCGAGTTTCGGCTTGTTGTGGGGGTGATGGAGGTTGTGACACAATAATGATCCCTCAAGGATCTCCCGACCTCGGTTGGGTGTTACGCCCGTGGTCTTTCGTTGCGGTGGATTTGACTAGGGGTGATCGCGATTTTTTTAGCCCGGCTCCTTTTCCTGTGTTCTGAGTTTGCGACGAAAGCTTCACTGCTTAATCCAGACCTTTTCACATAATTCTTGTTGTTTGTCAAAGTCTGTACTCTCGTCTCTCAGTGCTCTGCGTGTCGCAGGTCGGAATCCCCTTTCGCAGTCCTCTCACCCTTGCGTCACGGCAGTCCGCTGTTACTTCGGTATCCGTTAGACGGACCCATGCTGTACGTGGGGGTTGGGCTTCGATCGCGTGTATTTCGCACCCTAGACTGCTTAATCCGGTCCTTTGCATTTGTCTTCTGTTGATTGTAATGTTTGTAACAATTGTTCGCTATCCCTTTCATCATCATTTTTTTCTTGACGTTTTTGCCTCGACCCTTCAGCCGATTTCATACCATCTCTTTCCATACTCTTTACGCCCTACCATCAATTCCAGAATGGCACAACACAGTGAATCAGTCTATTTAAATAACTGCATCGCAGTCATTCTTTAACGCGCGCGAAAATCCGCGTGTTGATCTAATCATAATATATAAATAATTAGTCCGTACCCGAGAACACGTGTAGTGCAAAAACAATCGCTAAGATCGAATCGTTAAGTCGTTGCCCGAACGCATCTTGAGTGTCGAAGTACGGAACGGACCTGTGAACTAACTAAAAGGACAAGAAGAAGACAAGAACAAGAAGAAGAAGAAGACCAGACGCAGTACACCGAAGACGAGGATCCTGTGGTAAGTGACTTTTTTCTCATTCTTTTTTATTCGCGGTAAACGTTTGTGTAAGCAATCATCCGAAGCACTCGCAAAGAGATGAAGGGGGATAGGACGGGAAGAGTTTTGGACCAAAAATCGAGTTTCAAAACCAGCACCTTCAGATACAAAAATCTGTATTTTTCAATTTTTTTAATTGTTCGTAATAGCACTCCTCAGAACGCATTTTTATTTGCATGTTTTCAGTTATCGAGTTATGAGCGAAAAACGAATTTTCGAAGTCTACGAGTGCCATAAATAACAATTGATGTTTTGCATGAGTAATTTTGCTACTCATTGATTAATTTATTTAGTAGTTTGCACCATCTTTCGGTGCATTCGTAACGTTGACTTATCAGTCGGTAACTCTTACAACGGGTTTCCGAAATACCCAGCCTCACGCGACACGAAACGAGGCCTAGTCTATTTATCTTCAGTCAACGATTCCCATAAAGGGCGCTGCAACTAGCCTTTGACTGGTGCTGCCACCACTCGTTGCGTCAGCTGTACTACTTTGTCATGGCGTCTTCCGTTCGGTTGCGTTTGCGTTGTGTCCGCGAGGCAAGTACGTATATAATCGTCGGACATAACACCCTCTTGCACGTAGAAAGTTATCCCTTTGATTCTCATTTTCTTATAATTCAACCGCACGAATTACACAGTCGCCGCGTTTATTACCCACGTTGCAACTACTTTCTGAAGTACTTCGTATGGCACTCTGGCGCAGTGCAGTTCCTCGGCTGTCTACGTACTTGCGTAACAGCCATTTTATTATACCGTCCTACTCGTGGAAAGGAAGCTGAGCTTTTGATAATTCATCCGCACGTTAACGATGAAATCTCGGACATTCATTTGACAGGATCAGAGGGAAATACCTGAGGAAACATTTAATCCCAGCCTTTGGTAAGTCTAGGAATGATAAGTGAATGCGAACGAATGCGGCGGCGATTCGGACATTAGAGGACTTGCATGTCCACGCAGTTGACACGTGTCAGGAGTTGCGTGCAACAAATTGCAACATCATGGGAGAACATGTTTCCATTGTAAGAGCGTCGAGTTTGTCGGAGTGGCGTCGTTGACGAGCACACCCGGAAACAACGCTCGGTGTTCCTTAGTTATTCCGTCTGGCTTCCGGTTGCCCTCTGGAGATCGATATCCGGCATGATTTCATTTTTCCGAATATCCATAAATTTTGCAGCCACAGTTTGCCGTACAGAGTGTAGTTGCGAAGGTATTAATACTCGCAATTTCATGAGCGGCATTCTCGTTCTCTGTTATATATACCTGCATTCAAAATGTATATGCAATTGCACGCGGGGAGTTGCATGTCCCATTGTGGGGCAATGCACGTCGTGCGCCACGAGTATCCGTCCGTGTCTGTTTCTGCGGCCGTTGAATAAAATATCCAGAATATTGCGTTTCGCTTCGCTCCGCAACGTGAATATCCTCATATCGGTATAAGAGGCGCGTATGTGCTCGAGCGTACAGTCTGAGATTAGGAAATGCCATGTCAATTCGTCCCGTATCTCCTTTACGCATGACATATATTAAAGAAACCCCGTTGAGGGCAGAGTTCTTTTCAAAGAGACGCTGATAAACTATCTTCCATTGAAATTTGTTTGCTTCGCTGATAACAGCCAAGAAAGGGCAGGGAACGTAAAACTAAGGAGAGGAACGTAAGAAAGAAACGATTAGTGGGAAAGTGGCAGTCAGGCAGCCATATAACACGGCAAAGAATGGAAAAAGATGTAAAAAGTAGCGAGAAGATAGGAAGTTAGGAAGAAACGTTCAAACAAATGGAGACTTCTCGTCTAGTCGTATCGTAAAATATCTTGGACCTGCCGTCTCTAGCCATCTTACGCTTTACTGCTAACTAGCTGCTTCGTGCCGTGTACTAATTAAAAAACACGCACGTACCTGGACGTAAAGATCGGTTTAGGGCGGCGCAATGAACGCCCGGGCGTCACCGGTTCGGATCTACCTTTTCTCGGGACAGCTATTATTTAATACGCCGTCGGGTTCCTGGGTAACGAGGGTGCGTTACCTTTCGAAGTCCTTCATGGGGTTTTAGGCTACTACCACCGAACCTCCATTTTGGCAATCCATGCCACCCTGTTTCTCCAAATTTTCTCTGCTAGCTACTGGCCGGACCCTCCTTCTTCCTCTCAGCCACACCATTTGCTTCGCACTCCCTTCCCTTACCTCCACCTCTTTTTTGACCCTCCGCTCACGGCACCTTCCAAATTTTCTCGGATTAAATAAAGTTTGATTTCCCACGGGGTAAATCGCGGTACGTTCGTTCCTGCTTGCCATTAGGCTGTGCCAAAATTCTCCCTTCGAATCGATTGCTCTCTTACACTCGCCATCTTCTTACTACATCCCATTCTCATTCGCTGGCTATAACTAGGAACACTCTTATTCCTAGTTTCCCCTTCGGTCTCTTAGCGATTTCCAAGCGACCCGTCAACTATGTATATAGTACCTTTGCTATACGTATACCTATAGCCAACTACTTCCACGTTCCCATCTATCCTTTATACTCTATCTTCCACGAACTAGTCGACCGCGGGTGACACGTGGCCTGTCCTGGCGTCCCATTACCTACTGGAAGATTTGTGTCTTCTTCCACGAAAGCTGGATGAACGTGGCGCCATTCCGCGCTGGAGAAGTCACATTGTGTACCATCGGGAAACTACCGGCCACTTATACGCGCACTTGTTCACGGCGTGTCTGTAAGCAACGAGTTTGCAGAGTGAAAGAGGAAGTGGCAGCAGTTGCTGAAGATATAAGAAAAGGACATGGAAACAATTCGTACAACCTGTACTTGAACCGTGCCCACGTGTTACTTTCTGCTGGGTTTTCATGCTCAAAGGTAAAACAGATAGCAGTCTCTAGAAGTAGCTGTGTAAAAGGGTGCAATGGTGCAAGGGATGAGGATCGGGATGAGACGAAGTTCTAAGGGTGCAGCGAGGCGATAGAAGTAAGTAGAAGGGTGAGGCAGTGGGTGCAAGAGAACGGAAGTGAGTGTAAGGTGTTGCGCGGGGGTGCAAGGGGTCTAAGGGGCGTGAGAGGCGTAAGAGGGCCAGATTCCCGAGCACATGGCCGTCTCGCGTTGTTAGGCTAGATGGTAGTGGCGCGTAGGACGCCTCGGGACGCCTTGGGACGCCTCCGTCCTGGCAACGTGGGGCGGCAGATCGATGCCTCGTGGGGTGGGTTTAGAGTGACGTCACAACTCGCCGGCAACCAACGACCCTACCGCACTCTGAGAACCCCTGACACACGGCAACCCAACCTGCCAACTTGGCCAGCCTCGTGCTACGCTTTACTCCCGAACACACTGACTCGCACTGCTGCCACCCGTTTCTATCTTGCACTACATACTCGGTGCAGTCCGGTGTATTCCCTATGTACTACATGCCGTATACCGTATACCATATACCATATACCATATTTACTATAGGTACACTTGGCGGAAACGTGTCCGAGAGCCGCAGAAACAGTTGCATCTCGCCTCGTATTCTCGCACACTGCGAATTACTACTCGCTACTTCCGGAAACGAGACCGTTTGCTGTCTCTCTCTCTCTCTCTCTCTCTCGTGCGCTCTCTGTATACCTCTAACTCTCTGCGTCCCTGCTGAAGTTCGGATTTTGGATTTGAAATTGCGAGAAAGCTAGCAGTCAACGGACCGACCACTGGTAGTGTATTGGCGTTTTGCAAATATTTGCAAAAAACGGCTGTTCGTCGGTTCTCAAATGCGGAATGAAATGCTGTGCAAGGTAGGAATGAAAATCGAGCCTCCTCATTAGTAGGAAGCAGAAAGTGGGAAATGACCAAATACACGAAATACGATAACGGCTCGGAGCTGTGCGCAATTTTCCTGCGTAATCGCATTAATGATTTTGCGCGCATCTGCGCTAATGATCTCGGTCGCGCGTCGCGAGTCGCGAGTCGCGATATCGGACGGCAATAATTCTGGATATTTCCAGGACCACCCACGCTACGAAAATGACTTGTTACCCAACCTCCCTGCTCAACCAACCAACCCGATAGCCCGGTATGTCTATATGTATGTATGTATCTCTGCACTGGATGAATTAGTGTTATAGGATAATCCAGTGTCGTCCCATCCTCTCGTCGGATTTTCCATAGTATTCACTCCGATTTTTTAACTCGCTCCTCCCCCCCTCCTCATTGACAGCAATCTGACAAAGTGTACTCGGTATGTAGAGAGGGAGCACGAGAGAGAGAAAGAGAGAGAGAGAGAGAAAAAAAGAGACAGAGAAACGGAGAAGAGAAAATTGGCGAGCGTATTCAACTGCCACGTAGGTTGTAATCCTCATTGGGGTGACTTTGCGACGACTGTCGACTCGGCGACGGAAAACTCGTTAAGCCTCGCTTCTCTGACGTAAATTTCGACGACTCTCCGCATTTGCAAGGATGTAGAGGGGTCGTTTAGTTAGATTCTCCCGTCTTCCACTGTTCACGTTAAGAGCTGCTTAGCCCGTAGAGAAATAATGCACTTAGCGACTGTCACCGTAGGACGAACATCCTGAACTCTCGAATCGGTTCAGAGGCGATCGACTCGACGGTGAGATACGAAATTTTTGGGATAATTCGTGTAAATTCGTAGCAGTTTCAACGATTGAGTGGGCGCTCGTGGGGGGTGGGTCTTGCCAAGAAAAGTGTGGGAATAATTATACCGCGAGCGACGGCTGGCTTAATCAGCTTTCCATTGTAGCGTTGACAGCTATTACGGAAATGCTGAATAGAAGATTAGATTCGGTCTGATGGGGTTGGCAGACTGAACTGGGAAGAGGGTTCTAACCGTGCCGACCTAAGGGTAAATACATTTGAATTTCGAATCACGAGGGCGCCAAGTCGAGCGACCCGATGCCCCTTACGACTACCACTTTGAGGAGGGTAGTTCTCTCGTTCCTTTCCAGTCGCGAATTCGATCTCGATTGGCAACAACTTTTTACTTAAAAGTTCACCGGCACCACCAGCAACCACCCCCTTTCTTCGTAAGCAATGTCGGGATTGCGTCTGTCGACGACGTTCTGGGTGTTAGGAGCCCGGGGGGAGGGACGCGTGTTCGTAACGACAGTCGGATATGTTCGCGAAAGCATTGGACGATTTCGCGAACCGCAACCCCGGCGAACCGCAGTAATTTCTATAAATTGCGCTTCCGCATAAAAGTCCTGTACGTAAAGGGAATGGGAACGCGGGCCGAGTTCTGTACATATAATAAAGAAGAGACGGGCTATTACCGTCAGCCATTCGTGAATCGTACTGCGACGTAAAAGTCAATTACCGCGCCTCAACGACCCTACATATAAGAGAGCCTCCACGGTTGCCAACCGCTGCCACGGCCTTCTTGCTAAGTTCAGTCTCTACGCGACCCTTCGATTCTCTCGATAAACCACCCTCTCTTAGCCCTTTCGTCAGGGGTTCCTTTGCCAACGCTAAAAAGCTCCTCCGCGTATCCCGACACCGGAGACAATCAGTGGCAACCAGGATTTCTCCAATTCCAGCGATACTCTTGCTGCCAGAACACAAAGATCAGACATTCGGATTCGGCTGCCAGGTCTCAGCTGAGGTCGATACTCGGCTTGGAAACGAAGAAAGAAAAAAGAAGCCCACGAGGTTGACGTTTCGCGAAGAGCCAACTACGGATTAGCATAGATATTGAGTCCGCCAGGAACCGATAGAAAAAACATTTTCGAGTTTCGAACGGGCGGATAGAGGAATGGAATTTTCAAAGGCTTCGCCTAAACGTCATGAAATTTCACTGCTACAGTAATCTAACGGTATTTTCGATTGTTTGAATTTCTCATGAATTTCACGAACACTTTCTTTTTTGGGATTCAAAAAAAATTTCATTTAACGTTGCTCCGCCTCCTACCAGTCTCGCGACTGCGGAGACCGGGGTCACGAGATGTCGAGGATTCAGGACGCACGATTTTCACAGTGCACTAGGTCAGTTGAAGTCGATCTTGGGGTCGTCGAAGGTCAGATTACGTAGTTCAGGGTTAAGTGTAGTCACGGTAATGAGAAAGCGGAGCCCGAGTCGTGCAGGTAATCGGGTTGGAGTTGCTCTGTAAGCTGCCGACAGACGGCGAAAGAAAACGTTACTGGAAATTACGAGGGTGGTCTGGGAGGGTAGTTTTATCCCCGGCGACATCAGTAGCGTGGAATATGAGTGACTATACCATATAAAAGAGGAGGTTAAATCGTGTTGAAACGCAAACAAATATATGACAAATAGACTGTAATGGCGGGGCGTTATCGTCGTCTCGTCGATAAGAGAAAATCGATCTGTCCTTGCGAAATGGCCAAACGACTCTAAGGACGAAGATTCAGGATCGACCAAAAACCCTTTGCGCTTCCTTCTGATCCGTTGACAATTAATGGCACTCGCGTTCCCTAGAAAAAGTCAATAAACTTCTGGCTGCTGGATGAAAAAGTATTAGTTTTCCGAAACGGAGAATTTGAAAAATTTATTCAATGCTCCGCGAAGCTGCTGGGTTCTAGGGGTGGTGGAGGGGTGAAAGAGGCAGTAGCACTCGTGCCCGAAGCCCCCTAAGAACTCTAAAGATAATTACTTTGTACGAAGCCAGTGGTGCTCACCCGTGGTTAATTTAAACAGAATTCACCCCCGGTTAACGAGCGAACCTATATAGAGACTTGCACCCTCTGTTCTACCCTTAAACGTAACAGGAAGATTTGATGCCAATTCGCTTTAACCTCTCAGCCTATAGGATTCCCTTGTGCTCCCATTTTTCTTTGGCGAACTTCCTCGAGACTCTGATTCGCTTCATCTGGTTGACCGTCACTGAAAGCGAATTAACACGGGTTCCATTATTTAAATTCAACGGATATAAAGGAAGGATCAGGGCTAAGTCGCACTCCAAGATATTGGCTGCCGAAGCCTCGCTTAGCCTTATATGGCTTCTTTTTGAAAGGAGCGTCCGTTTCGGGAAGGGAGGATCTAGAATCTAGCTAATAAAATTCAGCATCCCTTCCAGACTCCAGAGTGACGGGATAGTGTGCCATTCCGTTTCTATCGCGCCCTCCTTAATCCCTCTAGTGGGATTCCCTTGCAGTGAGATGCCAACCTCCCCATCCTCCCCCTCCCCCCGCGTATCACTCTCCCAATACTCATGCCGTCTACAGGCAGCTGCCAATATAATAACGAGCACGTGTGCATTGCCTCTCACGACTGCAGAGCAGCACTTTTTTCGAATATCTTTTTCTCTCTTGAGTTTAGGAGCTGAAGTAGACTGGACCAGACTAAACTGGACTAACAAGTTGGCTAAAAGTTCGAACGGAGTTGATATGGCAGGAAAGGTGAAGAGGCTAGGCGAGTGCCAGTAGACTGGCGAAGGAGAAAGAGAAAAGAACAAAACGCAGAGAAAAGGACGAGCAGGTATAAGACGGAACAAGTCGAACTTCTGCCGTGAGCTGTACATGCCCTACATACCGAATAAATACTTCATGTATTTTCGATGACTGATGTAATTTTACGTTTCTTTGACCACTTTTCTTTTTCTCCTTCCTTCCTCCGCTCTTTGCTCTTACTTCGCCGGCGCTCCGAGTCGCTTGATTTTATTTAAACATCTTATTTGCATGGAATACGTGGGCGTAAGGGGGCGAGAGGGTGAAACGAAGGAAAAGGAGGGAAATGCTGCCCACGCACGCCTTCCGACCCCTCGTCATGGGGTGCGCCATCCTCGCTGGCGTTTACTAACGTAGCGCCAACGTCGGCGTCGACTAGGAAAGTAGAGCATGACAGGGCAACTGATTAGAGGCTGTTTGTACTTCCTTCCGGCTTTGAGGATTCTGTTTACACGAGGGGAAGGGAGCAACTAGCCGCGGCAAAAAACTTGTCATATTGAAGCTGAGTTATTCCTCTGTTTCCACAGTGCACCCCTGGCGGCTAATCAAGGGTGTGAAGGACGACTTGACTCTCTCCGGAGAGATTCGCGATACCGAAGTAATCCCTAGCACGTGAAATTCTATATCCTGTAATGCAGCTGCTTCTACCCCCTTCTCCCCCCCTCCTCTTTGCACTGCTATCCCTCGCCTCTAGCGTCGTATTTCAAATTAAGGGAAAAAAAAGCAGGAGAAGAAATGGAGGAAGATGAAGAAACGAGAGGAAAAAGTAGTCAGCACTCGTCCCGCCCGAGGATTCACTGGTTCAATGACTGGCGAAGAGTTTCTACGTGTTTCCACTTTTTCTCTTTCTCACTTCTCCTTCTATTTTTTTTTCTTCTCTTTCTTTCCTCTGCGTTCGTTCCTCCGGCAATTGTCTGCACCGCGTAAAATCCCGTCGTTCGTCCGGTAGGACGGCGAGAAGCTCCGGCAGAAAGAGGGTAGGTGGATGAAGGAAGGTGGGGTGGGCGCGCTGGAAGCGTGCCAGGAAATAGTGAAATTGATAAAATTTGCCAAGTGGAGCTGGCGTTACCCCGTCAGGGTAAGATAGTAGTTTCTGCTGGGTCAACAAACTGGTCGGGCCAATTGGCAAATTGTCACCGTGTCAGGGCGTTATCGCTGCATTATTATTTCCCTGCTAGCGTTTTTCCTACTTCTACAGGGGAAATATTTCTCGCTTGCACCACTGGGATCCTGATTCTGTGCTCTGACTCAGCTGCAGCCACGGAGGACTGCAACAAGATGTCTTCTAGACTTTAGGATGACGTAGCTTCATCCAGTGGATCCACGCGCCCTTTGACGCGCTCGTGGAGACGGAAAGTTATAATCAGATCAGAAAATATGTATTCTCAGTTCAGTCGGGCTTGGTATTTGCATAGGGGATATTTAGCGGATGGTGAAGTGTGAAAATGAGGGTTGTGAAAAAAGTGAGAGAAGAGAGAGCCACAGGAAGGAAGGAAGGAAGGAAGGAAGGAAAGAAGAATGGCGGGAGTGAGGGAAGAGGGGATACTCGGTTATTTAACGAGAGAGGCGTGTATAAGAGTTCTCGGTATAGCGTCGAGGGCAGCTAACCTAATGGCGAAAGAAGAGAAAAAAAAATACGGCAGCGGCGTAATAAGCCGCCCGAGAAAATTATATTTTACGATTGCCGTGGCATTTAAGTCCTGGGACCGGTGATGGCTGCAGTGCACGCGCGCACAATTATTCCATGCATTCTAAGCTACGATTATGACTACCGGATTTTACTCGGATGATGCATTCTGCATCCTGAAGATCCGGAGTATAATCTCTCTGCCTTTTGAGAGCAGTGCCTGTCTGACTGCCGGCCGACTGGCCCAGTTATGCGGGAGTGGGATATGACGCCACTCGAGCTGACTTTTCTTTCGCATCGAGGGGATGCTGCCAGTTCTCCTATTCTCAAAAGGGCGGAAAGTTACACTCGACGATCATATCCACATACGGCTAAATCCAGGCCACCCGTACGTACAGTTGGTGCTCGAACCACTCTTCCCTATACCTTTCTGTAAACTGTTCAAATCCCCATTAACCAACTTATTTTCCACGAATCGCCACGATATTTGCGTACGGTTAACCTTCCGACCCCACGAGATGGGGTGAAAGAGCGGAAATACCGAGAAAGGGTAGTTGGGCGACCCCTGAGTCAACTTCGTTCCCGAAATAATTTTTCACGTAATTCCTCGACCTACGATTCCCTGGGAATCAGACTGGCTAGCGTCTTGCTAATCTGATAAAGTGGGAAGGAGCTCTCTGGGGGGGAAGGGACAAAAGTTTTACAGGACGTAAATCTATTTAACGCGTCTGTGATTGACGCGTCGCAAAAGAGTCGCAAATTTGTGAATTCCAGGATTTCCAAGTCTGCTGCACTGGCCGTCCTCGGATAATTTGCTTTACGTGACACGTCCAGCACCCTCGACTCTCTTGGTCAGCAGATGAGCACGCGGGTGGGCACGAGGGTGGAACATCAGAATGGGACACGAGGATGAGCATGGGAGGACACGAGTATGGAAACGAGAATGAAAAGCAGGGAATAGGATTAGGAGCTGGGGGGACTTCCTGAGTTGGCAGGCCCGCCTGTGATGTTGACTCACCTCAAGCCATAGTCGTATTTCTAGTCGGTCGCTCAGTGGGTCACACAAATACGAGGCTTGAATCTCCTCGTATTCGCCCTTTGCCGCCGCTCAAGCAGACGCCAATGCTTTTCCCAGCTGAAGTAGCCTTTAAGATTGTTCCGGGTATCACCTCAGGGTGAAAATCGTTGCTTCTACGATATTGCGCCCTGTGCCTTGTGCCCAGGCCACACGAGACTCTTTGAAACTTTACTTCTTTTTTCCCCCTTTCTGTCGTTCATTGGATACCGGGATATTGACTTCGTCTCGGAGCCGTCGAAGAAGCGCGGAATAAGGACTCGTAAGATTTTTTTCGGCTGCTTCGCCGTAAGAGAGAAAAAAAGCTTATCCCTCTGTTTGGACTCGTAATGGCGATATAGAGATAGCTGGAGAGTTCCATCCAAGACAAACAGAATTTCAAATACGGGGAATCGAGTGAAATATTGAAATGGGCTGGCCGGCTGGTTGGCAGGATAACTGGCTCCTGCTCCGGACAAGGAACTGACGAGAAGGACTGAGCCGGAGCCTGATTGTGAGTCTCACAATCGCTTCTGGCCGCTTTTGAAAGTTCTACGCCAGAGCGAAATTCTCGCCGAGTAAAAAGCACCCTAGTAATAATGCCAAGTTTACCAAGAAACTGGAAATGCGAGTAGAGGATCCTCAGGCACTGGGAAATAAAGTGCACACTCTTGAATGATTCAAGAGAGACGCTAGATTTTCTTGAAATTGGATATTAGAATTTACAAATTTTGTGCAAAAAAGAAAGTTCGACTTCTTTTTTTACGATTACAGAGCTTTCCCTGTCGTTTAATTTATTCAGTTTTGTTTGTCGTAACTTCATTTAAATCATATTACGCTGTTTCCTACGTGTAATTTGCCTGGCTCCCTCCCACCTACACGCGGGTAAATACATGCGCGTTCGAGTTTCGACTCAAGTGCGCTTCAGTGACGCACTTCACTCGTCGAAGTACAGAATGAAGTGCCTAAGAGAAATGGAGAGAAGAGCACTTCACTCTGAATTAGAACTCAATGTTGCGTCAATCGATACGTCAACCATTTTCCTCCCTGAGATGGGAAATTCAGCGGCGACTCTGCTGGCACAGGAGTCGCCGAAGATGAACGCGTGGCGATCCACCTGACAATCGGCCAACTCCCCGGCCGCCATCCCTCGAGGATACTGGGCCAAATGAATTTTCTTTTTCCCTTTTTTTTATCCCTTCCCACCCCTTCAACCCCTCGCACACCGTCGACTTCCTTCCACCATTGAGAGTCAAGATCCCGGGATAGCCGGTTGCCCTGTTTGCAATAGTGCCGCTTCTTGGAAACGCTTGGAGCGCTTTATTCGCCTGGTTATTTTCAGTTTGACCTCGTTCAGCGATAGTTTGCGATATTTCGCGAGATGCTACATCGTCAACCTTATATCATACATTCCCGTTGACAAAAGATACTGAGAAAAGAACACGGTATATGCACGAGTCATACTCGAGTCTCCTGGTCGACTTGGATACATTGACAAAACTTTGTTAGGAGATGGTATTTGGTATGATGTGCGATTAAAAGTCTCAGCCGATACGTGGATATTTTTTAGTCAGACGAATGGCGCCATTTTCGATGATAATAAAAGGGTTTAATTTAGCATGGATCGACGAACTGACACGCGCCGGCAACCTAGTAGATATTCATACTACGTTTCCAAAGCTTGGAGTCCCTCGGGCACTTTAATTAAAAAAAAGGAGAACCGAGCTCTGTGGACGGAGAAAGGAAGTAGGTGCGGGACGAAAACCAAAGGGACGTTTATTAAAATTTTAAAAGTGTCGCAAATGGAGTGGAATGTCCAATAGTGACTACGTACTGGCGCAGCCTCCGTCAGGCTGATATTTTCGGAGCGGCTTGGTTCCGGGATGAAAATAAAAATTCCCCAGAAAGGAATCTACGTGGGAGAATGTACTTTTTTTTTCCTCTTTCGCTCCAGTAGCGAGACATCGGATAGATAGTTATTTCCGGTTTGGCGGTGGCCAAATGCATTTTTACCCAGCAGCTTTCCGACTTCGGGGAGAAAGCTGCCCGGGCCAGACAGCCGTTTCTAGTCGTAATAACGAGTGCCGCTTATTCACGACTCGTTAAAGGCCGATTCTCGTAATGGAAGCTCGCGCGATAAGCAGATTACGCAAAACGGCAGAAGTTACAATGCTTCTGGTTAAGTCGCGCTGGTTAACGTTCATTTTACCTTATAGAAGAGCCTAGCTACGCCATCAGAAGGATTTCATTTTTTGCTATGCCTACTCAGCTTGGCTGATTATTCTAACGGAGTATAAACAAAGCGACGAATTTCCTTGGAGAATCTCGTAAGCGTCGCGCGTCGCTCGTTGCGGTCGAGCGTCGCCGTGGAAACTCGCCTGATTACTTTACGCAAGGTGACACAGCGAAATATCTATCCCTATGGTGATACCTTGCCTTATTGCTCCTCTAAATTGTATCCGGCTGAAAGGCATAGTCTTGTTAATTCGAAAGGAACGCAAATAATGGCGGCATAGGATCCGTAGGTCAAGGGTTATGTTTTCAGGCTTTCTGCTAACTACTGGAACAGGAGTAGGATCGTCAATGGCATAATGACATAATGGCAGAATGGCATTGAGACGTTGGAATGTCTCAAAGGTATGGGAGGGGAAGGGATGGCAGAAAAAAGAGGCCGGCAATGACGCAGTACCGTGAACCAGAAATCGGGAACCGAGAACCGCAAATTCGAAAACAAACCTCTGTCCAAACTTTCCGGTTCCGCGGATTTACCTCCGAGCGAGAACGTCGTTCTTTTTACTTTTTCTCTTTTTCCAATGGCATTCCAATGCTGCGGATCGAGCATTATTTCCCGGATTTGGGAATCGGGTTACGATTGGAATGGCAGAGCTTTCGCGGGGGTCTTGTAAGCAGGATGATAAAAAATATAAAAGAACTCGACCCGTTGGCCGTTGCTCCATCGCAAAGTGGAGACGACATAATGGAACAGTGTTCTCAAAGTGAAAATAAATTTCGAACAGATTCGAAAAGAGACTTTCCTATATAATAAAGATTATACCTTGTATTCCCTGTATCCGTGTCACTCCCATGGGAGCCTGTCTGGTTCGACAAGATATCACCACTACAGGCATTTTTTCGTATCTTTGAAATTCTTCTCCAAAAAAATTATTCTTAGGATATATCAATGCGATTGTACGATCATGAAGATTTACGGAAAATAGTTAAAGAATTTCTGTCACTGTCGTTGTTCTTATTTTGCAGACGCTTGGATATATATTATTTCTTCGAAAAATCCTTTCCGCAGGAATAACACCTCCTTGATAGCAGTACGATACGACGATACCTTCTTGACCACGATGCAATTAAAGCGAAACGATTTAATCACAGCGCAGTCGCAATATTTCACTCTCCCTCGTTCAGCGTTTACCCCCTGGCACTCTCCACTACCCTTTTCCAGCGTTCTGCCTCTTGCTGGGGCTGTCCTACTTTTCGTTATGATTTAATTGTTTCGCTAATGAAATGGGAGAGCGGAGAGCGCGAGTTTCAGAGAGCATTTGCCCCTGCCACACCGGCCAACACTCTTGCCGTGCAGCTTTCCCTAGGAAAAGTCTTTTTGCCAATTTTCGCTACTTTTCAGCTGGATACTCGCGATTCGATCGCTTCACGTCAAATTAATAGTGTAACGTGCTAAATAACTTATTCACTAAATACTAGAGGCTTATTGCGCGAGCGCCACACTTTCGTCCCGCGAACAGTTAAAGAATTATTTCATATCTTTACATTTCTAAAGTAACCGCAATCTGTCAAACAGACTGCATGCCGTGAACACGTACATCAAGCGGTAAAATCACAGGCACTGAATGGCCACAGTGACCACCAATCGGAATCACGAAAAACGATCACAACATTTTGAGATATATTCGATATGCGGTAAATTGACTCAGACATGGATATTACACTAAGGGATTGCTGGAAATCGTTAGCACTCCTCAGAACACACCCTATTTTTTCTGTAGGCCTATCCGTTCCAAAGTTATGGCCGAAAAACGAGTTTCGGATCCTGCCTCCCCATATTGCAAAAATGGTCGTATTTCAATTAATTTTTTTTTCAAATTGTTGGAAATCGTTAGCACATATTTCGAGATATTTTCGATACACGACGCTTTAACGTTATCTTGGATTTTTTACTAAGTGGATTTGTTCAGAGTAAGGGTTGTATCTTTCACTAGTGTGTTAATTTGTTCATACGCAGGTGTTATTGGGTAAAAGTTTCATGAGGAAAGAAAAATAGAAAAAAAGTTTAAAAAGTATTTTACAGTGTATATTCATTTCAAAAGAAACTAGTCTGCCTCGGGGAAGCGGCATGAACTTTGGGAAAGTATAAAATATTGAAGTTAGGGGTAAGAGTGAAAGTGAGGGAAAACAAAAAAATGTGTACCCCTGGTCCTTTCGTCGGAGAGCCAAAAATTCTCTGTACAAGTTTCTCGGACAATTGTAATCATTACTCAAATTGAAGTACGTGCTCATTATTACTACGTTACTTGCCACTACTTATCATAATAGCATCTCGTTACAAGGCTTTGGGATATTTTGCTGCGTCTGCGGAACCTACCCTGGTAAGCGGTTTGGCGTTGCTAGGAAACCTACCCTCAAGGCTCTTTCTCTCCCTATATTCTACCCCCGTAGGTCTACCTCGCTAGCGCAATGGGAATTAAGAATTTTCGCTTTTTTTCGATCGTGCCTTCGAGGGTTGGCGTCAATTCCACCGACCACCCCAATCGCAGCGTCAGGCTGAATTGATGCGCGTTCACGTGCGTTGACGTACGGTTACATAACCCGTTCCCCTCTGCGTTATATTCATATCGAATTAATCGTCGGTATAGCAGAGTCGTACGACTCCGTGTTCCGGAAAGAATTCCGTTGCGGCTTCTTACCGGCAGTAATCGTCGAGACAAGGGCGCCTTTCCAAGGCATATAAATTCGCAGAGAATAATAGAATAGCACGGAGGCCACGGCTGCTACCAAGATCCGTCAGTCAGTCAGTAAGAGGCCATCCACAAGAATAGGTACACCGTAGTACCAGAAGAGGCCGCCATTGTCAATAGGATATTTCGTAGTTTCGCTTCCATGCCACTTCAAAGCTCTATAACTCCTTCCCTTACTTTTACTTCCCTTTAGTCTCTTTCATTCTTCGAGCTATTCTACCCTCTAGCCTCACGCCGCGCGCACCCTACTCTTTCATCCCCTCGCACTTCACAACGCAGTCCATATACGTGCTCAAAGTGTAAACCCACTCGCTGGTACACATAATCGCAAGAGCACGAGAGAATTCCCTGGGAATTGAAGACGCTGCGGATTGTCGTTCTAGCCGCAAGATTTTGTATAAAAATATATAAAAAAAACATAATTGCATTGACACCTTCGACCCGGTTGATTTTCATAATCGAGTTACGAGAAAATATAGTCTCCCCGCCGTTACTTCATAAGTTTTTTTTTTTCTTCGTCCCTATCGTTCTCCACCCCCTCTTCTCTTTCCTCTTTCGAAAATCCTCTCGCCTTAAACGACGTGACTCACGCGAACTCCTCCCACACGTACAATCTTCTCGTAATCCGTAGTACGAGAGGTCGGGGCCCTTCCCCTCTTTTCTCCCTCGAGGAGGCTCTTTACCGCTTCATTCTACGTACACCGTAAAAATGCAAAACGGGCAGCCACGTCGCGTCGATGCATATATCAAGCCGGCAGTATCGTGTGCAGAGGGGTGGTGGAGAAGGGCGGGGTACAGTTTCATACCCTTAGGATACACGCGTCTACGGGACGCACACCCTCGCGTCACCCTGCCCTATCGGCTAACCAGATATTATCAACGAAACGCAATTTTCTCGAGGGTAGCGCGCAATTTGACGTTCTGGTCGCGGTCGCCGACCCATGGAAACCCTTTAGCTTGTAATCATCGGAAAAGCCGAGTTTCGAGAGACCGAAAGAAGCACGCTTGGGAATTCTAAAGATACATAGAGAGGAAACAGCGGGACTTTTCCTGCCAGTCCGGAGAGAGTATATATATTTCCGATTGAAATATTACTGGGATTCCGGAGAGCTTCGAGAAGCGCACGAAATGTCCTATTTTCGCCAGTGCGTCGTTTCGCGATGAAATAAATAAAAAGATGACACTGCGAAAAAGATATAAATGAAATTATAAAGATAGCATATCTATAGCTGTATATGGATACGTGCTGGTTCGAATGTCCGCTCGTACAGAGGAACAAGGATTTCGGATCACGCACCGTTTTATCAGACTCGTATACCACCGTGAAGAGTTACGCGTCGCGACGCTCTCCCTTGAGGATCGTCATGAGTCTCTAGGCAGGTAGGATTAAAGCGGTCCTCCGATTGGCCTGTTTTATGTGTGGATGAACGACGAGAGCTTCTCCGTTATATAATGAACAGTATCTAATAATATTGGATACCAAGGATGTATTCTATTCTCTTCCTGTACACAGAGCGTCGGGGCTGTTTACTCTTTGCTTCCCTCGGCGCATGCGCCCAACATCCCGTGCATGAATGGATGGCAAGAAAAATGCGCCATCATATCCACTACAGTATATAGCCTGGCAAATATCGACTGTATTGGTCTACCATTATACGTACAGGGATTCTCAAACTGCGACAACTTTTATTTTCATGCTTTCGAGATATCCGTTTGCACGCTTTCCTTTTGCCTCTCGCGATAATATTCTCTCGGCTCTTATAGGCGGAGGCGATTACAGCTGCTCTGAGAATTCCTCTTCCAGCCCCGTGGAAGATTTCTTTCTTTTTTTTTTTACTCGTAAAATTACGATACGTTTCGCGCGATAATCTTAACGCGACATTCTTTATCAAAAGTTTTCTCCAGTTTCCGGGAAAGTTACGAAGGAAACTTATGAACCGCTTCGATAAATAAGTTACGAAATAGCCACCCCATTCGTTTTACAAGATATACGAGGTAATATGTGCTATACTTTTTCTTCCTTTTAATTCCCCGTCGTTTTTTTGTTTTTACTTTTTTTCAACGGTTGGGAAACTCTGAGAGTCTCGTTGTATCAGGATAGTGGAGGGAGGGACGAGAAAGTCCCCTGGCATCCCTTCAGTCTCGCTCTGGCATCCTTCCTTTCGCTCGTTCCTGACGGTCTGACCATATTCCTGAAGCACCTCCTTACAGCCCACTCGGTAAGTTATCGATTTCGTATCAAAATGTCTGATAAATAACGTTTAACGAGGGATCTCTGCACCCCTTCGCACGCACCCCTCCACCCTCCTGTCATAGCTATTCAGTGCGCTGATGCGAATCAACCCCTGGCTTGACAATCGAAGATATGAACATTATCGTACTCGGAGTGGCCCCGATAACGACGTCTTCGACGTCACTACGAGCGTACAACTTCCGTTTTGCGCCTCTGGTAGCAGAGACTCTCCTCCACTCGTTAAAGAGGCCAGAGCCAAGAAGAACTCGGAGCAACTCGGCGTAACTCGGCAAGTTACGACGTCTCGTAACGACAGCGAATTCAATCGTCTTTTGCGGCTGAGTCTTAACGGCGACAAATTAAACTTACGGTCGCCGCGTACGTTTTCTTCGATCCTTTATTCTCCCAAGGAAAAGAGAGGACAAATGCGAAGGAAGAGAGAAATAGGAGGAACGCGATTTATACGCCTTCATGCAAGTGGTTATACGGAGAGAGAGTTGAATTGTAGTCAATTGGAAATCTACCGGCAATAGAGATGCGCTTTATAGAAAGTCCCATTTACCGTGGACGGAATGAGTAGGAGTTTAGAGTGACGAGACGATTTAGATATCATCCCTTACTGTGATTCTCTGAGGACTCGGAGGAAACAGGCATCCTAGGCTCGGGAAAGGAGCTGTGTGTGTCTCCAGTTAGTAGGAAGGATCTCGTAGGAAATTGCAAGGAGCTTCAGAAGTCCTCCCTCGTAACTCGTAACGGTACCATGAGCAAGGCCAGTAATGACAAGACGTGCCCTCAACCTACCCCTCTAGTCTATACACAGTTGCTCTATACATATACAGACAGTTAGTATACGCATACACGTACGTCTGAATTTGTATGTAAAGTTCTCACCCCTTACGTAACCTTATAACCCTGAGGTCTTATCTTCGTAGGCAGCGAGCGGCAGGCAAGTACGTATGCAGGTAGGCAGGCAGTCAGTCAGGCAGCTTCGAGTGACTACTAATAGCAGAACCGTCATATCCGGAATATACGTCATATCCGTGAGATTAAATACGGCGGGTTGCTTTTGAGCGCGATTAGCCATCAAAATGAACTCGATTGATCACAAAGCCTTAACTAAAGCTCTCCTTAGGCCTGGAGCGAACCCCGGCCGGGGTACTGAACTATTAAAGCATCCTCCGGATGTAGAACGCATGGACCTCCTCTTCTTCATTCGTTATCCTTTCACGATGAGGTCAAGGGGTGCTTCCTCTGAAAAGGGCACGGTGCCCTTGGATAACTGCTCGACTGCGAAAGAACTCAATTTGGATTGACTTTCCTCGGGGTGAAAATCGATTTTCGAAAGGATTCACGTAACTGGGGATAATGCTGGCTCCGTGGTTCTCTTTTTCAAAGAGTGGCTATATACTTTTTGGGAAGGAAAGAGCGTTTTGAAAATAGTGCTACGGGATTTATTGATTTCGCGGATATCTCTCGTCCTCGGCGAGTGTCTGACGAATCTTGGAGAATATGTTTAGGGAGGGATGCTGGGGGTTAGTTGGACGTGTACCCTCTTGTTCCAAGAAAAGATAGTGTGTATCTGGAAGAATGGTGGAATGGAATAAGAGAAGCTCGATAAAATATCGCTGCAGAAGTGAATGGGTCTATGCACGGACGGACGTACGGACGTACGGAGCGGAGAAACTGCGGCAGGACGGAATGGCGGAATGGCGGAACGGCTGAACCGAAGCGCCATATGGCTCAGCTCCCACCAAGATTTTATATTGCGATCACCTCTATCGCTTCGATCATCTTTATCTATAGAGGTACAGCAGCTACTACTGTTATCGTTCTCGCCGCCTTTCACTCCGCTACGACTGTACGCGTTTGTCATCGACAGGATTACGGACCTCCTTCTTTCCTCTTTCACATCCCTTAGTAACCACCTACGTTCCGCTTCCATTCTGTCGTTTGAGAAACAGCAGCACCTGTTTCTTTTTCACCACTTCAATTTGAAAATTTCCCCTTATCTCCGATCGTCTCCAGTAACTCTTCATCTCCCACTCGAATCCTCCTTTGGGAAACCCCATAGGTTTTCCATGGCATTTCCAGAACCCTCTCGTAGCCGTAGTCCCGATCCCGTAAACACGGTCCTTCATCCCTCCAGCAGTTATTCCTATCCTCCTCCATTGCCGTCACCCTACCTCCCTCCCACCCTCACTCGGCTCCCCACCGTTTTATTACCGTCTGCCAGGACTGGCTGCCGTTTCCGTCGCTACAGAAATTGATCTCGACGCTTTAGAGGAAAGGGCATCAGGGGAATCCTGTGGTTCTGGTATTTCGCGACGTATTTTTCATATTTCGCCATGGAAATACTTCGTGTAGTTGTTTACAACGCTTGACACCCTTGCTTTCTATCTTTCCTCTTTCCTTCCTTCCTTTCGTCCTTCCTGTCTGCTGTTTTCAACCCTCGTTCTCATCTCATGCCTCGATCCAAAAATGATTCTTGCTTGTTTCCTCAGTCTTCCCCTTCACCCGTTTACTATTCCGTGCTTCATCCCCGTCGCTAGGGACTCCTTTTCTCGACAACCTACGCTTTGGTAGTTGCAACCCTCTTACGCTGTCACTACCTGATTTCAGTCAATAGGATTCTGACAGGCCTGTGTCAGTCGGACCAGTAAATGTGTCGAGCGCCCATCTCGATATTTACTGCCGTGAGGTTGGCTGAGCGTTTACGTCATTTTTGCCTCGAGTTAACATATGGAGCCAGGATTGCAAATCAAATTCAGCGTCATTCCAGGATATTTATTCTCTCTTATAACTTTATAGGTACTGTTTCCTCTTGACTCGTGGAAAATTCTCCGAGCACGAAAGGAGGACGCGACACGGAGACGGAGTGAACTCAATCCTCGATTATGAGGGTTGTTCCGGGTATGAGGGATGGCAGGGGCTATTTTAGAGGGCTGGCAGCACTAATTGGTGGAGGGATGAAAACGCAACGTTCGCGATAATTGGTCCCGGGTGCGCTTAACGGGAATCGTTTGATGCGCGACTAGCTACGCGACACTCATGGGAAATGGAGTATTTTTTCAAAAAAAATTCCCTGGGCTCGAAGCAATTTTTTTTTTCGTCTCGTTATGTATTCACATTTTTTTCGAACGGAAATCACGATCAGCATTGCCGCGTGCTTTCGGTAATCTGCGATGTTTGAATTTCCTCTTAGCATTATTTACAGTTTTCATTGATCCATTTACGTGAAGTGCATAACTTCGAATTTTCCACCAAGTACTTCCGTTGCTCCATTGTCTTTTTTTTTAAATTCCTTTCTCTTCTTTTATTTCATTCAGCGCCGTGTTTCTCAGCCTCGTCACTCGTTTTACCTTTTTCCTACTAACCGTTAGCTATCTCTTTAAGGACGAGACGGCGGCGCTGGGCGTCGGTTCGCACGGCGAGGCAAAAGAGGCGCCTCGCGAATTACCACTTTTCGCAACCGAAAACGAATTTCAACGGTGTTTTGCTTTTAACAATTCTTAAGAGGGCGCAACGAGAGAAAAGAGTAGACTGAGCGCGAAGGGTAGTTGTGGTTGTGGTCGATGTAGAATTCAGCACGACGAGAGAGGGTGGTGGTTGTAAGACTAGGCAGCTATAGGGGGTGGATTCGCGCGGCTTCCACGGCTGTCGGGGGGCTTTCACGGGGGGTGGCTTTTATTTTTCTTGCAGTAGTATCTCTTCTTGGAAGTCTTTAGTGGTGCGCCAAAACGGGACGGAAAGTTGCCGTGCACAGAGCACAATTTTCTCAAGTCTCTTCTTTTCCTCTGCAGGTCGAGATCATCCCTTTCTTTGAGACGACGGTTAAGATGCTCGCCACGTAAGGTTAGGTTGAGCCATTCGTTGATGCAGAGCACTCTCCCACCCATTTATCGAACGTACGTCTCGAAGCTTCCTTAATTAATAAGGACAGTTAGAGCCCGATAGGAATAGAAATCACGCGATAAGAGGGATGGGGGTGCAGGGGCAAAGGGTTACAGAAGAGGTCATTCTTCTTAAGCCCTCCTGCATGGACGGAAAGGTTTCGCTCTTTCTCTAATCTCTCTCTCTCTATCTCTTCGTCTTCCTCCTTCCTGAGTTTTGCTAAGGGTGCACAGGGGTGCGGCACGAATAAAACGAACCAACGAACGGTTCCTCTCCTCGCGAGGGTAGGAGGTATTGTAGAGAGGGTGCTAGAAAAGGGACAACAACAAGGTACAGGGCGAAGGGTAGAAAAAGAGAGTGAAAAGGAAATATTAGAAGTACGAGGGATGATCGCCACGGGGTGTCCACGCTAGCGCCAGTCTGAAGGGTGGTGGCAGCAAGGGGGTAGCCGTCAAACCTTTTGATGAATTATGTCTCGCGCGTCCGGACGCTCGGCGAATTTCTTCCCTTGGTCCCACTTGTAAGGATTTGTCCTGTTCGCCTGAGAAACAACGAGAGACGCGGATCTCCCATTGGTCCAGAGGATCTGGCCCTCTCCCCTCTCCCCTTCTTTCTCTTACGTTTTATTTCATTTCTCTTGTATTTTCCCTGAGCCTCTTTTCCTCGCTCTCTCGATTCCTATCTCTCCCAACACTTTGCCTTTCTCCATCATTTTTCATTAACGCACGACCGAATGAACTTCCTTACGACCCCCCTAAGAACGAATCGTCTGCAACGGGCGACTGGTCATACGCTGGCATGGATGCTCGCCTTTATTTCAGCACTTTTCTAGCATTTAGCATCGAGCGCGCAATCGTCATCGTGAATTTTATTCAACACGTTGCAGGCTACTCCAACGGAGCACTTTTGCGCTCGTTCCTATCCTCGTATCCCCCTCTCGTACCCCGCAACGTGATAAGTCCCGTTTAACGAGCCCCTAAAAACCCCGTAAAATTCCCGTGAAATTCAAACCTCCTCTTTATGGATCCGCGTCGCGCAGAATATCGTGGCTTCCTGTCTCGCCTCTCGTTCCCCGCACTTTTTCTCACTTTCCTCCTGCTGCTATACCAATTTACCGCTCCTCCATGTCATATATATTCTTCATCTTTTTCTTCCTCCTCCACCTTCTCCTTCTCCCCCTTCTCCTCTTAGAAATATACCCGGCAATCAACACGATTCTTTTATTTGTCTTGGTTATCGAAGCAGAAAAACAGTGAGAAAATCGTTTTACATTTTTCCCGTCCTACTGAAACGACTTTTCCCACTGGATGAAGTCCTCCCCCTCCCCCATTCCCTCTATCCCTTAACGTTTCCAAACTGCGTGCCTTTTTTCGGGCTGTTCCACATGTTCATGTTCAGCAGCGTTTCTGTTCCCAACGGTCCATCCGGTTGACCGCATAAATTATCCTTTCTATTTTTCCATTCCGCATATGTATCTGTATCTATGTAGTTCGTGTCCAAGTTGCGTCCCTTTCGAATTTTATTCCTCCATGGACCATCCCTTACGTAAGAGCTACCCCTCCATGAAACGAACCACCTAAATTCCCATCGCAGTGTCGTTGCGTTGCAAAGTGATAGCGTCGCGCATTGTAGCTTCGCCGTTAGGAAGCCATGTTTTGAATCGCGAGCGTTATCCTGCATTTGACGCGACTACGTTTAGGATCGAGGGTTGCTGTTTTAAATAGGGGTTGTAAACTGGCACGCGTATTGTGCCTGAACTAAACTCATTTGACTCTGGTTTACCATGGCTGTGCATTTGTTTACGGAAATGCGAATATCTGTCTACTGATTACGGTAGCCGCGCCCGGCAATAACGATTATTTGTAAATATTTTATCATCGAACGTTACGACATTATTATTGAAATTCTCGTTACGAGTTCAAATCGCGAACGGATCCCATTTTTATTCACGTCCTCTGGCGATGCATTTGACATGCCAAACCGCAGCTACGTTCTTTTAGCACGGAATAACTGAACCGCGCCTGGAGGTTCACGTATGAATCCTATGCATAAATATATAGGAATTTTTCAAAATGTCCCGCAGCTCGTGCTCACATTGTTCAGTTCTACTTTGCTTTGTTATATCAACTCATATACCCCTGTATTGTATATCCTGAGGTGTCAGATTCTGGAATGCTAGACAATCGTCGAAAAAAAGTGATTTCCGCTATTCTTCTTTATGGACAAAAAAAATCCTGACTCTGTTTCAGCCTCCGCGGTTTTCAGTTTAACGACGTCATCGAATATCCGGTTGATATAAATCGGCTACGAGTCTTGCTGAATGACTGTACGTGCACGTACTGGTGCAAGTATTATGTACAGTGCATACAAGCAATAACTTGGATATACGTAGCTATGTTGCTGTACACGTCGAATTCACCCTGTAGAAACGCAAGGGGAACTAATACCGTTCACGAAACGCAGGGGAGTGACAGGGACAAACCGCATCTGCTGGGAACCTTTGAAAATCCTTTTTCCCCAGAACGGAGAGAAGCACTTTTCCAGAAGAGTGAGACGGGCTAAACGGTAAAGTGTGGCATAGGGTAGACGAGGAGGGAACGGGTGTTGGAGGGGGGTAGGAAAGATTGAGAGAAAGCAGGAAGACGAGGGTGTGCGATTCACGTCGGTCTGACAGAGAGGAGAGAGAACGCGGCCGAGAGAGGGTTAGTTTGGCACTGGGGAGAGGAGAGGGTAGAAAACACGGGGAATAGGTCTAAAATTTATGTGCGGTTTTTATTCTCTGGGGGTCGTAGGCTCTCCTCCTTTTCGGTGGGTGGGTAGGGAGGGGGATAGGTAGGAGTAGGAGGAGGGTGGATACGGCCTCG
Organism: Pachycephus smyrnensis; assembly: GCA_030142225.1. Taxonomy (NCBI): domain Eukaryota; kingdom Metazoa; phylum Arthropoda; class Insecta; order Hymenoptera; family Cephidae; genus Pachycephus; species Pachycephus smyrnensis. The sequence continues at coordinate 853,982 of JARQST010000320.1, read as the reverse complement.
AATCGCGAGCACAGCCCAAGCTGAGCTAAGCCAAGGCAAGGGGGTGGCTTTAATCAGCTTATTTGGCAGCATTTTAATTTCGTGATATACGGCTGAGGCTTGCTGACGCTGCTCCTCGCCGCTGGCTAATGACCGGCCACTGGGAAATTTATCACCCGGTATATTTATGGCTGAGAAAAATAAGTTTCGTGTTCCTTTGTCGGCGGGGGCAGATTTTTCGGTGCCGGAGACATTAAACTATGTTGGCGTAGTCTGCTGGCATCCCAATATCAGGCCTACGGAAGATCGATGGTCTGCAGAAGCAGCCACACTGTCGAGACTCTTGACAGTATGGATTAAATGATTTAATCGAAGGTATCCAATTACATGACTTTATATTTTATAACCAGACGGAACTTTACCTGTTTAGGTTATACTTGATGGCATTGCTCTATTAATACATTACGACTTCGACCGGCGGTTAAATAATTGTGAACCGGGGAAACGAAAGGAGGACTCGTAAAGTCTCGTTTCGAATTAGCGACTCGAATGTGTATAGTCTAGCTTATAATCTAACGTAATTAGAAGCAAGAATCTCTTCCATATATTGTAATTAATTTTCTTGATTGCTCAAGGATTTGAGAGCGACGAAATTCCCGTAGGAAAGTAGGCCCTTAATTGAGAAAGCTTTCCTACCTGTAATTCGGCCAAATCCGCTAAATCAGGTAAACCAAGTAAAACCTCACGTTGCACTTTGCCACTTTGTATTCTAAGCAGGTATCGGTATCGCAAATGCATTCCCTGTAAATAGATGCACACATCCTCCACGTGTATCTTATAGAGGAGGAAGGTGCTGAGAGTGAATAAAGGAAAGCGTGCATAAGTAAAAGTATATAGTTCCTCTAGTTGGTCTATTAGAGTCGCGCGTCGAGGAAGAGGCTGCGGAGATGTCGTTGCAAAGTGCGCGTAGACCCTGTCGACCCAATTTAACGTATTCTTCAATAATTCATTTTCCACGCGAAGCAGAAGTGCCGCTGGGGTTTCAGGCCGGAAGAGGGACGCGGAAGTGGGGCTGGGGGGGATTGCTAGTGCTGCGCAGTGAAGGAGGAGGGGAACGTGGGAATAGGAAGTCGGGAGGAAAAGGATCGAGGGAAGGAGTGATAGAAAGTAGAAAGTAAAAAGTAGAAAGTAGAAAATAGAAAGGTGTGCTTGCCGGTGGTGGATTCTGGAGTGGAGGGTGGGTGGCGCTTTCCTATTAAATATGCCCTGGAAAATTGGATTTGAAATTCTTATTTTTCTCCGGGCACCGTTCACTGGGCTTTGGATTCTCTTCCCGTGAAAAAGAAATATTCGGCCCCGGGCTAAATACCGATGTCTGCATTGTTAGCTAGCAGCTACGCTCTCCTAATAGTCTTAAATTTTTACGGTATGTACCTACTAGAAGGCAGAAAGCTTCCACGTAAACTGGAACGTCTTCCACGTCTAATGGAATTCCCTCGGGGTACACGTATCTCCTCTCCTCTTCTATCCTACACGCCATACGTGTAGACTGGCTGCTTCTGTCTCTCGTAAAGTAAGATATGATGATCGTTTAACGCGCCGGTTATTGCATCCCCCTCTATCACTTATTTATGGTTCGCTGATAATGCTCCTACGCTGATGAACCTGACGGATTCATCAGGTACAAAGTGACTCGCCTTAGATTTCGCTTTAAGGCAAAAGTTGGATTTTCATTGAAATTGAAATTTTTGAAAAAAAGTTTAATGAAGGTACCTGTCGGGCTATTTTAAGAATTTAAAGCATGTAGCAATGGAGGTAAGATAAAGGGAGATACTTCAGAGAATGAGTAGATGAGTTAAGGGTGCAACAGGGATAGGGTATCAGCAAGCTAGTGGTAGGATAGAGAGGCTGTATGGGGTGTCTAGGAAGTAGGGCTAGATACTAGAGGAAAGTTTGCTAGTATCGCGGTTTCACGTAAATCGGGCATGCTACTAAATCTCGACCTCAGCGCCGGATATAACGTAGCCAATTTGCGCATCTAGCACTGCTTAATTAATAACAGCTCGTAACAAGCGAGGGAAGTTCTCCTCCAGCGAAATTATGTAAATTTTCAATGCGGATGCGTCTCGTCCCGAGCATCATCGTTCCTCGCCCGAGATGCGTATCGAGTGACGTTATCTCTCATTAGCGATGGCCGGTTTCGACGCGGATGATGATGACGATGATTCCTAGATAGATCCTGTTGACTATTTTAGCAGTAATTCTGGAAAGGGCTAACATTTTAGGCGAGCCTCGAAAGCTTTTATAGAGGGTTTTTCGAACCCCCAAAAAAAAGAAAAAGGCGAACCAACTCGGCTAGATATTGCTCGACGGATTTAAAAATGGGTCACGCGCCGTTGGGGATGCTTTTCGGTAGATACCACTACCATTGCTAGCAGTATCATCAATGCTACTACAACAACCCTTGCTGCTCCCTATTGTTTCTTCGTTACTCAATTATTGACATTTCTGCAACAATAGCCAGCGCTACCCTCTCGGTTTTTATACACCCCATGATAGTAGTTACTCGGCGAACCCTCCTTGATTTTTCAGACGGCTGGGGAATGGCAGGAGAGCCACGAAAGTCGATATAAAATTCTCGTGGAATGATATAGAAAGAGATAAAATATAGTATATACATATATAATACGAGTTTGCTATCAGGAGTGTCAGCCAGCGGCTTTGTGCACTTCTGACCTCGATTCATTTGTAAATGAAGCGACGGGTCCCTTGAGAGAGCGTGTCCCGAGCCGCTGCTGCGTGTTTGCATAATTATGAATTCATACATGCGGGATTTTATTGGAGTTGGGAGAAATTAACTAAGTACCTGTAACCCAGCCCGGGCATTAAACATGTATGTATGTAAATAAAACAAATTTCGGAGTGAGCCCGAGTCCCCTCGGTGGAATCGGTACTACGAGGATTGGAGCGAGGGAAGACTACGTCTTCGAAATTACAAAGGACGCCTGTCGTCGCCAAGAGCGTCTCGAAAGACGATCTGCATCCATTTCCAGGATTCTGGAATCGCGATTTACGAGGCCAAGATGGCGGCAACGCGGCCTACGTTAAATTCGTGTCTTTTTATCCCGTAGGAAAGCCCTGAGTTTGTCAGGTCTGCGAGTGTCGAGTAGAAAACACGTAAGGGTTGCGCTTATTACGAGACTTGGACTATCCCGCCATTTTTCTTTGTCCTTATATACTTATAGTCTCGTACTTATCTGGCAGAGTTGCTGCGCCTCCCTCACCCCCCCTTGGTACAAGGCCCTGAACGCCTCAAAGGAAAACAAGGGAACAAGGGTCTGAATCATTTTTTACGAGCGCTATATTTCTACTTAAAGTTTACAACGTCTAACGAAAGCGACGACCGGGGAGAGAGAAGAGAGCGAAGAGAGCGGAGAGAGCGGAGAAAGCCACGCGGTTCTTCGAGCTTCCTTATTTTTTTCTCTTCTTCTTCTTCTCCCTCTTTCGCCTTGTCCGTGGTCCTCGAGGTTCAGCCACTGGAGGTCTGCCTCGAGGCACGAAGGCATGAAGGGATGAAGGGTTGGAGGGACGGAGGGTCGATGGTAGAGAGTTTGGCAGTAAAGGAGGGACAGCGCGTTAAGGGTAGGTTTACGCGTGCGCTTCCCAGACTCTGCTCCTTATTTCCCAAGTTCTCCCACGACGTCTTCTCGTCCTATTAGCGAGATCGGTCTGACATCGTATAAATTAACAAAAGTGTAATAAGCTCCCGTGGCAACTTGCTTAATAGGTTACAGGAACGTGGTTGAGCAACACGACGGATACGACGTCGTAAGATTTTTCGCGAGCGACGATGACAATGGCGGCCCTGCAGCTTTTGGTCATGTAGGCGACGCTGCTACCTACGAGGACGCGGGTGAGGACGCTGATGGGAATTTTGAGGAAATTGGTTTGCCGGAGTGCTGAGTTTTCAGGTGGCGATGAGTAAAATCTAAAAAGTAGAGAGGAAGGGGAGTTTCTCGGGGTGGAACGGTTTGCTTGAGTAGCGAAGGAGGAAAAATAACGCTGGAGGACAGTAGGGGGTTGAAGGAGAAAATGGAAGGGTGCGGGGAGGATACCTTGGCTAGGGTACTACCAACGTCGGTAGGTACGACTCACGGCGTCCAGGTGCGCCGTTTTCAGGATCTAAACGAAAAAGCTACGCCACCCTTGGAGACAAAGCTAATTTTCCTTTCTCACACTCTTCCACCTGACAACCCCCTGAACTAGCTGCTGGACTCGCCTTTCGAACTCGAGTTAATCTTTAAAGTTTGCCAGCCGGAATTCTTTTGGCAATTTCGCTGCCAGTTTTCTCGCCAATTACACTCGGCCATTTGTGTAACTTTAATTCGAAGAAGCTCTATCTCTTTCTTATCTCGCTGCTCTGTCTCTTTGCCGTTCCTATAGCTCACCACCTATACCGAGCGATTTTCATAAATTTAAAGTGAACTTAATTGGCCGACACTTTTGAATTTTAAACCACTCTTTTAATCTCTCAAGGGACAAAAGAGCGAAAGGGATGGGCGAGTGGGATGAGCAGATGAGAAAGGGAAGAAGGGTCGTCGCGTCAAATTTCTGGAAAGTACTGAGGATATACCTCTGATGCACCGGGATCGATTACACTCTATTTCGCTTGATCAGATTGCTACGTTGTGCTTTTTAATTCTTCCCGAAGTACTGCATTCCCAGGACTTCTTTTTCTCTCAATTTTATATTCGTGATATATAGGTACATGTCCAGCCCTGGACGTTACTACTTACGGAGGCCTTTTTCACATCTCGATTCCTTAACGCAATAACCTGCTCAACCCATGGCAACGGACGCATCGAAGACAAGACCGGCTTCCATTTTCTGGTTTTATGTCGTTTCGTATCGACGCTTTATGGTCCTGATGAAGGTTGACATTTTCCTTTATGAGTTCTCCCCACGATGTATCGAGGATATTTTCTAAAAGCTTCGTCAGGGCTAAACGTTGCGGCTGGCGGATAAGCGGCTCGGCAGTCCCAGAGGATTGTTGAGGATGGGATAAGTCAGTCGGTCGGTTAGTCTATCAGTCAGTCAGCCATTCAGCCAGTCAGTCTCCTGCCAACTAGCCAGCCACCTCTGAGCGATACTTGTAACCACAGTCCCCAGACACTTAAGAGGGACTGGCGTGCGATTTTCGCCTTTCGATTCTTCAGGCTCTTCGTCAGGCTCTTCAGTCAGTTTGAAGAAACGCGAGGAAGAATGTAGCTATAAAACGTGGAGAGAAGGGAAAGAGGGACAAATAGAAAGAAAGAAGTATAAAGAGGAGTAGTATTTGAAAAAGCGTGTAAGTCATGGGAGGCATGGAACCGTTGCCAAGGGGACGAAGGGAACGTTTCTGATAGATGAAAGAAGGACGGAATTCGGATTCGCGAGCGCCAGTAAGGTGGTAGCGATTGCGAATTTGCCCGCGGATAAAACTTGCCTTGGGAATCTTTCCAGTCTGAAGAAGTAACCCTCTTGATCGATGACGTCACGAAACACCACCCCCGTGTTCAAGCAATCTGCTTTTTTCGACCAGCCGGGAGCTTTTTTGTCAGCAGTTTTTACTGAGCCTGTGCTTGGTCCGCGTCGGCCTTTAGATTTGAAGGCTCCCTCCTGGCCATTGCTAGCAACCCTCCTCCGATGCCATCCAGCTACCAACCTTCCTAGGAGGGTGGATGCTACCTTCGAACTTGCCTGGGTGCCTACAATGACACGACACCCGGCTGGGTACAAGCCCGAACAAAAGTTCCCGTGGTTATTGGTTCATTGACTTTTGCATTAGGCCAATAGATCAATATTTTCCTTGAGATTATCTGCCCCTGTGTATTGGACAATATTGGAATCGTCTTCAGGGAAAATAAATAATAATATCCCGAAAATATCGTGGGGGAGGCTTGACGAGTCGAAAGATCCGATGGAACACACATGGAGCCAGAGAGAGATTTCGAAAGTCACTTACGCGAAGCTTCAGCAACGATTATCAGTGGGCAGAGGGTTGCACTCGCGGCATGGGAATTAGCTGCGTTGACCGCAAGGGCTGCGTAGATGATTCAGGGTGGCAGGAGGCTACGATTGGTTTCCGGTGCTCAGCGCCTTCGGCGGAAGTCACGCCAGGAGCATGCAGCACGCCACTTGGCACTCGCTATAACGCTGGCCCCACGGAATCCAAGTCAGAAACAATTGCCCCGTGGCAAACGCCATTATTTCCCAGGCCCACTTTATTAGTACGCCTCCTGTTATAAGTAAGGGTGCTTTTGTACGTGACCCCGGGCTGAGATTGCTGCCCGATATCATGGTCACATTTGCATTGGCGATCGGGCCGACTGATTAAAATCCTAGCCTTTATTCCTTCCTTGACAGTCTCAGATCCTGCACAGACGTGTTAAACGACATCGAAAATGGCGGAGTGTCTCCGCGAGACAGGACTGCCTTACTTTTTCGCAAGCAGATCACCCTGATATTCTCTGTTTCGCGAGACAAACCCTTTCAGCTAACCCCGAGAAGACTCTCCTTTATGGAAGATTACCGTTCGACCCCGAGGGCTGCAGGGTTTAGGGATGAACGGTGGGTTTTGCCTGGAGTAGGTTTAGCGGAGTTTCTTGGTCTGTTTGTAGATACCTACTCTATTTGTCTAGAGCGTCTAAATCTGTGCCACTTGGCGAACCCTCTCAGCTGCCTTACTCACTATTTCACCCTATTTCTCCCTATTTCTCCCTATTCTCCTACTGTAACCTAGCAGCAATGTCAGCTCCCGGAAGTTAGGGGCCTGCCATCGTGCTCGCGTTGACTTGGTCTGCGGATCCTTTGGCGATTTTGTCGGAAGGTCAGACCAGGTCGCATATATCTCCTGGTCTCACCAAGGGAGTTTAGGTCGAAGGGTAGAACCGGCAAGTCGCGCACCCTCCTTCGTACAAACAGTGGCCTCTCTGGCTTCTCGACTGCTAATCGATACGGGGCCTGAACTTCCAGTCGACAGACGTGTCTTCCTCCTTCGTCCATCCCTCTTCAGCAACCCTCTTGCGGCACGCCACTGTTTTCCATCCATTTCTGCTAATCTATTCGGAGATTCGGTCAGACGTTTCTAATCCCTAACGTTTCCCAACGAAATAACCTTGTCTCCTAGTACGTATATTACACCACTGACCCAACTTGGCCGTGGTGCTCCTACGACTATGGGACCCTTGTGCGTCTGGACTTTCGAAACTTCGCCAGGCATCCAAACTCTCCTCCTTATGCTTTGACGCATAAATGTCTATTGCGCTGTGCCTCCGGGTGGCCACATTTACTCTAGCATGAGATGTAAATATCCTTGCGGATAAAAGGGTTTCTGGATAATCTCTCTTTGGTCGAGGCACGTGAATAAAATATCAATGGATTTCCAGGCGTTACAAAGGATCCTGTCTCCTCTATGCTTCGCAAGAAGAAGAAAGGTGAGAGAAGACGAGGAGGATGAGACGTCGAAGGTTCGAAAGGTTTTGAAGATTCTAAAGGTGGTAATCGCACTGACAGCGGATGTAAGGTAGACTATATATTTTGAGCGGTCCATGAAAAATTGCGTGGAACAATCCCTTGCTAAGTGTAAATTAATAAAAGGGAAGAATCAGAGAGTCCTGGCTGCCATTTTAAAGAGAAGAAACGACGAAGTAGCATATTTGAATAGTTTGTTGGGCCCTGTATAGTCGAGGATGGTACACATTTTCTACAATGTCTCGCCTCGGGTTGTCTGACTATAACGCAATTTTCCACTGGCACTTACGCCCGTTCTTAAAACCTTGTGGCTCTATCGTTCTTAAGGGATGCAATGCCATTTTCCTTCTCTATAGAGAGAAGCTCAAACATCGGCCAGGGATCTATCACCCCCTTACGCTTTAACTCACTTAATCTTCTTCCTCTGGTCCAATAATTTCAAGATAAGACGAAGGCGCGCTATTAAAAACTTGAACGACACCGAGAGAGGAGGAAGATAGCAAGTTCATCTTATACGGCCCCGTGCGTCAACTTGGGACCGGAAACTATGTTATGCCCGGACATTTCCGCTAATTCAAGTCTCCAATTAAACTAAGCTCAGGTCCATCCCGTGGGATGACGTTTGCATAAATCTACCAAGCGTATATACCTATTTCTATGTATATCCTGCGGCATGGTCAGAATCTCCTGCTATTCAGTCCTCTCAGCCTGCAATCCTGGATTCTCATCCTTTCACCAGGATCAGCCTAGTTATCCACACGTGTCCCACACAGCGTATCCATCCTCTTACAGCAACCGTGCTAAACGTGCCTCTTTATCTTTTACCTTCGCTCTATCGTTTTATTCGGCTCCACCGTTCACTGTCCCTATTTTATTGACTTTTTAACCACTCTCCGCCACATTGAATACGCTGAGTCTGCTCAGTCGCGGCTGAGTTATCCTGACGAAGCTACGTAGCTTGGCGAAGTCACTCGTATGAACGATCCCAAAGGGCTTACGTTACCCGACTCGAAGGCCGAGCCTCTTCCGTCCTCCCGTCGCAGTCGGTGCTTCCGCCATTCTCTGGAATACAGCGACACTTCCCGTACACGCTGGCATACATAGTAAAGGCGCACACACACGGCGTCGGACAACGCTGGGTTCCCGGTCCTCGGTCCGCCGTCTGGCAGAAACGGCACAGTCACCGGATACGGGAGCTGACGCTCCACAATCCAAAGGATTACCCTGCCTTGTTCCGAGGCGGCTGCTACGCGACGGCTACGCGACTGCGAGACGATGCGCTCTGCTCTAGGTTCCATCCAATACCAATGACCTTCCAACTTCCAATCCCCTTTCTCCTCGAACCACCCTTTCGCCATCTATCCCAGCGAGCATCAACCCTTGCTCCTGCATCAGCCTTACTGCAATCCATGTTACAAACTGCTCTTTGACGGGATTTACGTGGCAGGAAATAACCTTCGGTGCAGTTCTATCCTATCTCGACATTTCTCTCTATTTCTATGTTTCCACATTTCGTCCCTGTACACCAAGGCAAGGGATTCTGGATAAAGCCATGAACCCAAGATAGGCAGGAAGCGATCTTTACGGAGAAGCCCAATTTCGTATGTGCAGATGTGCAGGGGAGGGATGCCTTGTGTTCAGACAATGCATGGCGCTTATATCTCCAGCACTAGCTATGCCCTTGTTCTGACAGTTAGGCTCATTGTCATCGACAGACGCGCACACCACTTTGCCAAATGTCGGTTGCAGCCAGGATCCTTTATGCAGGTATGGGTCATAACAGGTGGGAGCAGTGCATCGTACGAGCGTCGAGTTTCGAAATAGGCATTGGTCTATAATGGGCGTAATTGACGTCTCTTCCGGAAGCGGAGACCGATAAAAGATTCAGGCTGTTGTGCAAAGGAGCAAGAGTGGGGATGTTATGTGTCGCGGAAGTTGAAGACGAGGTAGATGGGAAAGGTGAAATGGGTTTGCCAAGTATAGCCGGTAACTGGTAGCTATAGTTACTGCTTCGCGGGGACTTGGGACATTTCGAACTATAGTTTATAACGCCGCTGAGACACTTGGTCGGTAATGTAGTTACGAACGGTTCAAACTAGTTTATAATGCTAGCGAAATAGCGGATGGGGCTGCACCGGGAGTCCGGACTCTGACCAACTGCCGGGGAGGGGCAAAGGCGAGGCTGTGGAAGCCTGCTTCGAAACGCGCTGCTTGCTGGAGGAAGAGGAAGAGGAAGAGGCAGTACAATTCTGTGCTCGTAAGGCTGGACTATAAATAATGAACTCAGGACTCCGAGCTGAGACCCCGACCCCGTACGGGAAAACGCGACTGGGTAAGCTTCCAGTTTGTATCATTGCTTTCGTACTCAGGGGTTCTCATTGCCAGTTCACTGGCAATTAAATCAAGATTAATTACACAAGTACTTTCTCCCTGATCTCGAATTCTTAGCGACAAGATTAGTCGCCCAAAGTAGACCACTCTCGGTGCTCCCTCTGCCTAGGCTCTCGCAATAATTCGCGCACGTACTGCTTTGGAACGTGTTTACGTATACATAGTTGCAAGTGGAAATCCTCCCTTGCTACAATAAAGCGCGCATAAGCTTCTCTACGGTGCAAGTAGTAGTAGTTCGCAATGGTCGGACGTGGGGTTGGATCACCTGACAGTTTCACAGTACTCTCTTGGAGAACTGGTTATCGCGGTTTGGGCGATACTGGTGCTACCACCGGTGCCACCGGTGGTGCCTCTGTATTCCGTGTACTTACGGTTTTCAGTGAGATAAGGGTTGGCTCTGCGGTGCGGGGGAGCAAGGGGCGGGAAAGTTGGCTCGGATATAATCATGGAAAAGTTGATCCGCGAATAGACTCGGGGAGGATTTTCTTCTGCGAGAGAAGAAAGTGGATTAAAACGGCTGAAGCGCGAGCTGCGATTTTGTTCTCGTAGTAATTCGCAGCCACTTGAAGACGAGGAGGCCGAGACTAGTCCCGGCGATTGGAGGGGCGAGTTCCTGCCATTTACGAGGTATCCCCGTAAAATACCTCGTTCCTTCGAGGCGATAAATTGGCAAAGACTGCAACAGATTTTTACGAACAATTTGTTAACAAAGCCGCTCGTATCGGCACGCTCCGATCGTAACACTGGCAGCCGCGCAGAAGTCGGCACGCTAGCTTCACGAAAGCGCCGAGAGAAAAACAAATGAAGCTGATGGCGTGCTAACTCTCTTTGGGTGAACGGGCTACCCCTAGCCAAGCCTCTATTTCACACCCGGTCTCTTCAGGATGCCCCCGTAACCCTCGATCCTCCACGTTCGACCCACTCTGCTTCCTCGACTCCTCTCCTCCCCACCTCCCCTCCTATTCCTCGCTGGCCATCTCGAAAGGTCTCCCCTCTCCCCCTCGTATCTCACCTCACACCTTCACCCTAATATGACGCCTCCGATCCTGCTAAATTAGAGCCATTACGGCCTTACCGTGATTTTATACCATTGAGGACATAATTAGTCGTTTCAGCGAATCCAGCCTGTCGCCCTCTGCTACTGAGAAAGGGAGACTCGTGAATCGATTAGACGTCGCGACGCCCTACGGTCCCGATTTTAATCTCGTGACGACGCGTGTCCTTTTACTTTCCCCTTTCAATCCCCTTGCCGCCTCTTCCCTCCGCCACCTAGACTCGACGAAACCAAGGGGATAGTGGCATAGTCCCCATAAATAATTCGAGGAGCCGGATCGATCAGGGATGAAAGTTCGGACAGGGACGAAGGCCGTCGGGGAAGGAGGGGGAGGGAGGGGGGAGTTAAGGAAGAACCGCGATAGAAAACTCGAGGATAATGGAAGAAAGGAATCAACGCAGCAGAGTGATCAATATTGACTTCTTCGAAGTGGAGTTTTCTCCATTTCATTAAATATTCAACCGATTAAAACGAATTGAAGAAGTTTTCGCGCAACAATATGCACACACAGCCTTATATCACGTATATGCCGGTGCTAAAAAAAACTATTCTATAGTTTCCGGTTCTTGTTATTTGCCGAATCAATTATGTCAACGGTATCAATGATGTCAATAATATCGATTCTATCAAGTAACATAAAGACCTCCCGGTAGAATCGAAGGGCTTTGACAATTCTAGGAAATACATTCGATTGATCGGTGCCCTCCAGGTATAATCGAGGTTCAATCCCAGAGATAGGCGCACCGGTCTGCCGGGTGTATAATTGCGTATGTCGCCTATCAGGATTCGACTGGCGCTTATACGTGTTCGCCTAAGTACAGCCTAGTGGATCCATGCATGCTCGTGTCCTTCTCTTGGGTGAGGTCGATGCTGCCGATCAGAGCATATTAACGAACGCTCACAGTCTCATAAATCATGACCGCGAACCAATCGCCGCGGGGTGTTAGTCCCGAACGACCAATCGCAGCTTAGCTTCAGCGGACGAGTCTGCCGAACGAATCCACGCCCCGGAAATTACGTGTCCCACTGTAAACTCCGATGATTGATGAGCCTCGCTATCCGCGAAATAGTCTGCCGCTTGCTGTGACGCTATGACTTCCTTCTCCAGGACTCCTTTCTCATTCTCGCTGATTACTATTGTGAGTAGACCATCTCGATTTACCATGCTCTATCGCTTTTTACCTCCTCCCCTCTCACCGCCCCTCTATCCTTTCTCCAGTTCCTATACAACAGCCAAGTTTCGTCCCTCCCAATTCCCCGTGACTCCGAATGGCATCCGGTTACCTCCTGAGCGAAGTCGGAAGACTATTGGAATATGTCTAGGAATAAGGGTAGCTCGACAATACTATACAACCCCATGTCGTGAGGAACCATCAAAAGGATATTAGTCGAAACCGATCGATTCTCTTTCACGTAACATTCTGATACGCTCATTATCTTGCCATTTCCTACTGGGAATGGAAACTGCCAAGTAACACACTGTATTTACTTTGGGAACCACGATTCAACATTCAGTCACAGCCCTGTGCCAAAGAGCACCCTTAAAACTCACTCCCTATAAGAGATCGGGCCGCGTCTGAATCCTTGATGGAGAACGAGTTTACATTTTTCAGAGAACCAAGGACCTAGGTATCAAACCTTTTTTTTTATTCGTCTCACTTTACAGAGTCGTGAGATATGAGAGTCGAGAACAGTTTGCCGTCCTTTTTACTAAGAAACGAGAAGCACGCTCCGGGAAGCGTGTCTACGATGCCAGAACCAAGTGAGGGAGGCTTTATGCGGTTGTCGCAAACATCAAAGACTTATACCCGCTAGCATGACTATAGCCGTAGAATCAACTTCATCCTCTTCCGTCGCAAGACCAATGAGAGAAGCATTTAATGCATCCGTGAGAACTCAAGGGTATATATCTCACCGAAGGGGGTAGCAACGTTGTCGTAAAATCCTCCCTTGGTTTTACCTTAATAAATACAGACGGAGATTGAAATTAAGATTCTTTAGTGTAGCGCCAACGTTAATATCCGACCAAGGAGTACCGAGTGATTTTGCTCGGGTGCTTCCGCCTCTAGACGTAGTGGTCCAGCGAAGATGTCTTTCAGGATGGTATCTTTCAGGAAGTTGTTTACATAGTAGCGACGTCTTCCAGTGTCCGGCTATTCCTTTACTTGAAAGCGCCTTTTGGTACCGGAGGACTGACTGTAACGTTACTCGAAGTTTTCAGAGGGTGAAACTGTTACGGGATACCAAGGACTTCGAATCCTTAACGAATGAGCACCGAAGCTTTCTGGATTATTCCATTTCGGAATCATAGAGAAATAATAGAAAGGTCGAAATGAAAAATTGAATTGTTCAGGATATGAGAAAGTGGTGCTGCAGTGAAGGGCCGCACAAATGATGAAAGACCAAGGAAATTGAATTCCCGTACTCGAGCGGGCCCCCCTCCTCAGCCACCTTGAAATCATCCCTTCGCATTCACCCTTCATCTCTAATTGAACGATTCTTTTTCCCTCTTTGACCTTATATATACCCTTAATAAATTTAATTCTCTTTTAGTAAGAACGCGCATCCTTCATTCGTCACACTTATTTCTCTTTCCATTATTCTTTATGTTGTGTTACTCGATGGGGCTAACGTAAAAATTCTTTCTCCGAGGAGATTTATCTTTGCCCGTCCATTTTGGACATTCTCGTGCTTGGATTTTGATATTTTGTTTCGTGGTTTCTTACGCGATTCGGTCGTCATGTTATTCAGTCGATTCCTTTGCAAGGATTTTTGAAATGGCGAAAAGAAACTACGTCGAATTTACAGAGCGAACGTTTCCTTTGAAGGGGACCTTTCTCGTACTTTTCCTATTACCTGCTTTGCCACTAGAGGCGCCACAGTCGTTCTTTGCCAAGCGAACAAAAGATCGAAACTCTTTTCCGTATTCTATGATTATTATAGTGCGGAACAAACGAACAGGGGTTGCTACGAGTCACAGAGAAACCCTAAATACTTTATAGCGGCCGGCAATCCTCCGTTGCATCCCCTTCCCCATTCATAAGGGATGATAGAACTGAACTTTGTAGCAGGTACGTACATATAGATATGACGATGCATCAGAGGGGAAACGACGCACCGTGGGAGGAGAAAAGTTGGCGCGAAACAAAAATGTAACATACGTGCTTCTGCGTGAGAGCGTACGAGGTTGACCCAGGGGCACGGAGGCGTTTCGCAGGAAAATCGCGAGCAGAAAGCCGATCGCGAATCGATTGGACGGTCGAGTGAGCGAAATGAAAACCATTCGGATCGGTCGAATATAAACGGGCACGGCCATTTTGCGCGCGGTCACGATCCATTTTCATTTTTATTAACGGCACTTGCTCGACCCCGCAGGTTAATAAATACCAGCGGCATGCAAATTAAGTCAATCGTACAATCGTTTGAATTTTAATTCGGCAGAAATGCGAAATTTAATTTCACCCCTGCGGAGAATTTGTGTTTGCTTGGTCGCTCACTTCACACAGACGTACGTTGTATTATGCGATAAATTGACGAGCTCTCTCTTTTACCCCGTTTCCTTCGTTTTTTTCCACCTTTTCTCACGGTTTTACTTTTACTTCTTTATTTCTTTCTCGACAGCATCGCCACGCATAAAATCAAAAGACCCACCATTAGGGTATAACCACGATTCTCTAAATCGATTGTTTCCTTTTGTGTTAATGTTACTCGCTCTTTCCCTCTCTCTCTCTCTCTCTCTCTCTCTCGGCCTTATTCCTATCCCTGCTTCTCTATCTCTTTCCGTTACTCCTTTCTGTATGTGTAAAGAACCCTTCGCGCACTCATTTACTAGGGAATTTAGTGCTGGGCAGCATTGTGCCGTGCCTGTTTTGAATATCGAATTTATGGGCCAAGTTCTCTCGTGCGCGGTGATTCCTCTTCTTTCTCTTTCTCTTGCTCTCTCTGTCCCCCGCGTCTCCTCCCCCCGAATTTCAACGACTCCCGTCCTGCCCTAACTTGCTCCGTAAAACTTTGCTTCCAACTCCCCCGCTCCGCTTAGCATCCTGCTTATTGGCTCGCTTGCCACTGACACTTTGCTGCCTTATCATCGGAATTAGCATTGCAGCATCAGAAAAGTAGGGGAAGCCGGTTGGCTGGCTGTGCCCCTTTCTCAAGTGCGAGGGATTTTACCTTCGACACTTTTCCACGCTGAATTTCAGTATCATTTTGAATTCCACTGGAAAATGAAATGGGACCATTCTGGAATTCGGTCTCTTCTTAGATTCCCTTCCTCTTCTCCCCCTTTTTCCTTCTTTTCACGGTCTCTTTAAGTATCCTCGGTTGGCTTGACGCTCGACCGAGCGAAATCTCCTTTGATGAAAGTCGAAGGAAGCGTGAGAGAAAAAGGGGGAGAGTCTAAGAATGAGAGAAAGAGAGAGAGGGAGAGAGAGAGAAAAACGCAACTCCTTCGACGAAAATCGAAAAACTCCAGGGAATTTCACTCCCCGCAATTTTGCATTCTGCTCGACGAATTTCCCGATTTCCACTCCCATCCCCTATAGATAGGGAAAAAAAAGTATGGCGCAAGGGAGGAAGGCTTTACCGAAGAAGGGAATACCACTCGTACCGCACGGCAAGAAAGGTGTGCCTCCGATAGTATATTTCTTTTTCTTCCTCTTTCACCCGTTCTACGAAGGCGTCGGAACAGCACGCCATAAAATGGCGGATAGCAATCGTGTAACTCGAAAGCATAGGGAGTAACGTGGATGAACGTGGAATGAGTAAAGCTGAGTGAGAGTATGACGGAGAAGGGAGAGAGAAAGAGAGAGAGGAAGACAGTAAAAGTACCTATAGGTTGTAAAGGAGACGAGGAAGAAGATTGTACAGATAAAGAGTAAGGGGGAGAGAGACAGAGAGAGAAAGCCGAGTACGGCTGTAAGATTGTAAGGCTTTAGGACTGACTGGTTGCAACACGTAGTCAACTTCAATTATCTGCCACAACATAGAACTCGTAAACTGTAAAATTTCTGCGCACACTGACGTGACCCGCCGGCACGGCGAATCGCCGAACCCAATTTGAACCTTCCAATCACAAGGTTCGCTTACATAATTAATTGCCTAAGCCAATTTTCATCCGACGAGATACGCGTGTGGAGGGAGGCATGGAGGGGGTAGAGGGTGGTTCACCTTTGAAACCGTTCAATTTGTGACACCTGCGTTGCCGACGTTATAACGCGGAAAAAGTAAAAATAAGAAGAAAAAAAATTAATTGAAGAAGGCAAAGAAGGACACTCTTCTTATCGGTTCGCTAAATCTCTACGTTCTATTTTCCGTCATTCTCATCGCACCACCGTTTTTTCCGTCTCTATTCATGTCGCTCCTTCGCGGAGCACGAAATACGAGTTCTTAACAATTACGAAGGAATATTTCCGGCGTAAAGTTACTACTTGAGAATATCTTAAACATTTTATATACGATATCAGAAAACTGTAATTCCAGCAATAAAGCCTTCTGTCGTTTGGATTGAACGAATGGATTGACTCGATAAGCGTTACCCGATAATAGAAATTGATAAGGAATGAGTCTGCACACAAGTACCGGCAATTAAAGAAGGTGATTATTTATTGTAATGTTTAGCTCCAGACGGGATAAGAGTCGGATCGATCGGGTATCGATCGGCGCAAGTGTATATAGATAATATAAAATAAATATATTGTATAGACGAAACCGTTAGCTTATCGATACACGTCGTATCGTATGCAGAGTTGCAGACTGGATGCTGATTTTCAAATGTACTGCCATACGTACAAACGAACCGTGCAAACAAGGAGAAGAGGAAAGGAACCACGCTGAGAGGAGGAATCGGAGGAGAAAAGCCTGAAGGGATGAAGTAACGGTGGAGGGTGGTTCGGGCGTTTGAAATTTCTCCCGGAAAATCTGAAGGGAAAATACACGGTTCATTGTGTCGGGTACGGCTTGCAGTTCGCCGATTTCCCCACGAAATTTTCCACGGCGCCACATCCGCTTCCAGGGAAAATAATGTTTTTTCAGAGAGTAATCGAATCACGATGCCAGTTTCACTCCGAGTCGATCAATACATCCGCTTCCCTCTTTTTTCCTCACTCTTAATACTACTTCCTCTTATTATACAGTCTTAAACAGTTGCAGATATTCGGATGATCTTTATTCACGGCTACGAGCAATAAATATATGATACTGCCGTATGATAATTTAGCGTTACGCTCGGCGTGAGAAGCGGAGCGAAGAAGGAGGAGCTTACGCATCCCCCGTTTTCACCTTCCATTTCTCATTGGCCTCCTGCAACTTTCCACCCCCTCGTATTACTTCCCTGTTCTTGATTGCCCGTAAACCACCGTTGGCTCTTACATTTTTTATTCCCTGCAAATTTCTACCCTTACGGTCGTGATAGTGCTACCAATAGTACTGGATATCAGTCGCCACGTACCGGTAATAGTATCGGCTCTGGAAACAAGTAGAAATCGTTTGGAGGGTAGTATTTTTTAATTACAAGAAACTGTATAGGGCGTTTTTCGCGAATACTTAGCGCCATAGCGAATACATTGCTGTCATTGCTGTACAGGGGAAGATTCATCAGAAAGCATCAGGCATCCTCTGTAGAGGGTGGCAATGTACGTAGGTGTATAGCTGCACGTGTTTGGGAATGTGAGAGGTGGGGGGGGGGGGGGGTGATTGAGCAAGAGGGTGGTTTACTGAAATTGATAAATTTTCGCCGCTTCGTGTCAAGCAGTGCCAAACAGGAGAGCGGCTACTGTGTCCGGCAAATTGATTAAATCAAAAAGCTCCAAGTCCACCCAGCATTCAACTCCTGCAGTTCTGTATACGACTTTCGCGTTTTTGTTTTCTGGTCGCGCGTGCGCACCTGCATCATCGCCATGAGTAGGTGACTGGTAAGCAATTGCGAAAATGCTCGAAGAATTCGTACTTCTCGAAAATTCTATACGGACTGTCTAGCGGCCCTGAATTCCTCGTCGTAACTGCCCCCAGAGTTCATTTGATGGCGCATGCATTTTTCCAAAGGGTGCATCAGGGCGTATGTATCGATAGATCCATGAGTACGGGATGTATATTTTTTTCTTCTTTTCACTAACCCCGCTATTTCCACCATTTTCCAGCGATTCGGATTTCCAGATATTTTCACTAAATTTACCCGAAGCTTCGAAGCTTTTGTATATACGGCCGTCCAATTCAAACGCACCAGTTAAATTTGACAGGTATCATGCTATGGTTATGGTTAAAAATTATTTGGCAATATTCTACAAACGGGAAGTCTTTCTTCTCTTATTTCAGAAATAGAATGATATTTTGACACAGGATGCACGCCAAAGCCGCGTATATTGGAACGCTCGTGCGATTTACCAGTGCAATTGGAAAATCGTGGCCACTCTTCGCTGTAAAATTGTTGTCAAATGGTATCAGGCAAAGCGGTTGCATGACAGCTGTCAAATCTCACCGTGGATTTGAGCTGAACAACCCTGTATTATGCAAGCTATAGCTATGAGGTTCTGATCGATTTAGATAGCTGTATGTCTCTGTATGTATCGAGTTTTATTTTTTATCCTCTCTTTTGCATTGTGTCGCTCGCGATTCATTTTGATTGGCCACGAATCGTCGCTCGGTTCGTTTTCAACACGACGACAACCGGGGATGGTTGGGAGCCGTCCAGCTCTGCCTTGGGACTTGTAGAATCGATGGTAATCCGACCAGCTCGTGAAAACGCGGCTTCAACGCAGTAGTTCGCTCTTTCAGTTCTCAGAGGAATGCCGAAAGGAGAGAGAGAGAGAGAGAGAATAAAGGATAGAAGGCGTAGGGGAAGGGGGACTAGATCGTTGAGGTCGTTAGAGTTGAAAGTGAGAAAGGGTGTAAGGGTGGGGATGGGAGGGGTGGTTGAATAAGGGAGAGAAGAGAAGGCGGTGAGAAATCGGGAAATCCGCGAGGCTCACTCTCTTCATTTCCACTTTCTTAATCCGCGGAGATTAATAATAATTGTGCTCGCCTATAAGCCCGGCAATAAGGGTCTCTAAATCCGTCTGCAGCGGGAGATGGCGGCAGACGGCAGGCGGCGCAAGGAAGCACACTGAGAAGCGAGAAGAAAGTGTACAAGAGCCTAAGGAAGTGTGGGTCTGAAGGGGTGAATGAGAGGCAAGGGGTGTAGAGAAAGGGCAAGGGGTTGAAAGTTGGTAGGCAGTCGATAAATGTATAATAGGCCTTCCCTGTGGCGGTGGGTCCGGGAGATTTAACAGAACTCGGGCCGGTTTCCATCGCGTCGTGGGGATCGTGGTAGTGCGGAAACTCTCACGAACGGAGAAAAGTTTGAAGGACTCGAATTCGCGTCAATCCGCAAAATTAAAACCCCTAGGAGTAAATTTAAGTTGGTTCCCGATGGGAATGGAGGGTAGTTCTGTTGGTAAGGGTGGCCAGGGACGACTGGCGGTACCGTGCTGCAGATAAGATAAGGGTGAGAAATCGCGCCGCCCCTGGATGCGGTAACATTAGACTCCTACCACCGTTTACCTCCTCTCGACTGCCTTTAACTCACCAGTCCTCCCAGTCCTCCCAGTCCTCCCTTACACCATCGCCGTACCTACAACCCCTAGACGCCTCGACGCCTAGATACCTACGAGGCACCTACTAGCCAGTAGCCACCTAGACTGCACGAGCTTAACCGCCGAGGTTAAACTGGCTGCGCATAACCTATATTTGACCACTTTGGCGACGATATAGCTTTGGATTAACGGTACCCGGAATTGGCCCTACCCTTGCACACATTTCCCATCATCCCCTCGTTTCTCTGAATCCTCCCGCTATCTCTCCCGTGGATCGTGAAGGAACGCCCGGAAAAAGGTACGGCTTTAAATCAGCCTGAAATTATCCGGAGGAGTCGGGAAAATTAGAGCTGCGACCGCACTCTAATCCAATAGCATTCGTTTAAAGAGGAAGCCCAGGCCAGTTTGCGGAAGGCAACTCTGTTACTTCTGGTTAAGGAACTGCCCTGCGCAACGTATATGCCTTAGGGGTTGTTTAGAAGCGAGGAAGCCGCGACGCAGAGAACAGTCGAACGGATAGAGAGGAAGGACACTGCAAGCCCCCTGCATCTGAGCGAATAAGGATCCCTCAAAGAAGAGAGCCTGAAGGGAGGAAACGGAGGAACAAACGCAGTTACATTTTACATTGCAAATTTTATTGTGCTCCTGGAATATATGTAGCCTGCGGTATGTGCGCTACCAGAGGGTGGTTTCTAAGGGTGTGAGATGGCTGGCTAGGTAGGCGCGTACACCACTCCTACGTAGGTAGAGCGAGCGTTCAATTTACTTAAAACCCCGTGGAGCGCGGTAAGCACTGAGATCCAATTGTAGCCAAACACGCCTGGAATGGACCCCCCCCCCCCCCCCAACTTCAAGCCACTCTACACAAACACACACACACACTCACTGCACCCATATACATTGCAGTGACACAAAGAAAGACGAGGCATAACGTGGTAGTGAATACAAAGCATATAGACAGACAGATGACTACAGTGGGTCCAGAAAGAAAGAATGAAAGAAATAGAGGGAGAGAGAAATGGAGGAAAAGGCAAAGGCAGAAAAGAAAAAAAAATTACACGAGCTCCTTATTCCTAGTATCATCCAGCATCAGCCGCACATAATACGTACCAAGTGGCAAGGAACGAATTGACGGCCTCGAGCATCTTATTAGCTTATCATTATGAAAGACCGATAACCAAAGGCAATGTATAACTGCATACGTCGAGTGCTCTTAAAGAACTGCAGGAGCTACGTGCCATCCACCATGCACCTGAAAGAGTGCCCTGCTTCCTGGCCCTCGGAGTGAAAGAGTTCCCGCGGGCATATTCCAACTCCTCTAATTTAGCGTTACTCTCTGCTATATAATGCCATATGTATTATACTATAGCCATACGTATATGACTGTACATAGTAACGGGTATACATAACTCTGTGCTATATGGCAGAGCCGAAAGATCGTTTATTAGCCGCGAAGTAGCAGCGTGCTTCTTGGATCTCTGGCATTCTCGTGGGAGGGTCAAGCTCCAAGAGAAGCTATTCTAGTAGGCGAAACGGAAGGAGAGCGTCCCGACGCTGTAGAGCTCTAGGCGAGCGTCTTATAGTACAGGACCCTTATGTATAGAGTCTCCTCTTCTCTCAGTGGGTTCCTGACTGCCGTTGTAACCCCACCTCATCTCTGTCTCCCTCGAAGGCAGGGTGCGCGGGGGTGGTTGTCGGCAGCGTCGGAGGGCGGCGGCGTAAATACATCTCATGAATTTAGGTTAGCATGCAAGCAAAACCGCAGCACTTCACAAAGCCCCAGGCCCGCCTGGGGTTTTGTGGGGGTGGCTCAATTATTGTCCAACCGCGTGGCCGATAATCGCACCGCATTATTGCCTCACCGGGGGTCAACAGTTAATCCGGCTCGGTGATTATGACGTTGTAACCACTTTCGGAACAAATATTTTCTTCGCCGTTGCCTCCCACAGTCCTAAACTCCATCGACGGAACCGTCTACGGGCCGAGTTCAGAAGGAAATTGCCAGGAGACGTCTGCAGACCCCTCTCCACCAGGTGGAATTTAATACTCCGGACTCGGTCGAGAATTCTCATCGTTTTCCTGCAGTCACGGAAATCCGAACTCCTCGCGAGTATCGCTCGCTTAATATCTATATTAATTGCGTAAGGTGAAATTTTTCGGGTCAGCTGGTCAGCTGAATGAATCATCCTCGAGGGTGAATCGGCACTCATCTCGCTAAGACAGTTTCCCACGGGGTAGGGGTGCTCACGGTGGCCGTGCTCGCAGTTTCGCCTGCGTGGGTTGTTTCCCACCCCTAGCAGAGAGGCAAGGGAGGTACTGTATAAAATATCATAATTTAATATAGAGGCAAAGTATCGGGGAAACTCGGCAGGAAGGGAGATAATAATGGAAGGAGTGTTCGGCTTGATGGCGGCTAAGAGTGCTTCGAGTGCCGCTTAAATATTCCCGATAGGCATAACACGTCAGGGAAAGGTTGGTTAGAGCAGCGGGCACCATGGCCGATCCATAAACATTCGAAAAAAGGGCGACGGGTCCTTTCTTCCTCCCCTCTCGTCTCCTACTGGCATCCCACGAATTCTGAGGTCCTTTGCGAATTTCCCCATCGCGCCGAAGTCGCTCGGCAATGACTCTCTTTCTAGCTATTTTTTATACCCGTGAACCTAGCCATTCCCAGCACGTTTTACCAGGATACGGACCAGTGCCAAGGGCCAACCTATAGGAAAAGGAAAAAGGCCGGCAGGGTAGCGAGAGAGCCACCGTGCGAATGGACGTCTAGAAATTTAGGATTCTCCAAAAAGTATAAATGCCGATTCGCAGCCCGATAGGTGTGCCCTAGAAAAGGGAAGTTCAGCCTGGGGTTCAGAATAAATTCTAGAGGCTTTGTCCAGGACCTGCACCCTTCCGCGTTCATTCCCAACGATTTTACCTTTCATCTTTCATCCTTTTCCCTTCGTCGACCTGTACCCGTACGTGTGTCTCTCTTCGTTTAAGCACATAGTCAGAAGTAACTCTCGAATGTGCAGTACAAAATGTGCATTCCGTTGTCACTTATAAAGCGCTTGCAAAATACTAGTAAATAAATTTAGAGTGTAGGAATCGCGCAGTAAATAAATATCGAATAAACGAATTCCGTAGTTTGATGAGAATTTAAATGCAGTGGTCTTCGATTGCGATGGTCTGCGAGTCTACCGATGGAAATTGGCAAAAGAGCCTTCAGGGAAAACAAGGATTCGCGCAGACCGAACGGAATAAAATAAAATAGAATATAATGCCGCGGGAAAAGCATCGCAATCCATTCGAATTTACAATGAACTCGCGTCACCGAGTTCCATAAGGGTGCAGACGGTCGCAGCAGAGCTCAGGATAAAGGATAGTGAAGGGTAGCGAAGGATAGTGAAAGCTGGTGATGGGTGGTGGAGATATAGAGTGGGGGGTTTAGTTTGCATCTAGGAATGCATAGTTGATGAAAGTGCCAGAGCTACGGATGCTGGTGGAATCGGTTTAGTACGACCGCTGAAGTTCTCGATATCCTTGATATCCGCAATATCCTGGCTCAGGACGAGGTTCAATCCACTCCAACTAATTTCCTAGAATCCATATTATTCCGGAGGAGCCAATGACGACCAGAGAGGAGCGACGTGGCACCTTGTTCTCTTGGTGGAAGAATCGGCGGATATGATGAAGGATGGTAGGTAGAAGACACGAATAAGAATGATGAGAAGTGGAAGTAAAGGTGGTCGGTTCTACCTATAAGATGGTAAGAGAGAAGAGCGCGAGAAGAAGAAAGAAGACGAAAAGAAGAGGAAGACCCTCGACGTGGTTCAGGAGGAAGCGTCTTGGCACAGGGCAATTTTCGCGAGGGCCCTTGCCTTGTTTTTATTAGAGACTCACCCTCGGTCGACCTGGCGCACCGATATCCTCCGCTAGTACTAGCAGCTACTACTAGTAGTGGTAATAGTGGTAGTAGCTGGTACAGCTAGCTGGCTACTAGTAGCTGGTTGCTATTAGGTACCTACTACTTGCCCCTTCGGCAATCCCTCGACTTGACCCGCACGTGAGGGGCAGACTGAAATTGTTTAGAAAAGCCAGCACTGAACGAGTGGGATCCCTCGGCAGCAACTTCGGCGCAACTGGGAGTACCGATGCTTCGGGAGCTACAGGTACTTTCCTATAAAGTGCCCTTGTTAACAGAATTCCTTAACCTTTTGAGTATACCCCCTGAGAAGGGTACTCTCTTTGTCATAGACGGTACGGACGATATAGACAGAGGGATTCCTATTGGGACTTCGAGTACGGATACGTGCAGTGTCACATTCTCAGGATCAATTTGTATCACGATTCTCGCGCTCGAGTAACCTGGAATTTCGATACTCTGATATGTCCTGAATTCTCTTGGTGTCCATCGCCTCTGCCTTCCTCTCAAGATGGTCTCAGCAGTGTCTAGAACGTAGGGAGGTCGATCGATTGTGACTAAACTCGCAACGCAAACTCAATTTGCATCAACTCGCGCCTTGCGTGGAAATTCAATGGGAATCTCGACCGATTTCGCCGAGTCAAGTAATTTCAATATCTTAAAGGAGAATTACGAAGTTTCCGCATGGTGTGCAACCTTTAACAGCGTTTCTCCACGATAGAAGGGCAAAATAAGGGTTGCCTTAGCCGGTTAGTGCACGCGACTACCTTTTGGTGTAAGAAGTTGAAAAAGTCGTGGAGTGAATCTGGGAAAGATAAGGTTAGAGTCTCTCGGTGATGACAATAGTCAAAAAGCAGTACGTGTGGGAATCTCTTTGGATGGAATTTTCGAGGTTAATCCCTTTCTCGTTTTCCACGTTTTGCACGGTTTCCCGGGGTTTCCACGGTTTACAGAGTTTCCATTAGCAGCTGGGATAGCTCCTCGTGCTGGGATAGATGGCAGAGAGTAAGAGGATAGCTCAGAGTCCACGGTGGTATAAGGTCGGACAATGTCAGTAATTCTGGGCAGTAACTCCAGGCTAACGTCAGTGGTTTGGCCCTGAAGATGACGTAACAGGAAGGAGAAATACTTCCCTCGTAGATCAGGAGAATAATTGTCCTTTACCGTGAGTTATTCAACCTGGTGACTGAAACGGACAGTAGCTTTCCAACCGCCATTGAATCCCTCGATTTTAAGGTTACGCGAGTGTTACGGGATCGAGGAGGGAGGAAAATGCCCTGGGTCTGTCTTGAAACCCATAAACCTCCCTCTCTCTCTCTCGCTTGTTTGGTTAATGAAAATTAATTAATATTACGGAACTATAATGAATAACAACGAGAATACCTGCCCCTACACCGGATGGCCGGACGTTACAATGAGGGGTTGCAACTGAAAGAATAACTTCAATGATAATCTCATCCTCTCTCCAGATTTATTCACCCTCCGGTCAAACAAAACCAGAGCCAAAAATACCATCGCCATTCCGAATCCACGTGAACGAGTATACTCGCAGTTAAACGTGGTTTAACAATATTTCACTGATTTCGTATTAATTAGTATCGCGTGAATGGTATGAAATGAAATTTCTGATTTCGAGCCTGTTCACGATGAATTTCCTAATTCTAACCGGAAGCACGAGGGAGTACTGCGAGTAGAGCGTATTGAAATTGTAATGGAGATCGTACCCGCTCCTGATTTGTATGCAACCTTTCTCCTCCCCTCACCTCCTATCCCTATCTCTCTCTCTCTCTCTCGACTCTCCCCGAACACACACACTCACAATAACTGTAGCTATCTCGAGTCACGAACTCCTCCTCGAGGGCCAGAGAGTAGTAGTGGATCTCCCACTGGTAGCCCACTTGCAGCCCTCTCAGCCGGCTGCTGTTTATCATCGAAACATCATCCCTCATCTGGTTGCTGTTTACACGGCCAATACGCGTCTGATAAAGTTCGACCGTTAATAACGTTCGCCGTGGAGAGCTTGCAGCCAGCGAAGCTCATTAGATACCGATAGAACCGGACAGAGCACCTAATACTTGAACGCAGCTGCGTTCGCATGTAGGTTGTGTCGTCAGTATGAATATAGGAGTATGTGATCCTGCAATTCAGTATGCGGTACGTAACGATAGTGGGTTATCAGTGAAATCCGTAATGGTCAGGGGATGAAAACGAGAGAATGGGATAGGACGAGGCAAAAAAGAAGCTGAGAACTCGTGATATGGACCAGGGAAGAGGATACCGTGTATAGCAGTGTCCAGGATGGTCTCATCGTCTACAGGGTAATTACATTTGTAGCCATGGCGGGTGGTTACTTGAAAGAGGAGCCCTTTGGTCAGAGTTCGCGCGCGAATGTTGATAAAGTTCTCTCGTGTTCTCGCTAACTTCTCTAAATAGGCTCAAGCCAAAACACGGCTCACGCATTAAAGCTTAGCTCCTTGTTACGTGGAGCTTTAATACACCATGCGAATGACGCAATAGCCTGTGCGAACTTAGATTCCCATTTTTTTTTAAATTGATTAAAAAAAGACAAGTTTTATTTGTATTTCTTGCAGTTCTTAGTATTTTGTAATGATACTTCCGCCAGCCTCTCACGTGAGAGTGTGAGATGCTGTTTTTTTTATTATGGTTTTTTCGAGCGTTACGAATAGTTTTCGAATTACACGTGTTGTTCGTTAGATAAGTTAGGAACCAGCAGGACCGTTATAGTAGCGAAATTTTAAGTACGAGAATTTCTGATTATTTGCATAATACGACTCGGTACTGACTCACGGGAGTGGAGAATTCTTCCTGTGGGATGAAAGAGAATGAGAATATCGGGTTAATGCTGCGGGGAGAGGTATATAAAATTCAATGGACGGCAAGTATACGTCGTAACGGCGTGTAAGCTTAATATTGGATACTCTGGCTGATAGCTCATTGAAAGTGGCTTTTACAGGACACTTCGGTGCTAGCTGTTACGGTTATAATCCATTTCAATCGTTATGCTGATGCCCTCTGACCCTTTGCTCAGTTCGTTAGAAATTATAAGGGAAAAAAAATGCATCGTCACCACTGATTACGGCTGAAGATATTATTCCTGCGTGTGGACTGTTGATTTTTAATTACTAAATAAACTTTTTCAGCTCTACCCTTAACCATTTCCGACCCCCCATGAAACGTTCCGGAAAGACGCGTCCCCCTCCTTGTCTCTCGAACACCAGGGTGGAAAGTTTGTAATTGCAAATTAAATTCCCGTTAGAAAATTATAAAAATAATAAATATGTCCAGGCCTTCCGTGAGCCCACGAGATAACCCCGAGGGAAAAGTCTCCGCTGGTTACTTTCTGGGGGGGAGGGCGAGGGGAATACGCTGCTAGAGAACTGTTGGGAACGGTTAGAGAATCGGAGGGATGAGCGAGAAGAGGGTTGAACCACTTCCGTGGATAAAACTTTCGTTATCCCTCAGTTTTCCAAATGAATTTTCAAAGTAGCGAGTATCGCCGCGTGTCTCCTCTTTTACGGTCTCTCTAAAACGGCTTCTCTCGCGGCAGAGGAACTTCCGTTCCGGAAACGGTAGAACGATTCTTGCCTTTCTACCACCTTGGATCCCGGCGATCCCCCTCCCCTCTCCTTCCCCCCAGGAATAGATATACACTTCGTCTAAACAAGATCCCGAACCCAGAACGTTGAGTTCCCCTGTAATCAAACGCCGCTGCAGACTGGCGAACTAGCAACAATGCTAGAACAATCTAGGTATACCTAGTACACTGTGTGTTGTATACTGATACAAAACAGTCTCTGCTCATGCATACTTTAGTAGCAGCTGGCCTACCAGCTCCAATTCCCAAGCATGTCGATAGCGACTGTTATAGGCATCGTTCACACTGGCTACGAAAATCCCATGCTTCCGGAAACTTCACGTATCCAGCGAGTATATATTGGTCGTATCTTCCTAAAATCGGTACGACCCTTCCTGCCACGTATACCAGGTACCCACCTTCGTTAGGCTTTGAGCACGGACGCTAAAAGAAAATGGCTGCGTTTCCATTCGCGGTCCAATTGCTAGACCGATCCGCCGACTCTTCCGGGCCGCAGCCACGCTGCACTTGGCTGGCTTCCCCCACGCGTTGCTTATTGCTTTCTCAAATATATAATACAAATCTATATATACAATATATCACTATACTCTCATATCTATATAAGTATGGTATATAAAATATATCTGCAGTAATTAGCTATCGGGCAACGGGTGCAACAACCGTACAACTGGAGCGTGGTGGATATGTAGGTTAGCTAGGCTGTCGTCCCGTATACAGGCTGTTCTGTGTGGCAGAGATAGAGAGGAAGAGGAAGAAAGGGAGAGAGAGCGAGAGAGAGAGAGAGACACAGCAAAGCCAAGCGTGTAGCTCTTCGCTCTGAGCCGGAATGGCGCGAGCGTGTGTGCCATGCCAGGTTGTGCCGCGCTACGCTGTGCCGCCGACCAACCCTTAGCCACGTCGCGGCTTTGATGTGGCCATATAGATTATTCCCCACGGTTGCCCACCCTCTCTTACATCGTCCTACCTCCCCCCCTATCCCTCCCTCCCCCCCTCGGCCATTCTACAAAGTTCTTCCCGCGCGACCGAGCGCACCCGCTACTTCGGTTTTCGAGTTTTGTGCTTCGCTGAAAACTCCCTTCGTTCTCCAGAGCAAACCTACCGACCAACCCCTCCCCTTCCTTCAACCCCCTTTGCTTTCTTCAGCGACTCTACTGCTTCGCTCCTCGCTCGAACTGTTGCCACCCTTGTAGTACCAATACTAACAGGAATACTACCCCCGCTACCACCACTACTATACCAACAGCAGTTCCTTTTCTTGGCTCCGCGTCGATTCACCCTCTTTGACGAAGTCCTTTCTGCGCCACGCGCACGTAGGACTCGACTTGGAAGAAATTCCTTGTAAAAAGCACCACCGTAGGGACGAAGAAGCGCCCAGAGGGAAAGGACCGGCATCGCCGGAGTAGAGATGAGTAAAAGGCTAATTTGTTGTGGATGGTCTTTGCTAGGGACAGCCGGACAGCATCCCACTGTCTTACTGTCGTGGGTGTCGACTTTCACCGAAGTAAGGGAGAAATACGAGAAGCAGCCCTTGTCGTTACGGCGTGTGACTTGCAGTGAAAATTCTCAAAGGGCTGAAGGGAGGTTATAAGCTTAAGGGAATTAACGAAGGAACTAGTGGGTAATAATATTACGTATGATTCACGCCTCCTTATAAATAGATCCTGCGATAGTAAGTACGTACTATAGGGTTTGGCCCTCTTGGTGGGTTATAAGTTATAAGGGAGTAAAGGGTTGGTTGCTTTAATTATACTAAAACAGAGTAAATATGTCTCGAGTACAGTTCGCCTTCTGATGTTTGTCTTGTGAAAGGGGCCCTCCCTCTAACCTTTCCATTACTCGTATATGTTTTCACAAAGTACACCAGAGCTTCTTCTGGTTGGGTGAGACCCGTCACGCGTTACGTCACTGTCACAATTTGTGCACATCGATGAAGCGATATACGCCGATATTGCGTCAGAGTGTTAGTGGGGCAGAATGGCATACGGGTCACTTGGACTTGGGGGCATTAAACTGCAATCCTTAATTAACTCTTGGATCCACTGTAAAAGAGTCGGGAGGCTCGGGAGACTGGAAAAATGACATTTTTAACGTAATGTAATTTCCCTGGCTACCAGCGAACGCGGCAAAGTAAAATTATTCCTTCCCCTTAACCCTCCTCCATCTTATATCCTCCTTTTACTTCATCTCTTCCGGATCTTTTGAATGTTGCGAGGGTGGTTCCGATTCTCTGGAGAATATCAACTCGTCTCTCATTGGAGGTTCATCCGCTGAAAGAGGCACAGAGCGGTTCATCTGATGAGGATATCGCGTTAGTCGCCCCAGCCCCCAGCCCCAGCCTCAGTCAGAGTCTCGGAGCCAGGAAGCGTAGAGCTTTTGGGGTATCTAATCGGCATTTCGCAAGCACGTAGCTTTTCTTGGATAAATCGATCGAGGATCTTGGCCCCGCACTCGAGACTCCATTAACGATTCCACACACGAGCTCTGAAACGGCTCTCGAGGAGGCTCCTCGGTCTCGCAGCTAATTTCCATCCGTGCTATCTAGCATATAGGCGTGACGCCATTTTTGCCAAGGGTTCAGGAAGCTCAACTCCCGATCTGAGGTAATATCGGCCGTCGTGGCTGAATCGGTTCTGCCTGCGGATTGGTGAGGGTTGAACGTCAGTGTGGTAATGATGCTGGCGGTGCTGGTTTCCTGTGCATACGAGAGAGAGAGGGGTGGCACACGACGACACGGCGACACGACGACACGTTACCCGCAAGGAGGAGGGTGGTTTGGAGCTAAAGGGCTGGAGGGTTGCAGCAGTGGGACCGGGAATATTAATCGCAGCCACTGTAACCCCCTCCCACCACCCTTGGCTGGGCCTCCGAGCCGAGAGACAGCTACTAATGAGACCAAAAACATCAGAGCGGAGTTACGACCGTCCTAAAAACGTTACGGGTGTGATTTAGGGGATGGTAATGGAGCGGGGGCCACCCCTCTCAGTCCGCGTACCATCTCACCACGAACTTTCCACCTTCCACCTTCTACCTAGAAACTCTCTTGCTTACTGCTATACGTATATGCCATACTCTTCTTCTAGAGTGAAATAATCCTGTTACCCGAGAACTACCCTCTGTCCGAACGCACCCTATCTTACTAGACGCGTCATCAAAGCCTTTCTAAATCTTCTTTTCTTCACTGAGAAAATCCTAGCAGAGTGAACTTTGGGATCTCTGGCTTTCCTATTACAGTTAGCTCGTTCTTACCCTTCTATGAAATCTTCACGATTTGAATGTAAAGCATGAATTTCAGAGCCATTTCGCCCTTAGCCAGATTAATTCCCACGTTGAATTTGCTTGCATCCCCCATAACCCCAGAGTCACGCGTTCGCGTTTCTACGTATTACTACGTTACAAGGGGATTCGCAGCAGCCAGTGCCTAACATCATCCCCCACTTACGTGCTCTTCTGCTACTATAACATGTGACATTTCCTCGTGTTCCAAACACGTTTAGCCACATTCAACGTGCAAAGATATTCGTGTGTGAGCATACTCTCTCTCTCTCTTCCTCGTGAGACTCGCCCGCGACCCCTCGTTAGCGCTCCCACATAGCGGCCCTGCAAATAATAGATCGTTTACCCTCGATTTACCGAGTCTCCTTAGACGCCTGGCTAAACGTACACAGTCCTAACATCTAATACGTAGAGATAAGTTAGGTATACACACACTCCAATGCGCCTTGGCCCCTCAAGATGGCTGCTCGTTACGCTATTTCAGCAACGCTTGGAGCTCTGACGTTGGGGCTTCTGCGACCCGACTCACGGCAGCGCCGGCAGCTGCCGCTATTGCTTTTAGCAAATATGCCAATAGGTCTTGTCAAAAAGACGTTTCCTGCACCTGCCACCTATTTCCCGCCAGGGATAATTACAATCCTATACAGGAATTACGTGCGATCCCTTTTCAACCTGGAGACCGAAAGCTCAGCTGCTTTCTTTAGGGAGCTTTTCACGGTGACCGTAGAAGAGTAGAAAGTAGCGAATTTAAGAAAGTAGCGAAAGTAGCGAAGGAGAAAATAACAGTAAAGAAGGTCCAGGTTCTGCTGCTCTTCTTAACCGGAGTCGATAAATCAATGCCGATTAATCCAATAGTTGTCCAAGTTGGCTACGTGGCTACGTGAGAACGCGGGTACGTGGCTCTCGGCAACGAAGCTGCTAAGCGAATGTGGATTCTCGCTGTCTGATAATCGCGAGGAAGTATTGTCTTCAGTGGCGCGATGTGGGCGGAGGAAACGGAAAAAAAAATTCTGTCTCGCCACCCAACTTTTAAGAGATTTACGGGACCGTCTCGATGGGACCGGAACGTCCCTGCGCTTCCCTGACAACTTTATTCTATCGACGACCTGACCTTAGCTCGCTGCTCCTTCTGCCCCAGCATCATTCCAGACTACGTTTGCGCTGGACCAACTTCCACTCTTTCTAATACTTGAATCCTCATCCCTCTTCCCTGCTCGTCATCTCCAATCTTCAATCTCTCAGCCAGCAGTTTTCGACCCCGCGCGCCAATTTCTTTTCCGGCTCTCAGGACTATCTTCTCCCCGCAGCCTCAGCTCGATGCTGGACCTTGGGACTAACTGTCATACTTGTCGTATATCTCTGTCCCACTCACGCGCGCCTTCTCTTCCAAGAATTAGAAAGGGAGGAGCACGAGCAGAGCCCTTTCACGGAATATATCTTGCGGCGTCAGGAAGTTCCTATAGGAGCCAGAAGACAGTTGTTACGTAAACTTTGCTACTAGTCGAATAAGGTCGGAACCTTCGAACGACAGCAAGTTACGATATTTGCGAACAATTTTACTCGCCTTCAACTTCCGGTAGTTTCTTCGCAGTTCTACGTCTTGGCCATATCGATTCTACCTAGTCGATATCCGCTTCGACGTTAATTTAATTTCACTTTAGTGGGGCGAGGAAAAAAAATTCTAGCCAATCAGCGCTGATTTACGGTTGCACCACGGTGGGGACACTGCAAGCTTCACCCTGAAATCCGGCTAATAAGCGATAATATTGTCGTAAATCTTTAAGGCACAAACCGATGAGGATGGCAGATGCTGTCTCAGTTCTTATGTGGACGACGAGATGGCCGCGCCTGAAAGTTGTAATTACATTTTTGACATGCAATTTATCGCAGGGAGTGCTTTTGCACGTTTGAACTTTTTCACCTTTGAACCTTTGCGAGTAACGGGGGACAAAGTTTTCTTCTCTCTGACCCTGAACACTGCACTTTTTACTGAAATTATTATCAATTCTTATATAGTCTGTTAATAAACTATGATATAGGAATATAGAAATTTTAATTCCGATAAAAAACTGAAAAATTAGATAATTTTGCAATTATATAAAAAGTCTCGTTCTTATAGTGTATACGTGATTAGGTGATTACTAATTGACATTGAGTCCCAATTCGCACGTTATCATAATGAAATAATGAATCGCAGGCGAAATGTGGAACAGGCTCGTGTGTTTGTTCAGCGTTCGTCAAACGTTGAACGGTGAACTTTGAACTGTCGTAACGCGCTCTGCATGGCGCTGCTGTTTTGCGGTTCGCGCTCTCCTGACGCGACTCGATCCAGCACGCACGATTCAATTCGACAATCCAGATTACATAAATTTTCCTGATTTTCCGAGCTATTCGCAGAGACAACAATCGACAGCTGTCATTTAAAATTTTAAAGGCATTTAAAGTACGACCTATCGGTCATAAAGAAATGGCAAAAACGTCCAGCGATAGTTTTCAGTCGATCTCAGATTATTGAATCGCACGAAAGAGATGTTAAAGGCTATAGACATCCAATTATAATAATTGATTACTCAATTTTGCTTAATTACCGAGAAATTCATTGAAACGACGTAGCTTGCATTTCAGCCAGTGTCTACATTTAATCATTATGCGAATTCATTGGCGCTCGTGGCAGCTCGCGAATTTCCTGAGTAATTGATCTTCCATATCCAAGTGGATTCTGGAAACGCGAAACTCGAAACGCGATACCATGTCCTGTCCACGTAGCAGTAGTTAATGTTATTAACGATGCTTCTGCACGAGCTCTCTTAAAGATCGGAAAGGGCTCGAATGACCTTAGAGGAAGGAGAAAAGGATATCCTTGCGAGACCTGCTGGCTACGTGCTCGTAAGTTATCAGGTTATCGGCGGTACGCCATGAAATTCCTCCCAGTGGGCACTTTAATCCTTGGATAGGACAGGACAGGACAGCATCTGGAATCTAGTGTGCGGATATATTCTTAGGAGGGATAGGGGGAGGGGAGGGGGGGACACGACCACAGGAAACTCTGCGTGGCTGACGTTTCCGTTTCGATCGTATTGTAGAGTATCTAGACTAGCAGCTTCCGACACGATCCTATCATCCGAAGATCTCCTCGAGGATCGGATAGGTTAGTTGAGGAGGTTGCGTCTTGCCACAGGGAGTCCTTGCAGAATCCCCTGCGGTCCTCGGACAGGATTTCAGAACCGCAGGGAAGACACGCGTTACCGGAGAGCCATCAAAGTCCCGGGACCTCCTGGTGCCTCCTGGAGAAGTTGCTACGACAGTTTGTCGTGGTGTCGAGTTGTCAGGAAGTTTCGGCAGGAACTCGAACCCGACCGCGACGACACGAAGTACGTAAAGGCGGATTCGCATGGAAGAATCTCTCGAGACTTCGCCAATATATAATTTTTTCACGTGGGAAAAAGAAAATTTCGATTGGCATTTCTCAAGGACCCATCTCGATACGGGAACTACGTATTATCATATATGTCTATAGGCATGAGTGGTTGTAGGGGTGAGTCACGAGGGTGGGCAAGGGGACGTTCTCTACGAACCACCCGGAGAACGCGATGCACAAAGGCGCAAAGTGGTGTGAGAGAGATCAGTGTAAAAAGGTGAGAAAGCGGGAGAGACGTCGGCGTCGCGGCTGAATATGCGAGTAGGAAATAAGGATAAAATGTCCGTGGGAAAGTAACGGGATGCGGCAATGGTCGAATTTGTTGCAATAAAAGTACAGTAGGGTGTCCTGCAGTAGGAATAAAGAATGGGAGTGACAAAAAAAAAGTATACCCGTGTACCCACTAGGTAGGTATGTAGGAATTACACGTGTAGCTAAAATCCTAC
The DNA here is from genome assembly GCA_030142225.1 of Pachycephus smyrnensis. Lineage (NCBI taxonomy): Eukaryota > Metazoa > Arthropoda > Insecta > Hymenoptera > Cephidae > Pachycephus > Pachycephus smyrnensis. The sequence goes on along the minus strand of JARQST010000320.1, from coordinate 819,816 downwards.
CGCTGAAATATATCCTCTAGCTCTGTCCCTCTCTTTCTCGGCAAAAGAAGGTGAAGTAAAAGGAAACAAAAAAATATATATTAAACCGTGTAACGCGTCCAAAACGATGAAAATTACCCAGGCGTATGCAGCGAATTCGTGCAAAAATTTTCTAATGTTTTTTTTTCCCGAACAGTGCAAATCCGAAATTGCAATCGAGTTGGTACTTAGCGCTTCCGGTGGGAGAGGCTCGTTGCGTAAGATATTCAGAGAAGGCTTTGGATATACGATAGAAGCAGGGACAGCCGTTCGTAATGGTACTACGCCTAGTCATTATCGTAATCCGGTTATCGCGTACACGCCGGATTAGTTATGAATCAAGATTCCCGGGCTTAGACATTCGCGCGTAATGCTAATCAATTATTCATCAATTCTTCGGCTACGTAACAGCCGTTTTCTCCATTAGGATAATTTCTATGAAACGCGTATCTCACGCCGACGAGTATCGTCGATGCCAACTGGATTAAAGGCGCACTAATAGCGCTCTTACTTAATCAAGAAATTATCGGGTGAATTCATCGCGATCGGCTCTCAATATTGAATATATCAAACGTATACCTCGTTATCAACAATTCACAACGAATCCCGTCGTCCGGAAATACATTCTCCATCCTACAAAGATCCTGTCGCAGGTACCTATCCACAACTCTGTGTGATTTCACATAACTGTAAGATAGCAGGGCGTGTTTTCGACTTTACCAAGAAGCAGCAGAGAATAGCAGTGAATGAGGGGTAGGGGGGGGAGAGTATGTGGAGTTAAGAGGGAAAGGGGTGCTGCTCTCAGGACTCGAGTGGAGTTCGATCCCCCCTGGTTGAGGTTTTGTTCCGCCATTGTGATAACTCAAACAATACAGCCCCGACTGGCACTATACACCAAGGGGTGTGTACGGGGTGTATACGGGGTGTGCGCGTATTAGAGAGCGACGTAGGGCCGAGTTTCTCTAGTGGTCCTCCTCTTTACTCTCTTCTCTCTACTCTTCCACCCTCTCTCTCTCTCTCTCTCTCTCTCTGCATCTCTCCACACCTCGATTCCTCTGCTCGGGCTTCGACACAGACCCAAGCACACACACGCGCACACACGTGCTTTGTGACTCGTCCTCTCGCAGCCCCCGCGTGCACGTCACGAAAATGTACATGCTCTACGCAGTCGGAGGGTTGCCTTTAGCAGTCACGTATGAATATGCATATAAGGGTTCGCGATGTGCGTCCGTCAGTCGCTACGCGAAATATAGGTGGGGGAGAGACAGTTTGAAAAGCCTCATTATGAATACGATTCTCGAGAACAAACACGATTCTCACTTGGCCCGAGTACTGCTAGGAAAATACCATTCCTTTACTTTGGAATCCAGTTTCGTCACCGAGCCAAAAGGAGAGGAGAGGAGAGGGGGATACTGGGTAGGAGGAGGCCTAAATTATTTTTTTTTAATTTCGATGGTTCTCTGCGTCCAATGAATTCATAAAGAGTAAGGGGATAGTATATGCACAGTAAGGTTATATCGTCTTCAGCGTAGGAATTCTCGATTAGTCGAGCGTCTATCTCGACGCTACCTTCACACTCCTGCTCTGTCATTATCTCTTTTGCCTCCCTCGCTTATATTCACCCTTCATCCTTCCTGCCACATCGCGGGCCTCGCGAGCGCTTATCCGTCGCCTCGCCACGTTTATCGTGACTTTACGCTTCGTGAATGTACGTCACTTCTATCATGCTTGTTTTGTCAGCACAAACGTTCTAAAACCGACCGGATCCGAGCGTGTTACTCCCTACTAACCCCTTCTAGCCCCTTCTAGCCCTCTCTAGCCCTCTCTAGCCCTCTCTAGCCCCTTCTAACCCTTCTTCACTTTTAGCCATCTATTCCGACGCCTGGCATGGCTTTCTCTCTCTGTTTTTCTCTCCTTTCCCTTCTTTCCCTCTCCCGTCTCTCTCTTCGCTTACGTCAAACGCTTCCAACTCTCGGCATTTCCGGGGATTCTGTGTGAGGTACTCACACTGATACAGGCCTCGATGCTGTAATGAAAGAATGGAGGAAACAGGAAGTTTTGATTTCGGGGATAATTTCTCGAATCGATGGGCTGATTCGACGAGCCACCAGAGATTCAAGAGGGTTCGGATAGATTGGAAACGCGAGCGATTTATCATATCCCAAGCTGTGAGATAGGGATGGTTGCTGAGATAGGTGACGATGGTGGCGTAGGGAGAGGGGAGGAGGGGGTGGAGTAGCAGTGGTACTGGTACTGATCGTCTCATGGAAACTTTCACAGCTTCTCTCAACATTTTCTCCTGTACCTTCTCTTCCTATTTTCTGTTATTCTTTCCTCGATCTTCTTTTCTGTATTTTTACGAGCACCGACTCAGTTGTTATACTCGAAACCGATCGAAAGTGCCACTTTCACGTTTCCGATTTGCCATTCGCTTCAGGAAACGTTTTACGTGAAACAATTTTTTTTTACCCGGCAAAGAAATTCAATCGGAATCCCATCGAGGCTCTAAGGGTTGGTCTCGAGTTCAAACCCGGTGCAAGCCTTAGCAGAAGGGGAATCGGGTTGGTCATCCCCTTAGCGGACAGCTATGGCCTTAGAGGGCAACCCCCATAAATTCGAGGACGTCCCGACGCTGTCCTATTTTGTGTATCACCACGAGCTTACTCCGAAACTCCATTTAAATATTTGGCATAGCCATACATAGTTTGCGGGCTAACAATTGACTACAGCAGCGTGATTAGTGTGATTACACATGGCGACCATATTGCTTTGGTTCGTTATCCTATATCACGCTTTGCTACAGGTAGGGTAGCTTTAATTTTCACTTGCAATCATGTTCAAAAAGTATCTATCTCTATGCATATATGGTAAAACATGTCATAAAGAGGGAAAAGAGGGTAAAAAAGGAAGGCAGAGCGAAGGGACGAGAAAGAGAAACGCATGAATAGGGGTGAGAGGTGGTTTCATCCCCCTGAGGCAATCTAGCTGACACGTTCGGTGCGAAGCAGGTGCGCCTTGAAAAATTCATTCGTCATCAAAAACTTAGAGGAAAAAGTCGGTAAAAAAGTATAAAAACATGAAGAAATAGAATCATATGGAAGAGCAAGGCTTGATTATTCTTGCGAATTCGGCCGAATCGACAAATAGGAGTCCCGTGCGAATTGTTAAAAATTGCGGAAAAATTCTCAATATTTCAAGTCCCTAATGTGCCTCCCAGTATAGGCGTGGAGCAATTCGCACGCGTGAGAGAGAAAGAGAGAGAAAGAGAAAAAGTAAGAAAGACCAACTGGTAACATATATTATCTATATTAAGAGCCGTACACATTGGAGAGCATCCATTGGAAATCGGGGTTGAATAGGTAGACTCGGTATTCAGGCAGCATGATGAATCGGCCTAATTTCGCGGACGGAAGGTCACGTAGCCCCAGTAAATCTTGGGCATAGCGTTAGCGTCGTGTGCGAATCGCGTGGACAAAACATACGCGAATCCGAGAGGTATATGGCGCGTAGGGCATGGCTACGATGCCGTCGCGACGCCGGCGCCGGCAAGCGATTCTAAATCATATCAACGCGCGGAAACACATGCATTCCCAAAACTGTTCACAGCAGCGTCGCCACAACCCTCCGTCGCTCCTGTGCCACTATGGACCATCCTGCCAACCCTTTAAACCTGTTCAACCCCCTTCGCCCTTTTCATCCCCTTGAAACCGCCTGGAATATTCCAGCGTTAAAACGTGCTCATCCGCCTACCTAGTAGGTTGCCCACATCCACCCCCTTTCATAATCACCTTGTACCACCCTGTCGATGAGATTAATGCCTCTCTGGGGAAATGCCTGGCACTAATTTTCCAAATTTTATCCAACATTTTCAACCCTAACGTTACGTGGTGGTCGCCTACGTACAGTATATGTTTCCCTTTGTATACAACGTACACGATATTCCTCTTAACAGACTTATCGCGCGTCCTACGCTCGCGCCATTTTTGATACTGGGGTGGGGGGTGGGTCAAGTTAGCCCAACAATCCCTGCGTCCTTCAGGGATGCACGTTGTGCATCTGCGCGACCCGCATCGGGCGTGTTCGAAAATTATCCGAGTGTTTGGCTCTCTTCAAAAGTGTAGGGATGCATGTAACGACATGACGCGACACAATGTGACGCAACACGACGCAGACCCTTGCCAAATATATGATAATTGCTCAAGCACGCGCGAATCTAATTCCCTTCTGTATTTCGCGCTTCCATTTACCAGTCCGCCGGATATAGCTATGGAAGTCGCGAATAATGGCGTCCGGCAAGGGATGGTTAGTAAAGACGGCAAAGTATGTAAAGCTGGTGCAAATAAGTTAAGCCATGAGGTAGTACCTAGGGAATAGTTAAAGTAAGTAAGTGAAGGTATAAGATAAAAGATCGAAAGAAGATCAGGTTGATCTTCAGGTATATTTTTATCAAAGTATACCGATCGGGTAGTTAGAAGGTTATTTCGATGGTGCTTCACTGAGTAATTATCGATCTCTGTCTGTTTTAAGAATCCACGTAAAACGTATGAATATTCATGCGAAAATTGATGCCGAACGTGAAACGTAAAACTCTGAGCTGGCAAGAGGAGGGGGTATAATAGTCCCAAAACTAACAATTCGTACTAATTAGTCCCATGCGAGCAAAGCGTAAGCTACAATTCGTTGAGCTAGGACTATTAAAAATTACGTGGCTTCAGTCGGCGTGGCTAGATCGATCCTTGTTTTAACCGGCGAATGATTAATTAGCTTCCCCGAATTTAATTAAACGGCCCATTTCAATCGGTAAACGAGTTCGATGAAAAGACTTCCTTCCTGCCGAACCATTTTTACCCCTTTACATTGTTCTTCTTTCCCTTCTTTGACCTATAATCATCTTCATCAACCTTCCCGAGAAAAGCAATAGCGTTTGAAAATCTTCGTCGCGAAAGATGGCCTCTCCTTGAGCCGCGACGTCGCTGTCTGTTCGCGTTCGTTCGAACCCGCCTTTACGGGCCAGTGGGACTCGTGGGGAACTGGAAATTTGCGGCTCAAAAAGTAATCAGAGAAAAGATTGAACAACGAGGAAAGCTGAACTTTGCGACTCAAGTCGAGTGACATAAATTTATTCGATCGTGATGGAGAGAAATAGTTTACGAAACAAAAAGTTTGCCGGTATTTCATAATAATATTCCGCGACCTTGATCGCTTGACTTTGATATCAAACTTGATCGATTTGACGTTTGCCGTAGACTATATATAATACGAACTTGAAGAACCTAAAGAAAAAAAACAAAGTACTTGTTATAACTTGTGCCTCTACATGCATGAGTAATCACGTAATCAGGTTATCAATACTCTTCCCCCCTTCGTCCAAAAAAAGGCTCATACATTCTTAAGTGCATTAGGATAATATTATCCGATGGCAAATGTTGTGTACCCCCGAGTAAAGCAAACATTCCAATTTGCGAAGTTACGTCAGAAAAGCATATCAAGGTCAGCCGACCAATGGGAATTACACACGTATCAGTCATTTTCCTTCCAAGGACACGTGAAAGTAAAAACAAAAGTTAAAAGTCAGAGCAGTAAAAGTTAAAGACAGAGGTCGTGTTACAGGAGTTTTGGTGCCCCATAAAGTAAGAAAGGACCAAACTTCCAAATCGCCATGGTGGACCATTAAAAAGTAACGTCCTACCAGCTGTTTTGAGGTACGTCGATACATAACAAACGCGTCTCTTTTACAGACGCCGCTATAGAAATGCGTACGCACACGCACTACACAGGGTGCTTCCAGCACGTGTAATTGTAGATGAATCTGCCATCGCAACTGTGCTAGATGATGCATGGGTGCGTGTGTCGTTGATGCTGGAAAATTAGAGCAACTTGCGAGCGAGCAGGCTGAAGTTTTGCACTTTCGAAAACAGTCAAGCGAATCCAGCGTCCGGTGAGACGTGCAAAGTAGCCAAAAGGGGGCGTGGCAACCCGTGCGACCTGTAAGGTTGAGTGTACTAGGGGGTAGTAGAGGGTTGTAGCAAGTGGTGGTAGCTGGTCGGTTTAGCCAGAGGCGTAAGAGGAGCCCTTGCAGTACGTTATAGGTAAGCGCGATATTGTGGGCTTAAAAAGTTAGTTTTAGCCGTTATCAGCGATTAACTTGCGAGGGTGGCAAGGGGGTTGAGTTTCGAGTGAGCAACGCCGCCCAGCGAGAACCTCGCGAAACGTGCTTTTATTAAGCTTCTCGTAAAGCGAGTTTCGAGTTGGCTAACCTCTACCCTGTGTAACCAATAACTATTGGTTCGCTATGCTAACCAGCCGCTTAATTTTCGACTTTTCGGTTTCTCTGGAGATTCGATTGTTATTGCGCTATCTTTGGATTGGCTGACTGCTAGGGGTAGAGGGATAGAGCAGCCCTTTTCTCTATCTAGTTCGCGAGAAGCCTGGACAAGGTGGATTTCTCGGCGACTTCTTGGAGCGTGTGGGGCTTCTTTGGACGTAAGAGAAGTCCCTTTAAACGTCCCGTGGAGGAAGCATCCCAGGGGAGATAGCTGGGGGGCGAGTTTATCGAGTCTACGTCATCTAATTCGATAAATCCGTCTCGCGTTACCCGAACAATTTTATTTGAAGCCATCTTGAAGTCTCGTCTAGGACGTGGGCACATAGGCGATCAGGTTAGACTAGGAGACGAGCTAGAAACGCGGCTAGAGACGTCGCTTTATGAAAGGTAAACGAGTCGAGACGAAGGTTGTCTTCAAGGATGGGGGAGGATCCTTTTAAAATTGCGTTCCTCCCCTCTCGGAACTGGTAGACACTCTTGTTTTCGTTCGGCTCCACTTTTTATTCTCTTTCAACTTTTCTCTTTCTTTTCCTTTTCCAGTCTATCACTCTGCATTCTCTTCTTTGGCCTCTCGTCTTTCGGTTGTCTTGTTCTGAAATAAAATACTGCGTCACGTGACTAACCTACTCCTGTGATCTCGCCGTCTCACAATTGCTGTTGACAAGTTATTGTTCTCTGTAAAAATTGTTTATTCAATTCGTAAAAAATATTTATGTTGATCCTCTTAAGGAAACTCAAGAGATTTGAATACGGTTATGGAGTGTATTTGCATTACACATCGGGGATAGTTAATTAATTGGACTTTAGGGTCGAAAGCTGGGATTTCGTAGGTCAGCCAGTGGACTGGCGCGAGCTTAGACCTCTCGGCGAAGCGAAGCAACCTAGAGAGGATATGACTGGAAAGAGAATGGAAGAGATAACGAATAAAGAATAAAATCCCAGGAGAGAGGCCATTCCATGAAAAATTAACGAACTTAAGTGCGACAATTAAGTCCCACCAAGAGCGAAATAAGGCCACGAGAGCGTACAGGATTTTCAGTTTAATTAGAGAGACGCCCGATTTAAATGTCGCCACTCGTGCGCGGTCCACTCATAATTAATTTAATACGCGGTTCTCATAGTCGACGCCGTTTAACAGCCCGATAAACGCTCTTTACCTTCGTCACTCTCTGAGAATTCCTTCATCAAATTACTAACCTATAAATCCACTAACACATAAAGGAGTCAGTCGCTCTCTCTCGATTCCATGCGAATTTTCCAGAAATAATATACTGCGTTCTTGAAATCGCTTTCGCGAAGAATAACCAAAATATTAAAAAAAAAAACGTAATCCACCGTTAAATGCAATGGCGATTACAATACAATGCACTGCTACAGATCTCTAACGAAATAAATATTATAAAGACATATGAAATGCGCGACTCACCGATCTCGGCGACAGCGTAAGATCCGTATGAGATCCGAAGAAATCACCACATGTTTTACGTTTCCTATCCTTTTATCTCTTTCCCTTTTCCTTGGACTTTTCCCCGAGGAATTTCCTTTCTCAAGACACCACCACCACGACACGGCTTTCACTCCGTTTACCGAGGATATCGAGAACCGTTAGATATACGGATACCCCAGACGTAAGTCGAGAAGACACAGAATAACCGATTCCCACGATACCGTTATCACCGAGGATTCGTGCTTTTCTTTTTTATTTTATAACTCCTTTTATTTTTTTTCTCCCAGGCTTTCCCTCTCTGTCCTTCCACCCTTCTTCCTTCTACGTGTCTTTTTTTTTTCCTTGCCCTCAGGACCCTCGGAACTTGCTCGTTGCTCCTCGCTCTGCAGCCTCCCTCCCGATTCCGTTATCGACACTTTAATTCGAGTCACCGAAGGACACTAATGAGCAGAAGGAGAAGGTCATGACCCGCCCGACGTCTTAGAAATTGATATGTACCTTCTTTTGATATATTGTGTCTACCGTGAGGATATATATATAATATGTATAACGGTATAGATATATACTACGTGCCCAAAATCGAATAAACAAACATTTACCCGCGTACACCTGGTCAGCCTGCTTTTGATAATATTTAGCAAAGATTTAAATAGCACATATGTCATATATCTCTGCAAGTAATACGGAGCTTCCGTTGGAGGGTCAATCACGAAACACGTTGTCGCTGAAGGTTAGAAACGCGACCTACCCCTGCGCCGACGGGGGTTTAACTGAATCCAAAGCAACCCCTGAGCGTTGATGCGCGCGCTTGCGCCCACTACGTGCCCCTGCACACCCCTCAGGAAGTATAGGGGTGGCCGCGTGTGTCTTTCGGTGTGAGTGATACAGCGTGAGTCGAGAGGGATGGGAAACGACTGGCGAGTCTAGGGGGTTTTCGAAATCGTCGATCTTAACAGTGCGATTTCGCGTCGTGCCAATTAGATGGGAGTTAATTAAAATGATTCACTTTGTCGACCCACTCCGATTAATTGGGACACATTCCCGTGTGTATGCCAGTTGACACGAAACGAGGGACAGCGGAGGTTCCACTGAATTTCATGTATTTCTCATGAACCTACCGTGGATGAGACTCCTAAGGATTGGAAAGGTCGCCAGATGCAAGATATTACGTCGTAATGAAATTAATTAGTCGCTCGAGCTTAAAAATTGTGCACATAGATCGACGATCTAGGAAGCATCGACTGTACGGATGGTGGTCCGCATGGCAAAGGAGCCCATTACTCTCTGAGAGGAAAGGGTGGTTATCGTAGTACCAGATAGGCTGGGTAGTTGCGCAACTGGCAACCGCGACGAAACGTCTTTACGTTTTCCAATATTTAGGTTAAAACGGCTGCGGCTGACGTGTTTTCGATGAAGGTCGGAGGGTGACCGGAGCTTCGAGACTTGGGGAGACCTGCCTTAGAGCAGCATCCCCTACCTAGTTCTCTATTTGCTACCCCTTTCTAGCCACCCCTCATAGGTTAGAACGAGCTTCGCCGAAGAAGTCGAACCCTCGGAAAGATTCATCGGTATTACAGTGAAAATCGATCTGCCTTTATGGAAGAAAAACATCGAAACGAAAACCCGATTTGTAGAACGATTTGCCTCGTGGAGCTTTGCCGAATTAAAACGATCCGACCCGCGGCTATTAAAAAGGTAGCTTTTCCGGCGCAACCGGATTACCAGCCAGTCGAAATCGCGTGCAGGCTCTAGCCTCTCTGTTCCCCTTTCAACCCCCACCCCCCATAATTCTACCAGCATTTACTATGGACACACGCCACTATCTATAAATACATACATAACGTAGGTACACGCGCGCCATTGCTCACCCCTCCTGGTAGTCAACGATGGTACATTGGGGGCATCATCCCTGTATGTGGTAAAAGCTGCCATTTCAACAGTGACCTCACTGACCTTTCTGTACCCTCATTGGTTGACGGCAGAGAAGATATTTAAACTCTTGCATTGTGTAAAACTAAAGATCTCGTCTGGCGTCTTTCGCTTCTTTGATCATTGAAAAAGCCTACTTGAGGTTCTCGAGATTTCTCGAGAATGATCCGCGTGCCAGGAGACAAAACTTTGGCCGTTTGCTATTATTTTCCTGTATCATGGCCGCGACATTCGCATTTATTTTTTTCGAATATTACAGCCGGTCCCACGTCGTTTAAAGTCACGTTACAAATAATCCTATCGATTTTACGACGTTCTACGCTGCCGAGACTTTTCTCTCGTTTTCTCTCGACTAACACGTTCTTTTTACGACTCTCGTAGTCGCCCTAGGCTTCTGGAATTTTGATACCTTTTTTTCCACCCTGCTTTTTCACCTAGTCGTCGTTTTTGCTTGGGATTTCATTTATTTTTTCTTTCGTACTTCTAATAGAGATTTTCCTATGACGGGCGCCTTCGATTGACCTTTAGACGCGCAGACGAAAGGAAAGTGTAAGCGCATTAAAAACGCGCAAAATGCATTGAAGTATACTTGAAAAAAAAAGGCGGTTACCAGCCACCGCCGGATGCTGTGGTAAAAGGTTGCAGCCTCTCAAGAGGGCTTCAGCCTGACTCGAGTGTTGGAAACTCCATCTTTTGTTTAACCACCCTGTCGACTTTTGTCTCGAGAAGGGCCATGTAATATGTATTAATCCAGTGCACCCCAATCAGCTAGCCAGCTCTCTTACCCTTTCAGCATCCCCCTTAGTCCTGTTGTATACCTGTTTCTTTGGATTCCACGGTTCTTTCCTGCCACCCTCTTCCCATATGCGACATGCACTTTCAGGAATTTCACACTGTCATGCCAAAAATTCTAAAGGCTACAGGGTTTGCCTTTGTCCTTGAAAACTCAACCCCCTTCGAATTGATTAACCGTACTTCCAACGAATCCAGACTGATTTTACATCCGTCATTTCCTTGGCTTCCCTCATTTTCAATTTTATACTCTCTCAATTTTTTTCTTGGGCTTCCAGAGTTTCTGATTCCCATCTAGTCTCCCAGATCTCAATCCACCAGAAAATCACGGGGGAGAAATAGAGGCTGGAAATTATAAACGTGACAAACGCAGGAAACGTAGTAAATGTGGTAAATTTTGTAAGTATAGTCCAGAGCTTGCAAGCTGGCTCCTGGTATAGCGTAATTCTTAACCAGGACAGTACAAGTATTGACCGAAAACTAAAAACCAAAAAGCGTTAAGCCGTTTTCGCAAACTCCACATTCGTCCGGATTACATTTTGCAAACTGTCTACAACAGAGACTGCTTCTTTCTTTTTCTTTTTTCAAAAACTCCTGGACCTCGAAACATTTGTGCGACATCAGAATCAAGTAGATACATCATACACACAGTCAGACACTGCGAATCATCCGTAAGCGCGTTTCGAACTCATTTCTTTTTTTATAAACTAAAAAATTTCGTTATTCATTTATCGTTTACACTTTTTTTCAGATGTTTCACGATATTTCAATTTTTCAATTTCTTTTAGGTCGAGGTACCTACAAAAATCTCAATCACACTTACTTCCGGGTAGTTAAGTGCGCGACGTGTCGCGCTAGTAACAGAACGGAAGAGAAGACAAGGGTAGTAGAGGGCTAAGGAAGGCGTCGCGACGCCCAGCGCCAACTCGCGTCAGTCTCTATGGCAACGCACTTAAGCTCACTAAGTATTTCAGTCTCGGGGACATTTGTACACGCGACGGAGGAAGTATAGACCTGGTTCCTCGTTTCGCCCCAATGCACGTTCTCTCACCCTTCAAAAACAACCCCTAGTCGCGCTGGTCTACGCGATGTTTAAACTACCAGCATCGTTCCAGCGAATTTAACTTTTGAATAGATTTCTCGGTAAGCGCATCTAAAACGGGCGACGGCCAGTAGGACCCTTTTATAACTTTGAAAATTCTACAGTCATTCTGTAGATCCCTCCCTCATTTCCGACATGGCCGACGTCGAACTGCTACCGTTTACCCTTAATCTGCATTATTGGAAAGCCAGAGCTTCTGGAACATATTCCAGTGGGATAAATAACCGGCAGCTGAATTGACACAAAATAATCCTATACCGGGTGGACTTTACTTTGCCGGTTAAACTGTCGCAGGATCAAAGTTTGAAGGAATAAATTCTGAGCCATGCAACCATCGTGCGTAAAAAGTAGAAATAAGATGAAATGCATGCCCGACTAGTGTTTTGTATATTTTTGAAAAATGTTTATGTATATACGTATATGATGAAGGACTCTTTTTTGCGCGTCTCGCACAAAATTTCGTATGTGTCTTATGACCTGAAACGTGTTTTTTTTTCACTCTTTATTTTGCCCTTCTCCTTGGTTTCTCTTTGACTTTCTTTCTTTCAGATATTTGTCAAGACCCTTTCCTCCCCCTCGCCACCTTCATTCACCTCTTCTTGACTTCTCTTGGAGCCTTTTTCGATTCCCAAAGATCGTACGTCAGCGAGGCTCTTTCCAAAGAAGTACAAGGGTAGGGAAACGCCTCGCGACGCCTTTTGCCGTCTGGGACGCCCTCGTAATCCCAGAGAAACCTCGACTCACCCTCCCCGATACGAGCCGAAATTCCAAAGAAATTTATTTCCACGACTTTCCGCGTTCCGGTAGGTTTTTACACTTTTTACTTTTATTTTTCACCTTCCGTACCTTCTCGCGAGAAAGGCTACGTCCTTTGCGCAATAGCAAACAGGACTTTTGCCTGTGTTATAATCTTATAATCGTTAAAAAGGTGCCTGAAGGGGGTTTGCTATAAGCGAGTGTATTTGAAAAGTAGAGCTTAATAAAAAGGAACAGGAAGTTTAGGAGCGTAAATCCCATGAGGGTGTCCTGTACGTCCGCATTAGGGGTGGCGGGCGCATTTTATCGCAAGGGCAGAGATGTGTGCCTGCACTGTGGCGAAATGCTTTCCAAGATTAATAATCCCGACGTCAGCGTCGGGTTCGGCGTCGGCTCGGTAATTCTCGGCCTGGATGAAGAATGTAGGTCCACTTGAATTATTCCGTCAGATTGGCAGCGAGCGGCCTTTTTTAATCACGGCGAAATAACGCAATTTATCAAAAGCAGCCCCGTCCCCATTGTGCGCCGCGCCGGGAAAATCAATACGCGTTAACAAGGCGGCGAAACACGACCTGATAAGAACGATATTTATTACTGGCGTTAATTTACGTCCTTGCGAGTATAAAAATTTTCTAATGATCTACCCCGAACTTTAGCGTACCTATTTACGCGCGTCGCGACGCTGCGAGACGCGCGTACATCGACACCAGGGACGTCATCCTCTCTCACCCTGGGACGTAAACGGGTAGTTAATGTCCTCTCTGACAAATGGAAAGCTCTCGAATGATTCGTCGACTCCGACACGTTTCCGAGGGTTAACTCCTTCGACCAGTAACTACCCTTAAAACTCAAGGGCTTTCTAAATCAATCGTTCTACCTTGAATAGCATACGTGAAATTGAAAAATTCATCCTCGCGAAAGCTCGTTTCTTTCAGACTCTCCATTGCTTCTTTTCTTTTTCTACAAAATAAACAAAAATTATACCCCCATAGATAAGGCTGGGTGATAAACGTAGCCGCAACCAGGCTGACTCTTGGAAAGCGTGAAAAGCTCAGGTGTAGTTTTGCAAGCACTTGGAAAGTTCTGTTCGCGGAATAGATGGCTGCTGACTAAAACGTACTTTTAGTATGTACCTGCAGGGTTAATCGGCAAGACGTAGAAGGGTAGGGGGTGGCTGTACGACATGCGGGGAGGTATCGTAGGTGATGGGAAGCTGTTAGAGAAATTTTCCTCGCTCTGCGAATTACAATTATTACTTAAAGGGCACGTATGGGCTACAGCAACCCCCCGGAGGAGTAAGTTTCAACCCCTAGCGTTTTGTGATCGGCTACCCTCGTGGCCGCTTTCGCAGGAAGGAGGCGCGCATCTCGCGCCGTTTATGGATTCTAAACTCCTAACGAAGCGGAGAACGATCTCAGCGGGACGATCTCTTTTAATTAAAAAATATTTTTAATAACTCGTCGACCGCGCCGTTATCCAGGGTGAAGGCTTTCCTATTGAATTTCTATCACAAACTATACCAACCTGACCTATCCCAACCGCGAGACCATCCAGCATATCCAGCATCCCTTTCACCTACCCTTCGAACTCGCGATAAATATGCCTGCTCGACACCATAAATTCAGCGTAATTGAATTCTGAACATCTATAACTGGTCGCGCGAGGTCAGGAAATGGAGGGATGTATCTTGGCCAGTACTTCTACCCCTTTGCCAACGTCATCCTAGCATCCTTTCATCCCTTCTCATTTTCGATCTAACCACTGGACCATCCATTATGTCACATCCTTACTATATATTCTTCTTCTTTATATAGATATTTATATTTTCTATATATTAAGTATAGTCAATTTTCGTATATAAAACATTATATATAATTTATATATAACCTGTACATAATTTTTTCTCATGGAGATCCTATTAAAATATCGTACAACCCTTGCGGGGCTGCGATCGCGAAATTCCTTTGACTGCGAAGAGACTATTTTTAATTCGCCAGCCTCTCTTCCTCCCTTCCGCCCTTATCCTTCCACACACAAATGGGCACACGCGGCCATTGATGGAAATCCTTTGACGCGGATACCTAATCAAGATTTTCCTCCGGGCAGATTCAGCGGCAGGGAACTTTGATTGTACGTAAACCGAATACAGGCTGGGACGGAATCGTCGGAATATCAGCGGAAGCTGCCGCGGCGGCGTGATGATTGGAAGTTCCTTGTGAACGCCATTGACAATCAGATAATCGGAGAATCTCCAACGCGCGGCATTTCCTAGTTCGAAAGAACCAAGACATCTTTCACCAAGTTTCTATCAACTTTGCGGAAATTATCATTTTACCATTAAGAAGATAATCGTCCTCGGATGATTTTACGTTTTGGATCTGAAAAATTATTTTCTTTATTGAATTACACATTCCTATCTCGATTTGATAACAATGCCATAATTGCCATTAAACAATAACGGGTACCAGGAATTGGATGGACAATGGACACAATGGATGAGAGTGCGATGCGGTTCAACTACGGGCTTGTGCATCGCGACGAATAGGGATTTCGCGAACCCGTGACGTCAGAGATTATGATAAGCCCTCCGAGCGGCGAGAAACAAATGACGTACTAACTGCATATTAAGCACACCGCCGGCCTATCTATTGACCCGAGCTTATGACCTCAACCCCCGGCATCGCAACCCCTACCGAACCCAACGTAACTCTCGGCAATGACGACAACACTTTCCCTGCAATTTCCAACGTGTAATCGCGTTGTCTTCCTTGATAGATTAGGAGACTCGCATGATGGAAACAATTATATTTCAAAGGTAAACCTGCCTTTGGTATTTCAAATCTCTCGCTCCTTAGAAAAAATACAACCGGCACAGCCATTTCCTTCGTTCTCGATATTCCAAGGGAAGAATATTCTCGCGACGTTGATGCTTCGCAGCGCGCAGATGGTTGTTTCTGAAACGCAGCAATTCGCAAAAGTCCCGACGACGTCCATGGGCCGTGGAACAATTCGCGAAGCGAGAAAAATCGGGAAGAGACGTCACGCCAGTGAACTCGGGCCGTATATAAGGCGGCTGCCTCTTAACTCTCAACTCTCAACTTTCAACTCTTGGAAACTCCTTCCTCTCCTTCCTGTATTTACCCCCTCCCTTCCTTTGCCTCTTGCTGATTTTTCCTTCTCTGTATCTTTGCCACCTTTTTTCATGACACCATTCTCCCTGTGTACGTCCTAGCCACCATTTTTCTTACTCCGTCATTTATATCTTTCTTTCTCTTTTACTTCTTTTAGTTCTCTTTTTTATATTCATCGAGCGATGTTCTCCGCCCTGGAAAACTTCAGATTGGCCGTCTCTTTGCGTTGCTGGAACAGCGGTTTGCGCAGGCACATATATATACAGACACACACACACAATCCCCCGCACTTCTGTTATTCATTGTTTTTCTTTGGCGACTTCGTTTCGCAGCGACAATTTGTAAGAAAAATACACGCGGAGAAATTAAATTAAATATTTCGAGAGAGAAGGAGAGATGGCTCGGAGAAGGAGCTGAGAGGGTTGAAAGCGGTCGGTGGGTCTTTGGGGAGCAGAAAACGATGGCGCCTACCGCCATCTTCGGCAAACGAAGCCAATTGTATTCCCTCAGCTAATCATCCAGTTGCGTTCCTACTCTCCGACTGATCTGCCAACTTGTTTGTTAAAACGTCAAGGCATTACAACACTTGGCAGGATTCCTACGTATTCAGAATAATTCTGACAAATATCTAACAGTAATGTATATCTAGATGCGACTAGATGGCGTCACTATCGATACGTAATACGGCTGCATGAAATTGTCTCGATTCGTGGAATTGATGGCATTCCCCTAGCAAGTGACCATGACGATAGACGCAGGGCAATTAGTCGGTGATTACTGAGTTATTCTGATAACGATTAGTCAATTACGTGGGCTCGTGCTTGGATCGAATAATTACCTTCCTACTACGATAAATCGTTCGCTCGATACTTGGACCGTGAAATATTTTATTGCTCGCTAGTTAATGAGGCTCTCTCTCTCTTTCTCTCTCTCAACTTTTGACTTTTCGCAAGAATTAATTGCAGGCCTCCGACTTCTCCAGATGGCTGATTGCGAATTTTTATTCGTACGGAGACTTGGTATTTTGGCAACTGCGCACTGCTCGTCAAGATAGGATAATGACGTGGAATTTAGAAGAAGGAATCGACTGTGTGCAGAGTGAAATGTTTCCTTTTTTTCTCCGAGATAAAGGAGCATCTACAAAGAGTCGCTTGTCGTTGCTAACAATAAGATTAAATTGACAACCATTGCGAGGCTTTTACATTCTTTGTTCACGACATTTCTAATTTCCCCTCCGTTGCCATGATTCTCGTTCTTATACTTTGCCTTCGGGATTGAAAAAAGGTCGAGATGCTTCTGAGCGATTCGTTCATTTATTAATCATCGTCTCGTTGCGAATCAATGCCGAGCGACACTTCTGCTTCGATCCTCGAAGATAACTAATCGAGAAACTCATTACTTAATTTGATTTGATCGATCCTACTCGTACATCGATAATTCAGTAATATATGTTATTCAAAGGGTGGTTGAATACCCTTGACGTTTTCATATCAGTTAATGTGATTTTCAATCCACATAAATTCTCAAAGATGGGAATGGGGAATTTTCCCTTGTAGCCTTTTTGCGGGGTGAAATAATCGAGATGGTTTTTCTTATTTTCCATGGTATAGTGATTCGCAGGTGTGCTGTTGGAAAAAAAAAATTCCAATATATCAAATGCAGTGACAGCCAACCCGGTCGGCCATTCGGCGTCCGATGAAAGATACGAAGCGGATTGAACTCTGCGTGATGAGAAAAGAAGAAATAGCGAACGACAGCGGCGAGGAGGGAGGGCGTCTTTGGGAATGAAGACTGGAGATCGATGTTAATTGGAAAATGCGAATGATAAAGCACTCCTAGTTCTCTTGATCAATCGCTCCGATAATCAGTTCCCCTCGACCTTTCATGAATTCTTTCGATACTTCGAGGACTCTTGAAAAACATTTCAGGAGTTACAACAAGGAATTCTGACTGCCGTGCACCTACCCGAAACCTCCTGAAGATTCTATGGAAAGCATCTGCAAGGTCAGAATTCCCAGTAGTAGTTAGTAGGTAACTAGATAATTACCCTCAGTAGCTATCGCTGCAGGGGTTGACTTTCCTTGAAATTTGGCAGCACTTGCCAATACTCCCCTGTGCCTCGCTCTGATATCTAGCACGGACACGAACCAACCATTCTGGTACAGAATCGATAGCGGCTGGCTGGCTGACTAGATACTTGCCGTTACTACTTGGAGAACTTGCCGACAGAGTTTTCACTCGGGAAATTCTCGACGGATAAGCCGAGCATTAAGAGACAGCACAGGGTAAGAAATAGTTTAGGTAAATATTGCTTTAAAATTTGCCTTTAATTAAATTTATACAAGGACACCAGTCGTTCACAAGTTTGATTAATATCACGTGATTAAAAATTCATATTCCGTAAATCAATTTCCAACTAAGTCCTTATTAGATTTGCCGACGCCGATTTCCATTTTTAGAATTAACAGGATGGATTGATCCCGTACTGAGTGGTGGTTGCAGTGCGAGAGCAATCATCCCCTATAAATTGACGAACCAATCACATCTTCCAATGTGATGATCGCTGATGGCAGAGTGTCAGTTTAGGCTTCGTCTGTCTTGACTCTTTCGGTGGTCGCGGATGTTGTGTCAACCACAGGTGCTGGTTCATGGATTCCCATCCATTGGCAACGCTTCTGCAGTTCCAGGCGATATCTTGGATGATTGATGGCATAAATCCAGGGATCGATACAGGACACCGTCTTGGCGAAGAGTGCTGGTAGCATCGTGGAGAACGGCGTCAAAGATTCACTGTACACAGGAATGGATAGAATTCGTAAAAAAAATGGGACAATCGAATTTCTCGAAATTGACTAACCGATTTCCAAAGGCACCAGTCATCGCCACTATTGCGTAGGGAGTCCAGGAGCAGACGAAGAGAAAGAAAATCGTGAAGGCGACCTTGGCAATTTTCATTTCCACGCTCCTCTCTTTGTCCTGATTCGAAACGAGGGACTTGACGTTCATCTTCTTGGCTTGATCGCGCAGCATCTTCTCGTGTCTGCGGACAGACTTCATGAGCTGGGAGTAGAAGTAGATGATGAGGCACATAGGAATGACGTAGGCCCATGTAAAGATACAGCCCACGAAGACCTTCGTATCTTGATCCTCGGTGAGAAAGTCGAAGCTGCAGGTCGTGAGGAAGCCCTCTGAAATGATTTAACTAATTTTCCCAAATATTCTAGTACCGATAAAATGCAGATGAGCGCCCATAACAAATTGACGACCTGTGACATATCGTCCCCAGAATCGCGTGATGGGGAGGATAGTGAATGGCATGGACCAGAACCACGTGAAAGCTACGATGACAGCAGCCTGCTTTCCATTTAGTCTGCCATCGATCGGACAAGAGATGGTCCTGAAGCGGAAAGCGGAAAATTTCATACGCATTGTCTAATTAATAAAATAATATATTCCATCTAATAATAACTGTCTCGATTTTAATCGCACCTGTATCGATCGTAAGCAATGGCAGCGTTATTGATAGCCGAGCCAATTCCGGATATGCTTCCCAGCGCAGCGTAAATGTCACATCCCATTTCCCAGCCGATCATACGTTCCAGGAAGCTGCTTACAATGAACATCGGCATCTCCAACATCATGACCAGGTCCAAAATTGCCAGGTTTATCACGAACATATTCGAGGGTGTCCTCAGTGACTTTGACCTTGCGAATTAATGAACACGCCATTACGTAGATTTACGCGAGCTTAGAGCTACGTGATTCAAAAGACGAGGGTCGTGGTTAACGGTATGAGGATCAGTTGAGAGATGGCGCGGAGGATGTATTGCGCAACCACTCGTTAAAACTCACGTGGTGAATATCCAGATGACACAGCCATTTCCTACGATGGACAAGACCATCAGCATAAAGTAGACTAGCGCGAAACCGATGTGCCAATACTTTCCCGGGGCGAGGAAACCCCGCCAATGGGGATGAACCAGCTCCGAGTGTTCAGGTGGGACGTTCCATCCTAGGAGACGCTCCTGCATATGTTGAACTTGGCTACTCGCATCCCGCAACGAACAAGTAATAATGACAAAGTAGAGATAGTAATTGAAATAAAGTATAATTCGATTATATTGTAGAGTTGAAAACTTATAAAAGAGAGGTTTCTACGGGTTTCCCACGGTATCCATGTCTTTTGTTATTAAAAGGGATGTATCGAGCTATCACGAAGAATGGATATTCTGTTCAAGAGAGTAGGTTGGTCAAATGGGTTGCAGCGTGGGGGGGGGGGGCTTATCAGATAGATCCGCTTATAAATTCTCGGCCGATTGCGTGCGAGACCACAATCGTGCAAAAGTCGATGGAACGAACTCGTGTACGCGGGCATTGTTAATAATCGCGATGAAGGTGGAGTCGGAGGAGGTTCGACCTGGCTACCTTGGAAAGTATAAAGTGGTGGATGAAGGACGCGGAGGGGTGAAAGGTTAGTTGTAAGGGACGAGGTAAAATCAGCAGACTCTACGTCTATCGCGGATTAAAGCGCATCGAGTATCCCCAGATCGCCAAGCGCACAATGTGGAACGATCATAGGAGAGCGAAGGGGCACGAGGGGGGGGGGGGGGGGCATGGAACTTGCTAAGGAGTGCGGAGGCAGTCGAGCCAAGAGAGACTTGAGGGAGGAATTGTGGTTGATGTTGCCAGTACTGGCGGTTTTCGAGAGCAGATTCACTGGAGAATCCTTGGCTCTTGCAGTTGGAATGGCGAGTTCACTCTCAGCCCCAGGGACGTGGAGACACGACAATACCGAGTCATTATCAAAGCAATGATCGAAGAGAACCCACCCGACTCCATCGACTACGCCGACAAAAGCCATCGGACTGGCCATGGCGCTCTCGTTGAAGAACATTTCCGGTTTCGGTATCTTCACTCGTTCAACGCTCAAAAAGACACCGACTCTTCTCGCAGCTTTTATGGGAAATTACTTGAAATGATTTCTTGGGAGATCTCGAGGAGCGATCGACGCGACTTCTGACTACTCCGAAACAAACTGATTTCCGGTGCAAAGTGCGGCACCGGTCTATAGGGTTGATTACGAGTGTTTACTTCCTTCCGGATTCTATTATCTACTCTCTATTGTACTCGGCGCGAAGAAAAGAAGAAACGTTTGAAGTGAGACGCGGTGCGATGGCTGGGGATACGTTCCGCAACTCACTTGCCTCCGAATCGCGGACCAGTCCCTTTTATACGTACGAAGGAAGATGACCGATGGCGTGTCTCTTGAGAATTTAATTCAATTTGCAAATGGGGAAACCTTTTGTTTGGCTGAGGCCAGCCGGTCACGCGATTTTATATCAAATACAACCCACAAATCACACCCAAGACCCACCACCGTCTAACCTTAACTCATTGCATTCACGAATCACGGAATTGCCTTCGGTCAGCTATCATATTCTTCTTCACTACCTTCCTTCTTATTCTTACAGCATCCATTCCCGAGATGGTCCGTTGTCCCGAAGAGAATACAGCCGACCTTAATACCGTGCTATAGAAATTATTAGGATTAGCCTGTAACGTGTTGACAATGGCTGTCCGGTTGAGTAATGAAAGGAAATCGTACACCGTGACTTATTTCCCCTTCTTTATTAATTATTTATATTTCCTCGATTACTCCCACTCACTTTTCCCCTCCATCGCCTTCTTTTTATCGACCAATCAGGAAGTGGCCAATTACCTCTCCCCGATCGAGCGCCAATCCGATGAGCTCCTCATTGAAATGCTTTGAATTTCATTGACTATTTAATATTAATATTTGACCAGTACTATCTGTTTTAATTAAATTGCGTACGACTAGCGAATTCCTTTCTAATCCATAACAAATTGTCATATTGTACGAATGGCGAAGCAGTGCTTTCCGCGCGGTCATTGCTTCCGTGCATCCACTGTATCAAGTCACAAAATTGTACAGCCAGATGAACGAATTTCGCTGATTTACGAGATGTAGCTATCTGCGTAAGCCTGGAAGGGTTGGAGAACAGGGGTGGCAGGATGCTTTTTACAACGTGCTCAAGCCCCTCGCTTCCCTTCCCATCTACGTCTCACCCTCCCGGTTAACCCTTTCCAGTCGTTGGAAAAAGCAAAAACATTTTTCACAATTCAACAGATATTTACGAGCTTTGTTTGCGGCTAACTGCAAGTTGCACTACGGGCTCGGGGCATTGTTCGGGCATCACGAGTCACGGGCCTGTGCGCTATGAAAAATCTCACGTGAAAATTGAATGACAAACAATGCTGCCCGGCAATTACGAAGACAATGCACTTGGAACGACGGCACTCTTCCTTTATCTGAAATTTACACCTAATAACTTCGTGACTGTACCGTATAGAGCATTTTGGTTCCCGAGAAACCTGATCAGTAGAATTAGTACAGTTTCTATCAAAAGCAGAAAAGTACACCCCAGTCTACAAAATGACTGATGCACCTTTTTCTAGTCTATTACGTTTTTTTTTATTATTTTGAATTTAACCTCTGTAACTAAGACTCAAATTACAGCAAAAAAATCGGTCAATTATGAAGAGGAATCCAGAGAAAAGAAAGGCATGACTGTTCCGCCCTGTACGACCTATACGAGCTGTACAAGGCGGTAATCTGTGGCAGAGGTTGAGGGGCCCACGCCAGGGACAAAGGAATAAAGATTAGAGGGAAAAGCGAACGAGGATTAACGCTAATTGGGTGGGTAAGGGCGGAAGCGCGAGCGCGCGCGCGTATACGATTTCTCGTGAGAGTGGAGGAATGAGAGAAAGGAGAGGAAGAGAGAGAGAAAGAGAGAGAGGAGAAAAAACTCTCGACAACCCTCGAAGGTATTTTTTTTTATTTCCTTTCACAAGTCAAGAGCCATCGGGATTATTTAAATGTCTCGTTTGAATGCGACTACAAATTGAGAAGCGACGATACCGACTCGTGTCGCAATGGATTCACCACTCCGAAATGTATTAATCCAACCCCTGATACTTTCTGGTTCTGAAAACACTCGATACTTTTCCCCATGAAATCATCACTGGCACAATGATGTCTATAGATCTTCCGATACGGGAAATCAGGACAACATGGATAAGCGGGCGACTCCCGGATCTTCGCTTTACTGCTAAATTGTAATGTGACGTTACATTTATGTATGACTTTATGAAATCTCTTAAAGGATCCTTCAAGTTTCGTTCCAATGGATTGGTACGTTTATTTATTTATTTGGATCCTTCAATAACGTAAAGAGCGCCCTGGCGTAATGCGAGAAGGTATGATTTCGGTGAAGAGAGAAATAGTAAATTTTCATGAACCTCAAATTTCAGCTGCGGTGATAATTGGTCCGCCGCCATTCAGCAGTCAGCGCGGTCTGCTTTACATTCGCACACACGCCTTTTTACTTTCAATGCTAATAGAAACCTTGGGCTGGCCCGAATGGCATCCAGGCTGTATTCAATGGAAGGTAATCGTCATCGAAACTCAGTGAACAAGGGTAGTGGAAATACAGTGTAGCCATTGCCAGGGTAGCGTGGTTCCCCATTCTCTAGAATGCTTTCACTATTGCGTCGTCGTGTGAGTGATTGCGGATGGATTAGATGGCTCGAGAATCATTAGTAACAATTAGGGGCGAACGCCATTAAGAAAATAGTTGGGTTGACGGCATAAAAATGTCTAGGGTGACTCAAAAGGTCTGACCTTTTTCTTGGAGTTTGGGGCTTCGTTAGCCTTCACGACTTGTCGACGCCATAAAGCGCCTGCTAACTACTTCAGCAGCGATGCGACTCTTCCTTGTGCGGGAAATGAAAAAAAAAAGTGGTTTCCCTCGTTCAGTCAAAGTTCTGTCGACGTGGGGTGAGCTGGAAAGTAGGATGCGCCAGTGATAGGGCTGAAGAGAGAAAGGATGAAGGGTAAAATGGAAGGGGCGAAGGGGGGGAGGAGGGCGAATGGTTAGAACAAGAAAGGATCGAAGACACGCCACGAGCCGATGGTACGAAAGATCAGAAATATCTAGCAACCCCTTGGAGAGGACGAAGTAACCTCTCATTTGTTCCAGCCATCCCTTATCTACCCCTGAAACCTTTTCTGGCTACACAAAGAGCAGCCAACCAGCCAACCAGCCAACCAGCCGAATCAGCCTGGCAAAGTAGACAGAAAGAAAGTCGCAGCCGGAGAGTTCGATTCCGTGAAATTCTTCGGAAAAATCTCCATAATTTCGAGAATTGCCTTTTGATGTGCTGAGATGAAAGGATGCTGGGAGAGGATACATCAAGGCTCCGAGTAGAGTCTAGATCGGACTCAGAGTAACTAGTATTTCCTCCTCTGCATCCTTCCGAGAAAGAGGAAGGAAGGAAGGAAGTCGGCTACAAAAAAATATAGCAATGAAGAAAAAAAAAACAAGAAAAGAAACTAGGAGAAAAGAAAATTCCACGAAGTTCCAGGAACCCGTCTCTTCCAATAACATAATAGAATAAAGTTCCTCTGCAAAGCGAGGATCTCTTCCACGTATGCATATCATCCGAGTTTCGTATCCCGTTCGATATCTTCTTGTACCGTATCCTTCAAGTAGATACATTCTATATACAGTCAGACCAGACTAGGTGGTACCAAAGCCTAATTCTGCCGATCGTCTGTGAACCAGGAAGTAAAGGTTCATTGAACAAACGTAACTTATACCGGAAAGAGAGTCTAAAGTCTAAAGGCGAGGCAGCACGACGGTGCTATTTAAATTTGCAATAGAGGAAAATAACAAAGGAGCGGAGCGACACAATGAAGCAGCACGTGCACGTAATGCAGGGCCGTGCAATGCGTATGCACGGAGTGTGTGCAGGGCCCAGTATGAATAGACACGGCTGGCTTAATTTAGCCACGACCTGGCCGACGCATCGCGTGGTTATACGAGTGCCGGCGGCTGCCTCGTATGGGACAGTTGAATCGCCTCAGGGATCCGCCATCTTTTGTCTTAGGACAATGCCGGGAATGGTACAAAAGTGACTAAGTGCCTGTAATACTTTGGCATTATACGCATGCCAGGTTGCAGCGTGCGTTGCTTTATAGGAAAATATGTGAAAATTCGTTTGGACTGCTATGCTGACGGTTATAGAGATTTTCTTAATTTTTTTTCTTTTTCTCTTTGTCTGTCTTGTCCTAATTTTGAATCGATCTCCTTCTACCCCGAATCCATCCGCAGTGGGGATTATACAGTCGTTATGCTAAGGAACTGACATCTGTCTTCCAGGAACAGGTAGGATTTTTTGGTACGAGTCCACAGGTTGTCGATTTCGCGAAGTGACAGTGTTTTCATGCGGAAAGTGTCTTTTCCGCAGGGTGCAATGACGAATTGGCACGGAGCCGGTATTGCCGTCGCTATTAATGGGTCACCATTTTTCGTGAACACGCAGCCACGGTTAGTTAGCACCCTTGATGGCAATTTGTAAGGGAGAGAACAGGGCGCATGGTGAGTGTGCGTTGGCCGATGCCGCCTGTTCTCCTGGTCTACGTGTTGATGTTGGTGTTGGGACGATTGATATAGCTAGGTTGGCCATTGTTGAAGTGACTGTGACGTATAGCCGACACCTGGAGGCTTCCCAATTCGCCGCAGGGAACACAATGGCCCTCGGGAAATTAAAAATCTCTTTAAATCGATATTTAATCAGAGCTTAGCCCCGCGAGAAACGATGAAACGAACGGCCCGAAAGAGGACTTATCGGCAAGAGGAGAAGAGAAATTGCCAAAAGAAAATGTACTCTTTGCTGATCTGGCTCTGTATCATATTTCATCGGAGATGCACCATTTCTTGTTCTTGTATTCTGCAAGAATCAAGAAAATTACATCGGGTTAAACGATATTTCCTCGGAATATGATTTTCCCTTTTTTTTTCCTCGATTTTTACCTATTTCAACTTCTCTCGCAGAAAAACGATCTTCCTCCTGATTCTTTGACAAGAAATTTCTCAAGATGGAAGTAGGTGGCGGCACGACTGCCAGTCGAGAAACATTGATTGAATTTTTCGAGATGTCAGAATTTTCAGGGCCGCGAGGGCGAAACTTTTACGTGATTATTAGTTAGCCATGTGACGCGACGTACTGCGAGGGAACTTTCGCTAATTCCTCGTATAAATAACGTATTAGCCACGGTTCGCGAATATATCGGTTCAGGAAGTACTGGCGGTGGAAAATCGTTGACGATATTTCAAAAGCTGTCGTGTCGCTGCGTTCAGGAAGGATCTTGAAACTTTTTCCCATAAGCCAGTCGTGATAACTCTCCGGAAATCGTAAGCGGAGTAAAACCATTTGAAAAATCCAAAAGCACAACGATGCCCATTAGTCCATGCCAGTAACAAGATCCATTCTAATTATAATGCTGATCACCTATAATCCACACGCAGTACGTGAATATAGGCATATGAATAGCTAAACTCTTTCAAATTTATACCTTTGATATCCCAAACATTGGAATATGATGACTATTCAAAATCATCAGATCTACTGGTATCGATCAGCAACCTGAATAAGCCTGATTTATTTCTCCACTATTTTATACCTATTAGCTATCAAGCTAGTCCGTCCATTCGCAATAGCCTCGCAGTGAAGTTTCTTCTCTTTATTATTCGTCTTTCTTTTCCACCTATCATACTGATAATGTCTTTACGCACGAGAACTCCAGGGTACCTATAAGGGCGTACGCTCTAATATCATATCCCATAAAACCCCCGTCGTTTCGCTGACGCTGAATTATTAACAGGACCTTTAATTTTCACAGTTTAAAAACTGCGTGCTAACATTCTCCTCCCTCGCCCCTCCAGCCACCACCCTAAGTATCTTTGTAGCCGCCATCGAGCCAGTATAAACCTGAAATAATATCTCGAACACACTCTCTCTCTCTCTCTTCTCTGCTGCTACGTAGCAGATTCGCCGCAACCCTCATCGCTCTCCTTGATGGTCGCCTCAGTTTCCTCGCTCACGCGATTTTCCAGAGTCCCCTTATTTCACTACCCCTTGCAGATTCACCGTCAGTCAGAGCTGTCCCGCGTCTATCTGCGTCTGCTCTTGCTCTCCTTTTAACGAGCTCCAAGGAATTATTGAAATATATTCGTGACTTCGAGCATCAAAGTACAGTTAGTGAGAAAAAATATTCCAAAACCACCCATCAAATTTTCCATTCCCCTTTTTCATATTCTTTCCCCGTTTGTAAGTTGACACCCATATAAACCGTCCTTCCAGGAATGACAACTCTCATGCATCCAAGAGACGCTGGCTCTTACTGTCTTATCACTTAATTTCCGGGTCTGCGAGCCTTAAACTTGAACGAGCGTATCTACATAAGGGGTCTCCACCTATTATACATATCCCTCTAATCTTTTCGTATTGCAAAATCGTATTGGAAATATCCCTTTTACATAGGACGCGCAGGACAGGAGACGCAATGGATTGCGATGACAATGCGTTAGCGAAAACGTAATCGAGGTTCGTAGTTGGATAACCGAGAGGGTCGAAGGGATTAAAGCTGGAGAAAGGAGAGACGAGTCCTCTTCGATGGGGTAGTTGATTGGCCAATGTTGTAGAATGGGAAATCGCGAAGAAAGCCCCATTCGAATATAGGGGTTGAGGGTGAAATATCGATTTCTCATCTTCGCCAGGCTACCGTCATCTTGTTTATATGAAACGAGCCGAGGGACTCTGAAATATTCACTCGCCACACAATTGCGCCGCCCTCCACCACCTTACCGACACCCCTTGGACGTCTCCCTCGCCCCCAAATATTTGCCATGGTGGACTTGCAATTAAAAGAGCCCGTTATATCGACGACAACTGATTCGTTTAATCGAGCGAACTCGTTATCTTTCTCATTTCTCTTTCGCGTTCCTCTTCGTTTTATTCTTGCGCGAATTTCTCGAGTCTTGATAGAACGCTAACTTGTAGGCACAATATAACGTATGTATATCGAAGTATAGAAAGTCAAAAAAGTTTTACGAACGATCGTCGAAGATTTTTCTTGGGGAAGAATGTAACTTTGAAATGTCGTACTAACAAGCAATACCCAGGTTGCCTGTATACGTCGATGCCTATCGAAGATCTCTTCGAAGTCTTCTTATCTAAACTTTACAGTAAAGATGCGCTACGCTTCTTTAAAGGAAACTTTTTTTTTTCTTTGAAATTCTCAAGAAAATTCCCCGTAGACATTACGAAGGAATGCACAGTGCATTTTTGCTGGTGTCTCCAGGTTTTCAAGAAGGATCGATCTGTCTGTCTGTTTCCCACTCTCTCGCCCCTTTCACTTTGGTGGTGAGGAGGAACCGAACGCGATTAGTGCGCGTCCGATCGTTCCCATTTATCTTCGATCTGTCTCGCGGACTGCTCCATGAATTATGCATCAGCCGACCGGACGCATTGATTTCTCGCCAAGACGTGGAAATATTATAGGAATAATTCAAACTAATGAGTCGCGCCACCGTCTCCACGAATCCACTCTCAGCTAGCAACTATAACGAAGAGTATCCCAATGTCTTCTCGGTTTCGTATTCGGAATATAGATTGGATTAATAATTTACTTTTCAGCCAGACGATTTCAATAGTCATATAATAGTAATGAACACCAATCCGAATAATAATCACGGAGTAAATATCACGGGTCCATGAATAATGGTTACTTCTAACAAATAGACTCTTCTCGCTCTCTTTTTTTATCCTCACGTACCGCACCAGCTCGAAATAATGTCTCGTTTTAGGTTTTAAGAGACTGGCTGGTCCCTTGTCACGTTTCTAAGAAGTTTTCGGGACAGTCCTCGCGTCGTGGTCCTCGACGTAGAACCACGACAGGCTAAGGGAGAGACGCTACCAGAGGTCCGGAGAGTCCGAGAGTCTGAGAACCGTAATGCCGGCGGGTTGGATAAATTGAAAGACAAAGATGCGTGAGAGGTTACCAGGTACCCAAGGTTCCCAGTATTTCAGGTCCCGAGCTTCCCCCCGCGCCATTCTTGAAAGTTGAAAGCCCGAGGGCTTCCCCAAGATTAACGTAGAAGTTTGTTCTGATTGTGCAGCCGGACCGCGTAGGAGTCTTTCTATTGGGGAGTCCTGCTTACGTAGACCGTACTGTTCCGCTTCAGTTAATGGGACCAGCCTGGTCCACTTCCATTTTCTTCTGGCACTCAACATCCTCCGGTGAGAATGCCTCGGGATGATTCAAGACTCAAACAAGAACCTTCAGGAGCAAGAGAGACAGCACGTCCTGTTTCGGGCAGATGTTTTGTCGATCCGTTTCGTGTTCAATTTGTCCGAGAGGATGGGGGGCGGGGGAGGGGTTGAAGTGGAGAAGGGAAGAGGCGAAGAAGAGAATAAGGAAGGCTGTACGGGGTTGCTTGACGATACGAGGAACTCTCGCGGGTACCAAAGGACACCTTCTGAATCTCAAGTAAATTGTATTATGGGATGGGTCTCTCTCATCTCCCACTACCGCTGACTGTATTCTGGCATAGATAGTACCTCCACTACTGGCTATATACCATCACCCACTGCTTCTTTATTTCCTCCCCTTTCTTACGTATATTCTACTCTACGGCCAACAACCAAACCACCCTTCCACCTACACTCACGGTAGCACCTCACGTGCATGTGCTGATAGCAGGCGCAATCTGTTCGGGATAAATTGAGTCGCATGCGAAAAATCGATAGTCGGATAATCTAAAGCCGCACTCTCTTTTCGACCGCCTCCATTTCCATCTCGTCTTGGCAATTCTCGTGCTGCACGATTTCTCGAGTAGTTTTCAGGAACGCTATGAGAGTCTAATCGTGAGGGATAAACATGTAGATGGGACGGAAGGGATTCGTCTGTAGATTTTTTATTTTTTTTTTTAAATATTTAAGCACGAGGGGCTAAAGCTCAACGCGTCACTGGATTATATACAGCAGTAATCTTGTCCCGCGTCAGAGTTTCTTTGTTTCAATTTTTCTACGCCACCCCTGAATTCCTCTCTTTCCCTCCTTCGTTATTCGTTGGTCGCTCTGCTTCGAACCTGTCTCCCTTTTTTCATCTTTTTTCTCCTTTTTCATCTTTTTTCTTCTTTTTTTATTTCATAAATCTCTCCCGACCAGAGCCGTAATCTCGTATCCGAACTTTCGCGATGAGTATGCGAAATAACTCGTTAGAACGAAGAGAGACGATGCCGAGCGTCCTAAACTACGTTATACACGGTGTGTCGGTTGCAACGGTGTCGGCGTCGGCGTCGGGAGACTAGAGGGGATTAGAGGAGGCGAAGCAAGAAGAGGGCATGGCTACTGGTAGCGCGGGATGGCAGTCTCGCAATAAATAACAAACCCCTGGCAAAAGGAAGCAAAACGAACGCGCATAAAGCGGGTTAATTTGAAAGTTTTAATAAACAAGTGGGACGAGTAGGGGTGGTTCTCAAGGGGTAGTGGACCAGCGCACCCTAAGCCTGCAGGCCTTCTAGCATAGGACAGTCCGACAAGAGGATGTACTGAAATCCTCGTCGGGCCCCGCACTTCCTCTGTCCTTCGACAATGAGGTCTCTTCAGTAACGGGACCCTAGGAGGTGGAGGAAGAGAGGAAGAGAGGAAGAGAGAAACAGCGACAGTGGAGACCAGTCGTCTGCAAATATTTTGCATAATTGATTAAAGACTCGTCCTGCGAACTCCATGTCCACAAAGACACTACACACGTCATATATAAAGCATTAGAAATTCCGTGTTTAGGACTCAAGGTGTCATCACACGCACTCCACGCGGTCCAACCATACGCATATTTTATCCACTACTGCGCTACGTCACGTTACAGGTATACTATATCAATAAGAAATCTCTTACTCCTGTTACTCTTTTGTCCGTGAAGCCCGAGTTTCTTGAACCCATTAAGCAGGAAAGAGCTTCGGAATTTCGTTACGTGCCGCGAATTCTTACTAAAGATACTAATCGGACGGGCTTGATCTGTGAGCTTTAACCGCGAACCATATAACACCATTAGAACGTCGGAATTTAAAAGCTGCCCCACTAGATGGTTAGACGCTATCAGTTCTCCTGGACAGAAATTTCCATAAAGACCATCCCTCCTTTGGCTACGTTATCTCTTGGATAAATCGTTTATGCGCTTCGTCGGAGTTCAAGGGTCGATGCCAGAGACGCAAGATATGCAGATTCCGGTAAGAGATGGATCTAGGTACCAAGGTACGTCTTTCATCTCAATTGCTATTCCCATCCCTGACAATTACTGAATGTAAAAGCAGTCTAGATCAATCGTCAGAGATGCGTGCGTTCTCTCGAGCCAGGTTAGAATTTCCACAAAAAAGTTCTTTTCTATTTCTGCAAAGTGCCTGTCGGTGTGAACAACTCTTTACCTTGGAGTATTGTCAGTTTGTCTGCGGGCATCTAGACTGTGGTCGACGTAGAAGGAGGATTTCCGGAGTACATGCAGTTGGATAAACTTACTACTACCTCGCTATCGTTCGAACTTTCAGTCTCTCTGTGCAGTTTGAGTTTGCGCGTCCGGCAGGAGGGACGTGGAGACTCAACCAGTCACTCAAAGTCTCCTCGTATCTCTTTGTGTATGCCTCTGCCAGCTAAGTTGCTGGGAACAATGGAACTGCGAAATTGTCACACGTAATTGTAGGTTTGATCTTAAAGTGCAGATTACACATTGAGTGCACGTCACCATAAACCTGCAACTGAAATTATTTTAAACTGCTCGCGAGATGCTGTACAATTCGTTAATTCACTCGTAAATTGCACTGTACACATATAGATATATGACATTAGCGTTTCAACTTTTTATAGGTCAGCGTGCTACACGTGTAACCGTGACGACTGTAACCGTCTACAAAACAATCAAGAACCAACGAAAAAATCAAGTAAAGAAAAAACTAAGAGAAGCAGCCATTCCTGGTATCGTCTCGACTCTCTCTGGTCTCACCCCTTTTTATTATTCCGTTGCATAATCAATGATCACCTTTAGAACGATAAGTATCTAACCGCCCCGATGGGCTCTTACTTTGTGATATATTTTATATACATTTTTTTTTCCCTTGTCGCCCTTTATTTCGTACTGCCTTGTAAGCAATATCCTCTCCCCCTTTCATCCCTTTCTTATCCCCACTTTGTGTCTCTATTGCGTACTTTCTCTGCCCTTGTTGTTTAAATCGCGTTTCTTTCGTTACTTATGAAAATGAGATTTATGGAATTGGAAGATTGTCTCCGTGCCTCTTTCGTATACGTAACCATGTACTCGCTCTCACACTCTCTCTCTCTCTCTCTTCCAAGTGGACTATCAAGCCGTCCAGAGGAAGAGCGCAGAGCATCCCTTTCCACAGGCGCATCCTCTCTCCGTGCCATGAGCGGTTTCATAAATCTGGCTTATTCCAGAGCGGGCGTTCTGTGTACCGATATTACTTTATGTCGTGTAGAACGCACAGCCGAAGAGGATAACGTTCGTGGCGTGGGGGTGGGGTGGGGGGGGGGGGGGCGTGTCAGAGGGAATGCTGGATATATTTCGAGGGAATAATGTGGAGCGTTCTTCGTGCGGAAATTTTTAGTGCGAGCTCAATGGAATTTAAAACAAAATACTCTCCTCTCTAGGGAAAACTGCGAGAGCGAATTGGAGGGGCGGAGCACCCTGCGGCTCACTAAAGGCTCCCTGAATCATTCATAACGGACCGGGGACTTCTTTGATCGCTTTCCGCCCCTAAATATTTTTATGGGGATTAACCGCGCGATTTTGATTTACCACGAGGGCTTTATTGAATCTGCTTGTTAGACGAGCCGCCGTCGCCGCCAGTAACAACACCAATGCTAAAGCCAACACTATTACGTTTCTAATAATCACAAACATGGCGGGCAGCTCTATATATATATGAGACACATTCAAATATAATATTGAATTGTATGATATAGCATAGGAAGGTTGCTTTATCATATTGTCGATCGATTTACTTGAGCCTTACTATAGTATATCCAGGCTAGTTTTTCTTTTTTTCGGAACTTTAACCATAGCTGAAATGTTTGTGAAATATCGTCAAGTTAAAGCATCCAGACGCGGATCCAACCCCGAAGCCAAATTGTAGCCATATTATTTATAATCTATCAATAGAAAGGTGAATAAACGTATTCGGTGCTATACCAAATTAGGTATAGTAAATTATTTGCAAATACGATTACGCGTGAGGTATCTTTGACGTGCGTCAAATAAAAACGTCATTAAAAGCTATTCTTTGCATAATATATATAATAAATACGTATGACGTCATATTATTATATATATTATGCATATAATTGCTTTCATTCTGATTATCAATATGTCAATTGGATAATAACAAATTCATGAAGTAAACGCGAAAGCCTGAACGTCGCGTTACGTCGTTATTCCTCGAACTTCCAGTAAAACGTCAAATCATTTGACTTGCTCGAGTTCCCCGAATGCCGAAAACTTTATTTACTTGTCGAAGAAAGAGGGGTTGTGTACTTGCGCATCTTTCGTGCTTACATTCTCGGGACTTGATCGTCCCCTTTCGATTTTTGGGATGCATGAATATGCACCCAGCCGTGAACTTACGTTTTCACACTAGCTTCCCTCCGCGCTGTCCCGTTCCGCTTATTCACGTAAATATGTAAAATCTTAAGCGTACAGGTGAATATGCATAAGCGCCGAAAATTCACAACTCCACGTTATGAGCATTTCCAACTGGTCTGCATCTTTGCATCCAGTCGCGACGATGGACGTGGTCACGTTTTGTCGTATGAATCATTGAAGACTCCTGAAGAAATTATGCATCCGTTATCTTTGCAGAATTCCGAGCCGAAAAAATATAAAATAAACAATTATCAGTAGAACAATCCGAAATACTTTAATAATCCCTATGGTTATTCTCTGTAGATACAAAAATTGTTCATCCCATACTAAAAAAGAAATGTAAGGAACCGTATTGATAGAGGAATATTGTGAATAAAAAATTTAAAAGAAAATAAAGATAACCACTTGATGCGATCCTCTCGAGGGTGTGACGAGGCGAAGGTTCTCATATGGAAGCGAGAGTAAATGGGAACGCGAGGGAAGTTCAGTGCAGGGGTTGGTATCGAGGGTAGATCGCTCGTTATCTCTCGTTCACTTTTTCCACTCGTCAGTATAGACACTCTCAAAGAAAGTATCCCTCTGGAAAACGGTATAGCTATAGGGGTTGTGTCTCCGACTACCAAGGTACAGAGGAGTAAGTTCGATGGAGGATCTCTTTAATCCCCAGAAAGGGAAAGGTCGTGAAGTGGTGTAGAAGCGTAGAGACGGTTTTGACCCTTGAATGACGGCAGGGTGCAGGTATCAGGTTTGAAACGTTGAAACGAGGGTTGGCAGCCACATGGGGGGTTGATGATGACACGAGCACCAGGTAGTGGCATTGATAATAGTAGTAGCACCAGTGGACGAACTCATAGTCAGACCGATTGTCAAGTAGAGATCGAGTATAACAAGTCAGACTTTAGACACGAGATTCGACGTCCTAGACTAGAGAGTAGAGATAGTCTGGATAGGAGAAATCTAAAAGCTAAAATGCACTAATGGCAGACAATGCTAGTAGCGACTGGGAAGTTAGCCTAGACAAGCATGGCGGTTCTAGTAGAGGTGAATTTCGATACTATCTCTCGTTTAGACAGAACGCTCCTATTTATTCAGGCAAAGTAGTACAAGTCTATAGGCAGTGCTGTGCGGAAGTCCTGAGTTTATTATCAAGCTGGACTAGTAGCATTAGTACTAGTAGTAGTGTGCTGCTAATGCTACAGCTATAGTCCTACAGACTTGGCAGGCGAGATTGATTATATCTTTTCGTAAGTATACCTGCTAAAATACGTGTTATTATTCCCATCAAGTGCTTAAGCCTCGTCTAGAATTCATTTTAATCAGAGACCTTTACTTTGACGCAAGTCTCCTCGTTAAGTTCACTCGGTACAAGCGCACGATCGACGACTCTTTCTATGGAAATGATGGACTGGTTGATAAGTGATAAAAAGTAGAGGAAGCAACGCGCCAAGGAAATTGTCGGCGTCCCTTTGCAAACATTCGAGAGTCGTCCTCACTCGTTATACGAAATCTTGCGAACGAGTGAGCCGTTACTGGCCGTTTACGGTAACGACATCGAGCCGAGCGTGAACGAACCTTAAGGAAGGTAACGACAAGACCATAAAGGAGATTGACGTATGTTGGTATATACTATAGGCATATATGTATGTATACTTTTGGACGGATCCCCGAGCCCAATCTTGATAATCATAATGCCTTGCGTGTCTGTAGGAATACGTATTTTATATTATTTGCGCAACGTTTTTATCTCTGAGTATATTTATATATACGCGACTGGGTAATATCCATGCATAGTAATGCCATCTGTACAAAGTACTCGCACCCTCTTATCATCTGGCAAATTTAATATAACGCGCGTCAATATTAATTCAAACGAACGTGAGACGATAATTCCGTTTCCTCTGCTAATTACCACTCCCTTATTAACAGCGCTGCTCTTCGTGAACGTAGCTCATCTATTCCCTCCAGTATTCATGTTCCCATTTTCACCTGCAGAGAGTCTTCGGGAGATTAAGCAGGTTTTCCACGTCGAACTTTATCATTAAGGTTCTTCGTCCTAGACGCGGATAAGTAGCTGCGGTGTTTCACTCGTCAGACGGCCGCGTCTGGATAGGCGAGCGACTGTGGAATCCTTTGGCTTTTGCAGGGAAGCTCAGCCAAGAGGGTAGAGAGAGGGAGGGACGCGTAGGTATCCCTTCTCAATCGTCGAATGAATTCTCTTGTGATTTTATTCTCGCGAGATTTCAGCCGCGCAATGACATTTGACCCCATCGTGCGAAACCATCGTGAGAAAATGGCCGGATTGCCCTTCGCACGATACTATAGGGCCATACGAAATAAAGACATTTACCAGAAAAGCCCAGATCGTACCCTGTCTCACCGATGCTCTGACTACCATTGCTTTTTCACCCCTCGGTCATTTTCGAAACCACCATCAACTCCGACATCCCTCCGAACGAGCCTTCTACGCGTTTTACTATGTCTACGTATACTTTCCGATGCTGAATAAAACGAAGCAGGGGTGAGTCATAGAAAAAGGTATATCTATAGAGGTCATCTCCTCAGCATCCTATTCGTTTATGCTTTGCCATTTATCAATTCTCCTTACTCCTCTCTCGCCTTCTGACTTCCGGTGCCAAAAATGTCAAAAGTTGGTAAGTGCAAGCGACATCGGACGTGGCTCTCGACGCCAGGGGCTTTTCAAGTTCCTCGGGCTGCACTCCAAGGGTGTAGTGCCTGGCGTCTACTTTACATCGTGGAAAGGGTGTTCGTGAAGGAAGGCGTCTCTGTGAAGACGACTGCACGTATTTTACGCTCCCTGGTGGATGTGTGCGCTTCGTTTATTTTATTCTCACGGCTGGACTGGCAGAGAAGAGTCGGCCCCCTTGACTTCCTGAGAAGGAGGACACACGCGGCCGGCATCGAGTCGAGAACAAGAGGTGTTGGGGGGAAGAAAAGAAGAAGTAAAGTGGTCTAGAAAAATGGCACGACGAAAGGTGTTAGCGAAAGATGAAGCCTTTGATCCTCCTAGGAATGATTCCACTTCGTTTCCTGCGGACAGCCTCCTATTACCGGAGGAATTACCGTTATCGTAAACCTCACTGATAACGTCGGCAATGATATCAATTCTGTTTGAAACGACTGCATCAGTAGATCCTTCCGCGGAATTCTTTTTTAACATTGTAACTCCGGCTTTCTTTGTTATGGACGTCTCATTTCGTTTATTGCTACTGGTCTAGTTCTTCTTTTTTTTTGTTTACTTAAAACTGGAAATTAAGGACACGCAGTCTGCACTGAAAATAAGGACTATCTTCTGGCACGCTTGCGCTTCTAGATGCACCTGCATTTATGCATTTATGCAGGTACACCTGCGCCGAAACATTCTGCGCCGGCGCTCAGGTGGACACTCGTAAAGCACCACGACGCCAAGCGTCGTAGTCGGCATCGGCCGGTCGTATCGCGTACTTCGCTTCCGATTCCAGAAACACGTTTCACTCCCTCTCTCTGTGCTTCCGCGGAGCTTGCGCGTTCGCGTATCCACCTGCTACGCACGAGAAAGTTCAAAACCGCACGCGACATCAGCGCGGAACCAAAACGCTAAGATACCGGCGCGCTTTTTATTTTGCGACGTCAAGGATATAGACGGAATTTCGAGTTTTCTCCAGTTTTGGGACAGTTGGACTATTGCAAAAGTGAAAAATGATCTTTTCGTATTCTCTGGAAGATCCTCTTGGGAAATCTTTGTTCTTTACACAAAGAAAATCGGAAAAGTGTTTGACGCAATGTTGAAACCATATCGACACTAGCGAATCGTCGATCTGAATAATTTGAAAAATGAGGTCGCTCACAGTGCTTAAAAAGTTTTTGAGTTTTAGAAGAGTTTAACAAGGAATTACGCTCGAGAGAAATTAGTGGAAAGAACATAATTTCGTGACGAAGGGAATAATCGTTGGAAGAAAAATAAATATTAGTGCCTGGCGGATCGATGCTGGGATTCTCGAGAAACGGAATCTACGAAAGAATACAGAAGGAGGGTAGGGACACACAGAAAAATGATAACCAGAGTAATTTTAAGTATTTGGACAACAACAAATTCTAGTAGAAATAACAAAAATTCTTTCAAAATTTACCAGTGCGATCGCGAGGAGCGCCGCGCATAAGAAAACATAAAAAGTGACAACATGCGATTTAAGTGATAGAAAATCCTTATTTAATCGGTTCTTACACACGCTAAAACCCGTAAGTGTTACTTCTTACGTCATACGTTTTCCTTTCACGCGGCGCCCCAAAGTGTCACTATAATTTACTTCGTCAATCTTCCTATAATTGTTGTCACTGTCACTAGAAATTTATTATTGTCCAAATACTAATCAATGCTCTAGTATTCGCAACAATACATTTTTCTTCGTATAAAGAAAGGAGAAGACAAAGCAAAAAAGGGAGGCTCGTTGGGTGGCTTATAAATAGGGTGGAAAGCAATGAACTCCGGTTTCGAGTAAACAGTCGAGTAAATAAATAAATAAATTATCACGCGTGCAGCAACTGTTCCAATTCGAAAGGAAATAATACGTAAATAGACATCGAATTGGAGTACGTATATTCATATATATTACATTGCGGCATATAACAGGCTGAAACAGTGCTAGCAATAATAAAGGATTAAAGGAATAAACGGTTGAACGCACCATTGGATAATCATATTAATGAATAAGCATCTATCCTACCATTTAATCGGCGGTCGCGCAAGCCCAAACAGTCTCGCGACAAATAATTTTTAGATAAAAAGTCAGCAAGCCGCGTGCGTCTCCCAAAAGTGCAAAACAATTATGGGCCGAAGATAGCTGGACGTCTAGGAGATGTGATTCCCGATTATTTTGTTTAAATAAATATTTTCCAATACCTGATAAGTTCCATCGATTGAAAAATTCTCTCTACCATTTTATATATTTTGCTAGAAATCCGATAATGGCTTCACTCTCACGTAAATAAACTAACGATCGTTTTATATCCCCCACCCCTCCCCCGAACCGTATGTGGGTATCGAGTATTCTACGACTTCGCAAAAAAAGCATCATGCAGGGATGGGATACATAAAGGAAAGCATATTAAATTTTCAAGATGATTCGTTTGATCTAAAACCGCGTGTGAAATTTATACCTCCCCGAGTAAGAGATCTCGCGACGATCGCGTGGGATAAAGATACAAGAAGATTCCCAAGACCACTTCGACGTCAGACGTCTCGCTTTCAGTCGGTTTCCAGTCAGCTTTTGCCGCTTCTCCTAAACAAACGTATCGCAGAATTCAGTAAAGCTTTTCCGCGATGTGAATCGGGGAGAGCGACAGTGAAGACGAGAGGGAAAGTAGTCGTAGAGTAAGAGAAATCGATGCCGGCAACGTGGGAGGGAAGGAAACGTGAGAATAAAGGAAAGGATGTAAAATGAGAATAAAGAAGAAAGAAACGCGCTTTAAAAGTAACTCCGCATCGAAAATTGTCATCCATCATGGTGCGTGTGCTGTGAGGTAGAGAACGTGGCTGGCATTTCTACCTGTCTGCCGTTTATCAGAGGAACGAGAACTTCCCTTAGGAAACCTCAAGGAAACCATGGGTCCTTGCGGACCCTCTGCATTGCATAAGCATCTTCTTGACGCTGACAATAAGTTTTCTTGTTCCCGTAAACTTTTATCCACCTGGAGTAAAAGTCGTCTTGAAAAAGGCTCCGAAGCGCCTTTGAATAATACAGCCCTGAGAAAATGCATTGAATCATAATAGTCGCTCTATACGTGCACGTCAGAGGGTCGAGGGGTTGTCTCGTTATATTTGAGCTCGAATTGGCAACAAGTTGCAATTTTAAATTTAACCATCGTGACGCTTATGGTTCGAAGAACTCGTGCGAATTAGACTGTTTGCCGAGGGGAGGCAATGCGATTAAACGCCTCAATGATAAGGACTGTACCCTTGGTTTATAGGAAAAGTTTTCAATATTTTTCTTCCCTCCGAGAGGGTTGATAGTTTTGGAATGTCAGTAAGGGATGCTTTTTATATTCTTAGACCATTTTTTTCATCCCCCCGCTAACCATCCGGCAGCCGGATACTTTTTGGTCGACACGCCTTTCCCTGGAATAAAGTTGCTGAGTAGAGGCTGGCTAAGTGGAAAGTTTATATATAGCGTCATTCCTTTCTTAGTCTTCCACACGGTATAACATATATGAAGAATATGTAAGAGCGTGCTGATAAACCAATGATAATTCCTAGGATTGTTAATTACCTGAAAGATCGTTGAATTTTTGATTATAAAGATCCTAAAAAAAGTGGAATAATAGTGACGTGAAGTGAAATCGGAAAAAAACCTGTAAGGCTAATGGGAAAGAGTTATTTGTAGAAAGGAGGGAGCAACGTACCCGTCAAGCGTTAGGGGTGGTAATGGGGAAAATATTAAAAAGCAGCTCGGGAATCATTAAATTTAATTGACAGTAGAATAACAGGTCCTTGAATTAATTCAAACAACAAGACTGATACCGTTATAGCTTTCTGCTTATTATTTCGATATGCTGTAATAGTCAAAGTAGCTAGAGACTGGAAGCGTCGCGACGACCCTTAACAATCGAATCTATAGGAAGGATCTCTCGAGTAATAAAAAAAGAAGTCGTTGGGTGCGTTCTGCGCCATTATTATCAGAGAAATAATTACAGTTGAGTGTATATGAACAACGTAAGCTTCATTAGTGAGGAATTTGTTTAATTTCCATTAGCACGTGGCCGACGGTGATCGCTGGTGAGGAAAGGGGTTAAAACCTAAAGCAACGAATTACTCATCGGGATGCCCGGAGGGTGCACACCCCCTGCGATGGATTTGGTGTTTCTCCTAGTCCTGGCATTACTCCGTCAAGAAGGTGAGTTATAGCTGAATTTTTTTTCTATCACTTACCATCTCATCGAAAAATGCCTTAAGGTTATTTATTAAGAAATTCGTATTTCTAAGGTCACCCCCAATAAGCGTAGAATAAACCTAACGCTTAAATATGAATTAGGTATAAAATATGGTAACCGCAAGAAAAAGGAGAGCGATATAGGACGCGATAGTGAAACTATAGAGAATATAAGTTGTATATGGTAATGCAGTATGGGGTGGCATCAATGCCATAGAAAATGAAAAGAGGGAAGGGTTGTGGTGGTCTATGGGTAAGTGCATCACGCCATACATATCAATACGGAGAGCGACGATGGGTCCGATATGAAATTTTAAGATGGCAAAACTTGTCGATGAGTTTAGCATAGATAAATAAAAGATGAGAGACTCGCTGAAAGCTTTTTGCCAAAAGCGAGACTACGCCATAGTCTCTTCCGCTATTTTTCTTTGCGAAGCTACAAACGTCCAGCCAGAATAACTGGCAGCAGCCAGCACTTTTCGATCTTGTTTACCCTCGGCTCACCCTCCACTCGCGTCTTCACTTTTATTTATATTTTATCGAAAAGGAGAAAATAAGAATCGAACGACATACGTCGATCATCGAGAACATTCCACAGACTGTTTGGTATATATCTATATTAGACGCAGGAAGCGTGCCTCTCGCCAATAGGTGTGTGTTTATTTTTGTCTACGAGGATAGATACACGTAACAAGCATATTCCATTGAAATTGGCGTCTCTCTGGCGTAGCATGGGCACCCGATATACCTTTGGGAAATGTCGGTACAGTCGCCCTGAAACTCCCTGTATAGAAGCCCTTGAGCACCTACCCACTTCTCAAGCGGAATGGACTTTCGAATTGAAAGGGAAGACGGGAAATTTCGAAAATGGGGCCGCATGGAAATTTTATTGGTTCCTCGCGCGACGCCGCTTGCCTTCCTGATGAGGAGGCGTCGGTCGAGAGCGGTACGTGAACGATTTTGAATAAAAAGAAACCACGAACTTCCGTCAGTTGGGTAATAAACCTCTTCGATGGCAGCCAATCAGATCGCGCCTCTCACGGAATCTTTACTATCCGGAAACGCGTCGGTCGATGCGTGGAAGCGGCGGGAAAGAGCGGGGAAATAGGAATCGAACGTGAGATTAGAAAGAGATAAAGTTATTCGCAATTCCATGGAAGGACACGAGGCGCCATGATGATCCTTCGGGACTCTAGGGATATATACCTTGTTGGGAATATTGGAGAATAGGAATAATGACGTAGTCTTTTCTCTTGATTACAACCACTCCGCCATTTAGCACTTGAACGAAGGACTCGTCTAACATTT
>JARQST010000320.1:633587-778410 GCA_030142225.1 Pachycephus smyrnensis | reverse complement strand
CTCTCTTCACTCTCTCTTCACTGATCTCTTCACACGCTTATCTCCCAAACGTGTGTATCGATAGCTCAATCACTGGAGAACAGAATATCTCGGCTCTCTGAGGATATTTCGACAAGGATTTTTTGCATATCTTCTACGATGGCGGTCTGGCGACTGAAAACCACATCGAGTCAAGAGTGCCAAAGACGAATGGCTGACAAATTTTTTTCGTTACACTCGTGAGCAACTATAATGGCTGACTATAGTTGTATACTATATTTATCTGCCACTACAGTTGTCTAGTTGGTAATGTACCTCTGCGCACTCTGTGTACACAGTTCGTTGTCAAATGAAAGTTTCATGGATAGGTGAGCCACGCTTGATTAAATTGAGTCGAGGGACTCTCGAATCGTAGGACGCTTCCGTAAATGAAGTTACAGCCTCCCCGGCGCTACTGGTTTTCCCGTTTTCGCACACATATGTCGATGGTGTATGCGGATAAGAGAATGGGAGGCATCGAACGAAAAACGCTGGAAAAAAATTGGCTGTGAATAAGCCCGTGCGGCCATCCTGCTAATCCATTATAAATTGATAGCAGGTACGCGGACGAGCAATTGCGTGCCGGTCGCCTTTTGTCATCAATTAGGAACTACTCCTCTGGAAATTAGAAGAGGATTTCTAATACACGTAGCAAGGAAGGTACGTGTCAAAGGTCAGGGGACCAACTGGTTACTCAGGTTGAGGGAAATAAGTTAATTATAATGACCCTTTTGGGGGACTGGCGGAAAATTCAGGTCCTCTACGTAGTTTGCGCGATCTTCCGGCTCTCCCTTCCCCGGTCCCCTCACTCACCCCGACAATCATCCCTCCTTCTCCTAGTTCAGCCAGGACACCAGATCTAACCATTCACCCTCTACGATAGTCCTACCTCACCTTAAGATCTCTCTATCGTGTTATCCTAGAATCGCCATGTTGAAGATGGGCCACCTGGCCCTGGTCCAGAACAATTCCGCATGCTACTTGTGATGTCAGCAGGATAGAAAAAGACACTGAGGAAGCTTAAAAGAACCAACGGAGTCATCCTTTCTTTGCCTATTTTTTTCTCTAATTTTTTTTTACCCCAACTCTTCACCTTCCCTTGAGCCATCTTCTCCAGATTCAGGACTTTCCGTTCAGTCGCTCTGTAATTCGTTCAATCCCGCCATTCTATTTGCTTGTTCCTCGGCTCGTGTGGAATTCTCTATTTTTAACGACTAACGAAATCTACCCCCTCACGTCCACCCCCTGTCGTTCCAGTGAATTCGAACGAGTCGCCATCGAGCTTTTCTGTCAATGAGTTCAACTTGAAATTCAAGCGCGTTTGCGACTAGCTAGGAAAACCTGTCAAAACATACCTTCCGGCGATTTCGTTTTTCTCTATACATACGTCTATCCACAAATTGGCATTTTCATTACAGATGAATTTTTTTTTGTTAAATTTCTATAGACATCATTTCTCATATTACTTACATTCCTAAGAGACAATTGTCTAATAGTGACGCACCAGCGCCTAATACATAGTTATACCACAGTCCCAGAGAAAACGCAACTAGTGGTTCCAAGTGTCTGAGCGCGTAGTGGTATCTCACCACGAGTTTCTTCCTTTCCTTCATGGGGGAGACATCACTTCCGGCACGTTACACCGTACAACACGTTAAAGCCGAGACTAGTCTGACTCGCGATGTAAATATTTAAGTACCAGGATGGTCAGTAGAACCCAGAGCTAATCCGACCTACCCTTAGATTTCTCTACGTATCCCCAGTCGTTGCTCACTCTGCGCAGGGGTTGTAACTGACTGGACCAGAAGAAGCTAGGAGAATTACAGCTTCCGCTAAAAGACATTTTGAACACTTCCCTGATTCCTGATTCTCCATTCCAGTTTTCTGCGCGAATCAAGAATTCCCACGGATGAGTCTGAGTCACTAGATACAGTGATGGTCAGTGAAAAGACTGCAGGGTCCAAGAGTTCAGGAGGGACGTGCTTGCTGCTTCCGGTTAATTTTTGATGAAACTACAAAATATCTACAGCCTTCGGGGCAACTGTCTGGTCGGGCATAGTACAGCCAGTGGCTTGAATTCCCCGATGGAGTTTACTATCCTCGTTCACGTGTACCTGTCTTTTTAGCCAGGTGAGGCAGGTATATCCGGCTACGTGAGGTTGAAGGTGGAAGGAAATAACCTGCGAGACTCGCAATTTATCTTTGCACTGCTGGTTTGTACACTCGTTACGCGGTGAAACAACAAACATTGTTTACCTGCTCTCGATAGCTACACAGCTATTACCGTATCATAGCAAATGGAAGTTTACCATCTATGGAAATATAGTATATATAGGTATATCGGTTGTACACGTGAGAATAGAAACCGTGTGAATGGCCTAGGGTGGCATAGGGTGAAACGAGCCCTTCTATTTTACCTGGCACAACCATCACCCGAGCGTTACCTAGAAATACACAATGAATCATTTCTTTTGGATTATTACCGTGAGATTTTTCAATTCATTACTTTCCAAGTACAATGGAGCACGATTAGTGGTACAAGTACCTGTCTTCAAATTTCTCTCAGACTCGAGAGACTCTTTTTAGTTTAATTCTCTTTTCGAGAATCCTCACCGAAAAGAAATGGCCGTAGAACACGACGGAGACTCGTCCTTCCGTTCCTCTTTCAGCGCTCCGTTTCTTCTTTTTACATTTTGCACTATACCTTACCTCCACTTTCACCTTAATTAAGCTTTAACTTTTGAATCTTACGGAATCCCTCGGCATCGCAACGGAAGTTTCATCAAGCACGTGACTTCCTGAGGCGGGACACGCTGCACGCTATAGCTATGCAAATATTTATAGGAGATTTTAAAGTACATTGACTTCTTAGTTTTGCTATAGTACTATAGTAATGCTCGTCCGACCTAACGAAAATGAGCTTGCTAACTTACTTAAGCTGCGTCACACGCCACTGAAATTGTCGAGCAGAATCGATAATCTGCGACGAATGGAAAACAGTGCGACCAGAAAGATTTTTCGCAGCGTGAGAAAGTTGTATGCAATTTTTGTTGGTCATCAATTTATTTACCCGCGTCGGGCTTGCGGAACGAGCGGCAAATTGTTTCGTTCGGCCATTCGTAACAGTCCCGCAAATTTCCAGTCGCACAATAAATTCGGCGAATCGTTGAATTTTACGTTCGACGAAACCGAGCGCGATCCTCGACGTAGCGGAATGGATATGTAAAGCGCGTCGCGGCGACGCGCTTCTGTCGAATTTTAGGAAACTCCATTTCCGCCAATTGATTATGCTCCTATTTTAACTATTTTTAGAAACATCTATTCTCTCCCTTC
Organism: Pachycephus smyrnensis; assembly: GCA_030142225.1. Lineage (NCBI taxonomy): Eukaryota > Metazoa > Arthropoda > Insecta > Hymenoptera > Cephidae > Pachycephus > Pachycephus smyrnensis. Next base: position 775,059 of record JARQST010000320.1, on the reverse strand, counting down.
ATAAATTCCTCTTTAAGCTTTGAGCAGTCCCGCGTAACCACATTTATGGCCAATGATTCCTGACAATTTTCTATGAAGCCAACACTGAATAATCCATGATCTATTTGATTTCAATGAACGTTAATGGATCATTCGATACCTGCTCGTCTTACCACATTGACGTCGACACCGCCGATGGATTCTTGCTGTTTTTCTGGTTAATATCAATTTCGCATACAAAGATAATTTTCAAGGATCAACCCGTATTACCTGGCCCGTTGGCAGCCCTCGTGAAAACTCTTCAACGAAAACGATTAACGTTGCTCCCTGTCATTTATTACGCAGGCCAAGCAAACAAGTGGGGCCCCTTCCGAAATGCGATCCCAGTTTAGTAAGGTTACTCCGATCGATGGATCGAGCACGCTCTGTATACCTGATTATATACGACGAGGACAATAAATTTTTCTGACAAAATAAAAGTAGAGCCAAGAATCCAAAGATAAGAAAGGATTTCGTAATTCGAGTATGAAAAATACGTAGGGAGTCTACAGGATGAAAAACTCGCTGGATTCTAATTCGTAAATCGTATATCTAGGGAACAATAAAGCATTAATGAACCAAAGAAATAAAATCCTCATTCGAGATTGAGCAGTAAATAGAGACGTTTTATATTTCTACTGGTTATATCACTGCTTTATGTTTCACAAAGAAGGGGATGATACTCTTGTCATGATAAAAAGCAGCGAGCCCAGTTCGCTTTAAAATTCCGAATGCACGCGGCTGCATTGTAATTAATATTAATGTCGCATTGTTCCCTCTTTTTACGAATGCACGTGTGCCTCTCTGTCTGCCTCCGGATTGGCTGTGGTATAGCGAGTAGAAGGGTGTAGCAGCCGCAGGTGAAGGTGTTCAAAAGGTGTTAGTCTCACCGGTTGGCGATGGGGCTGGTCGAAGGTAGTAGAAAAGGGGTGGCATGAGTCAGATAACGCGGAAGAAGGGTGGTTGGCGCCCACGGCCCATGGCCGACACTATAGCTGCTACTACTACTGGACGTGTAGAGAAATCGATAGTCGTAAAACACGTGAAAAACGAGCGGTAAAACTCAGCCGATGTTACGCACCGGGGTCGGAATGGTCAATGGCATTAGGGGTGGTGGTAGCAGGGTTGGCCCGTCCGGTGCAGTCACGCTAGCTACCGGAAGTAACCCCTTCCCCGAACTATCGGCCCTGCGAGGGCAATAAAGACAAAAATCGGAGCCTTTATCACCGGGGAAATTTATTGTAATAACTGCGAGTCGGGGACAGCGCTGTTACTGTCGAGCCACGCGATAAACGGAGAGAAGAGAGTAATAGTGGCTAAAGGTTCGAAGAGTGGAGAGAGAGAGGAAGAGAGAGAGAGAGAGAGAGAGAGAGAGATGGCAAAAGGGGAGGCAGTCCTCAGATCGTTATTGTCACGAGAGACCTCTTACTGTTCTTTGAGAAATTAGAAAAGAACTCCTTGGCTGATTAGACCCTTCGAGCGTGTCGCCGATTCTTTTCGTCCTTTTCACCTTTATTTCTAAAGACTTCATTCTTTCTCGCTGTCTTCCCTTCCTCGCCCTCCAGACCGCCATATTTCTTTCCAGATCCTCGCTTTCTATTATTTTTTTATAGTCCAACTCCTTAACTCATACCTCGGCGGTAGTTTCTTTGGAGAAACGTGACTGGCCACTTAAAAGCACATATCGTGCGTCTCCCAGTTACACACTGTGCCGACAATTCAGTCGACCAGCTGCCAGCCAGCCGAACAGCCAGCCTACCAGCCGTAGTCTCGTGGCTAAGATGGAAACGTTAATGTCGAGCGACGTTCCTATAATCGCGTGAACCCATCTTCATGCGATAATGCGAACCGAGCATTAGCTTTCTATGTCTCTGAGACGGCTTTCCGTTTAATTCGAGTGAACTCTTGGCGTAGCTGCCTTGGCGTGACCAGATACGAGTCTGTCCGCGTCTGGACAGCTGCTAAAGGATAAGATTAGTCTTGTCAGATACTTCTCTTTATTGCTATAGAATCGTGTACGAATAATCAGACAATTATCCTGCAAGAAATAAGTCTGGCTCGGATCGATATAACCTCTCTACTTCGAATCTTCGCCCCGTCTTGTCATGCTGTCAGAGTTTCTCCAATTTTCCTTTGTCGTACAAGGCAAAAAGAGAAATCCTATTGACATCCCTTGTCCTTCCTGCTGAAAACGACAATAGGGCGGATTCGACGCACGGAGAGCGTACTGTAATTCGCTAAAGAAGCGTGGAAAACGATTGTCCATTGTCTGCCCGACAAGAGGCCATTACCACTGTCGATTGCGGCGCCAAATGAGAATTAAAAGCGATTTTTTATCTTCTGTTCCTTCATTTTTGTCCCTCGCTATTATGCATTATTCACAAAGCCTAAAGATCCTAGTGGAACACGTTTAAGTGATGGGGCTCTGAAATGAAGCACGTCAAAATTAATCGGATTCGAGGCTCCTCGAACAAATGAGCTTTGTCTTACAATTGATGTTTCATTATTATTACTTTCCCGTACCACCTGACTAAAGTTATCATTTTCATATGAGTACACGCCTTGATCCTTTTTCTACCCTCTATGGCAAATCCTCCAGTTTTATTACCGCGCATAGCGTTTATGTAGTGACTGAAACACTTAAGTACACACATGTATTCGATGAACAAGCAGAGTAAGAGTAAAGAATTTAGGGCTACCTGTCCGAATGGACGTATCCGTGCTACTACTACGCTTGTTAGAAGTATTTCTCGAAGTATTAAAGATCTGAGAAAAAACTCGTTTTGAAAAGAAATTTTCCTAACATTGTTCAGGGGCTGCTTCCACGGCCAGAATTCTTCCTTATTTCGTTCTCTTCAAAAATTCATACCACTCTACTTTGACTACATCTCATTTAGCAGACTTCCGGGAACTTCACGATTTGGGCCCCTTTTTCCTTTGTCAGTGGAAACGGACAGTTTTCTTGATGCCTCATAAAGCTTCCCGTTGTGTATTCAGAAACTTCAGTTATCCCTCGTCTCTGGTGAGTAATAACCGAACAGCCCAGTGGGATGGAAAAGGCGGGTGGGATGGGAAAGAGTAAAAGGGAGATGGCGCATCTTCTTTACGCAGCATCCACGCTGACACCCGGTCAATTAGGTGCGTGCCGCGAGGCATGGTGTTAATTAAAACGCGACGCAGAAGTTTTACAGTGGTGGTGAGTTCGAAGATAAAGGGCCATATAGAATAGACGGTGCTAGTAGCCGACACGCAGCTAGGGGGTGAAGTGGATGTCGAAATGGCGAGGGTAGAGGGGAGGGTATGGCGAGTTATTAATGAAAATGAAACATGCCTGCTTATAATTTTCCTAGATATACGCTCTGGCCGGTTGGCTGGCTGGCTTGGGTGGCTGGCTGCTGCCGTGAGGGTAAGAGTCGCTCTGGTATCCGGTGCGTTCGTGTCCCCACTTTTAACGCAACGCCGCCGTATAAATTAAACATATTTTAGTGCCGTTATTCTCTATGCATGAAGTTTTAACGGTTACAGTGTTTTAACCACGAATTTATGCTACCCTTTAGATAAGTTAAAATTAAAACGTAACCCTCCTGGGCCAGCACCCTGAAACCCCTGACTACGCGCTTTACGCAGCTCTCACCCTTAGTGGAGGCTTTAACGATGCACACGGTGCACCCTTTAATATACACTTGTATACGACGTCATATAACGCATTCAGAGAAATTGGCATGTGCTTTTCCACATTTACCAAGTTTTATCAGCTATATCGCCACTACTCCTGGTAGCAACGCCTTTGACGAGTCATGCAGAAAATTTTCTTGGAAGTACGCTGTAACTGGTATTCGCGTAAACCTGCTGGAAAACGATGTAATTTTTCTCAGGAAATTTCTGCTAGCTACGACCTAACTCGCTTGTCCGTAAGAACACAGCCTTTAATTGCCTGGGCAGATTCTATGAAAAATGTCTCGTTTTCAGGAATATTCAAGTCTCCACTGAAAAATTAACCAATTTCCCTGCACAGCGAAGTATGATGGATTCAAGCGGGTCCTTAAGTGTTATTTAATCGAGAAATCAGACTGATTACCATCGTCCACCCACTTGATTGACATGGGGTTGTCGGTACGTGACAAGAGATGGTGGCCAGCCTCGAGCACCCCTCTTGTACCTCTCACATACCATAAGGGCTGTTATTATAAACGCATTAGACATGACATTCGTCCACTATAGGCTGTCAGGACGAGATTCCGCCCCCGAAATTAATATAAGTAAATGACAAGGCTGGGACCTGATAATATGGAATTGCCTGAATGAATTTCCAGAGAGAAAAGGGTCGAATGAAAAAAATACGTACATACATATACCTGCTTTTATACCCATAGACGTGGACAGAGGGGGTTCGGGGGATCCAGTGGAAGGGTTCGCAGGGGTCAATTATTGATATTAAAAACAGTTGCGTGTCGGACGTTGAAAAAAAAATATGAAGGGTGGTACAACGCTTTGTAACTTCCTTGCCCGCTTATTTTTCCTCCAGACCACACAGTAACCTCGTAGAGCATGAAGCAGTTATCTAAGAGTTTAGTTCGAAAGCGCGTTATAACGGCCATTCAAAGTTAAAGTGCTATGCAATTAATTTCAAAGTCGAGCCAAAGCGCGGGAGCCTGAATGGAGACGCCATGTAAGACAAGGACTCGCTCCTCAGCTGGAAAGTGCTTATCTTGGGCACAAGTATTTGAATTGAACTCGTGCAACTTCCCATAACGGAAGCTCAGTCGTATTCCAGGCAGGCAGCTTTCTCAGTTTCACTGAAGATGATCAGATGCTAGAAATCACCTGCTGATATCCAATTGACAGGTATGACGTTTTTATCTCGGCATGAAAAAGTGCTCGCCATCAGCTAGAAATACAATGGTCTTAACACTTCCGTATTTCTCAGGTATCCATTCGTACGTGGAAGGCACGCAGGCAGACTTAACACGAAGAAAATGTAAATTTCTTTCTTGCGTGGTTTCCTGAATTTGTTGAACTTTTTTTTAACAATTCTTCAGCCGCGTTCTTGGAATTTAAGATCAATGGAAGTGGAGGAAGGAAATGAAAAAAATTATAGGTATCACTAACTGTCAGGGTATCGTTCTGACGAGTACTGACTGGCAGCAAGACGTATACGAGATGCAACGTTACTATGTGACCAAGGGTGGTGCTGCTCTACGAGAGAGGGTGGGGGAGGGTATATATATAGAGAGATTCGTACTGAGAAAGTTAAATACGTTGAATAATTTAACTGATAGAGGATTCCAGAGTGACGGCATGGCAGAGCAGACTTTACTTATTCATGCTGATATAAAGGCTCTTCCTCCCTATCCGACATTTGTGCTCGTACGAGTACATCGCGACCCGACGTCTTGAAAAACTATTGACTCTCTGACCTCGAGTCCTGTATACGTCTTCAGGGACAACGATAAACGAGCCCTGGAAAATCTTCTTACAGCTCTCCTGCTACCGATACCGGATCGGCATTAACCTTTAAAGAGGTGTCTGTATGCATATTTTTCACTTCCGTACCTTACGAGTTGCTGCCACTATCGCTGTTATCAGTTACCGTTAGCTGGTACATGCCAAGCGACATGTGTGATCGCCTCTCGTTGAGAAACTAGCATGAGAAATATTGAGAGTCGTATACAGCTGATATACCAATTGCATTTTTTTCTAGATAAAGTCGAGAAAAAGCTTAAACTTTTCAGTCTCTCGTTTCTCTTAATCTTCGATACATCCTTTCACTTTGAATTTCTACATTCCTTGTTCGTGGAAGCAAAAATATTACTCTGACGTACGTGCACTGGCCTATACAGCTGCTATTTCATAGGAAGGTTCGAGTATTTTCTTAAGTTATCTATCCTTATGGATTTATGGTTATTTTTACTCAAATACACAGCATCCCATTCCTAAGACGGCAATCTGTATTAAAAACCGTTTGACAGAGTATCAGACAGGGTTGGTACGTTATTCGAGAAATGTATTTACATGTAAAAGAGGAATTTTTTTTTACTTTTCATAAATATTTTTGCAAAACCAATGTCTCGGGTAATAGCTAACGATGATTTACCTCTTGGAAGAATATTCTTACGTATTCTCTGGGAATTTTTCTGTTACAGTCGGCGCCCTCAAGCTACTCCACGTAAACGTTCCGCCGTATGCCATTAAGGGAGAGAGCGCGTCTCTGCTATGCAGGTAAGTGTACTCTAATTGTAAGTGTATGCACAGACTCGAGAGAGACAAAGAACAGTAAACGTTATAATATATATCAGCCGGCGCAAGCAAGAGGAAAAGTTGGTTCTTTCGACTAGCGTGAGGTCTATCGGTTCTTTAAAGCTGCTGGTAAAAAGTCCAAAGAAATGGGCGAAATTTTGAAAGTCCAAACACAACGGTCGAAGCACGTGAAATCTGGATGACTGTATATAACGACGAGGGAGGCGTGCACACGTACGCGTACTTGGTCGTAGTTCAATTATGTATATATAATATATATATGTATACACGGATATAAAAAATGAGAAAACGATGAGAGTCAGGAGATCCAGGCGTGTGATATCCCTTAAAAAATCCATTCTGACTAGGAGACCCGTCGACCCATTTGTTTAACGATTGCCTCGCATGTAACTAACACGCGCGAGGAACTTACTCGGCTGAGCATTTTAATTGGAGCGCCCTAAACGAGAACGAGCGCACCCCGACGCCTGCCCTCCGCGTCGGCGTTGGCGTCCGTACACACTCCTTACGAGAAATTAACGGCGTCCGGTCGGGGTTCGCCCGATGTTTGCCTTCACGCACCAAAATCCACGGGGTTCGAGTTAATTGCGTTAATTTTGCAAATTTCATTTACCGAACGCCTCCCTTTCTCGTTATAACCTTAGGCGTTCCTACTCCTCTTTCATTTTTTTCTATTGCATCTGACACTTGCCATTTTTATATCATCTCCGTTACGTTTCATTTATACTTTGACCTTATCCAGAACTCAGACCCAGTTCGTATAGCTAAAGTAATCAATAATACGTATGAGAGAAACAGCCACAAGTAGTTAGATGGACTAGTGGTCAGACGGACAGACGTATAGTCAGTCAGTCAGTCAGATAGACAGACAGACAGACTAGTATAGTGTCATGGAATATTCCCGGCGCACCCTGAAACGGTAAATGAAAGGAATGAACCATTGCACTTCGTTTGAACGGAATGAAAGGGTGTTACCAGATGTATTATATAACACGTAACGTAACGGTAACATAGTGAGATCTGTTCCTCTCGAATATGAACTTTTATATCTTCTATAAATTTTCAGATAGTAACGTACGCGAATAACGCACGCTTGATTTCATCTGAAATCATAATGAACTACCGGTTAGGTGGCGATGAGAAATGCAAACGCAAAACGGAGAGAGTGAAACGGTAGAACTCCTTGACTACTGATTACGTAAGTCAAAAGTTGCTGAACGTTGCGTTCTCCTGGCATCTTGAGAGATTTTTCTCAAGAGGGAGCCAGAGGAAACCGGGATGGAAGGACGAAGCGGCAGCTTTCAGCGTAGTCTAGCTATTCTAGATTTTATTCCCTCGAAGAGGCTCTCGCGAAGTTTCAGCAGGTCTTGAGGATATGATACGATCAAAATCTCTTGGTGGTTTTAGCGGAAAAGACGAAGGGGAAAGGAAAAAAGTCATGAACGTTAGTCAGCAAAAGTCCTTTTAGCCAAGTTCGTTATTTCAGGTTGCTTTCTAGGATGCTTAGCTGATTCGATGAACGCTTTTAGTACATTTTGCTCTGTTCAACTGTTTCCTCGAATCGCTGCTTTCTTTCCTGGTTTCAGCAGTGGCCGGATATAGGAAGAAATGCTGGTTCGACGTTCACGTCAAGCGACGTGTTTTACGAATTCTGCCAACGTCCCGAGCTATGGCTAATGGAGTTACCGTAGACCGTAGAGAGGATAGCTATAGTTTGGCACAAGTAACGGGCTGATGGTGTTCTCTACTGTGGTTCCTACCCCTACGCCTTAAAGAAGGGTGGTTGCTCGACGTTTCCGTAACCAGGAACACGTCTCCCCTAACGGAAAACGGGAATGTCTCTTCGTATGCCGAAGACAACCTTCGAAATTATGACTCGGTTATCCCGGATTTCGTCCGCGAGATGTTTGCCCAGGGTAACCCGAACTCCTGACCTGATTCCCTGGTAATTGGGCTCGGTAATCAGTTCCCCGAACTTTTACTTATACTGGTAACATGATGAGAGGATAGACGATGGAGTCGATTAGAGGGAAGAGATCGGTATAAGATGAGATGAACGGAGAACGAGCCCGGAACTTTGGACGATATAATTTAATTGCACGTGCTTCACTTTTCAACTTTATTAATTACGGAATAATATTGGATGTACAAATATGATCTAATCCAATTATAATAATACATATCGGATTACGACTGATTGTAATTATTCCGTTTTCGTGTAAAGTTTTATTCGGCTTGGAGCTAAGTTTGGCGGATGTCAAATCTGGATGGTGCGCCTCGGTTGGATGCTTGTGTGTAACGCTAATTGGCCGGGACTAACAATGAGCAGGCCGTCGTAATTAGTCATTCGAAGCGTTAATTCTTCTACAACCGTGATATCCTGGTTTAAATGACGAAGTTAACACAAAAACGTAATATTTGCCGTAGCGCGTTCATGGGTGAAAAGGGGTTGGGGAACTTCAACAAGTCGAATCTCTCAATCGAGACGGATTCACGAAGCTTAATTGGACAATTCGCAGAGTCTGGCGGCGGTCATAATTAGGTTTCCAACACATTAATCCTTCTACAAGAGACAATCCCTAGTTGATTCCTAGAATAGTCTGGATGAATAAAGGATTCATAGCCCTCGTCCTTCCCCTTCTCCTTCTCCTCCTGGATTTACTACTCCCATTGCCTTGCACATTCCCTCAACCTCCTTGCATCGGTCCATCCCTCAGTCTCTTCCAAGAAAATCTAAATCTTAATTCAGAATCCTAGCAGTCTGAGTCGGGGGGACTGGCTGGGTGACTGCAGCCTGCAAAATGATGTATAATGTGACGTCAGCAATGGGAGAGACAGCCCTCCCTCGTGCCACGCCGTTTCCCGGGGCGCTCACGAGGGCCATGTCTTCTTATATCTGCAATCTAAGCGGCGTCAGCAGTTCTCCGCTGAAAAGTCCACGCGAGAGCGTCGGGACGCCCGAGCTTTTCCACGTTTGTGGAAATAAGGAGACCTTTGGGCGCTCAGCTGCTTCTTGCCTCGTCAAGGGAGCATTCCCTCTCAATTCTTCCGGATACATACCGATCGATCTTCGACATGATCTGCTGTCGAAAGACGACGCCAACGACGTCGACGTCCTCCACCTCGTGCACGCAGCCGTGACATTACCATTTATTCCCTTCCAAGAGTTCATGCACCTTTCTCGATTTTACTCTGTTTCCCAAGCAACCCAGACAGTCCTCAACCCTAAAATCCTCATCTTCCGGGATACAGGAGCAGATGAGGATTTGGCTAGCGAAGATCTCGATTGCCGTAACTCGATCCAAATAGATTTATTAATCAGTCGAACGTCGGGCTGTGACGAGAGACGAGGAGACAAGAAAGGGCGGCGCTGCTGCCTCGGCAGGATTGCAGTTCATCAAGTTAATAATTAAATCGTACCGGGGGCGTACACGTCAGACGCGGTGAAATTATGACTTTACGCGACATTTTCTGATATTAGCGAGACTGTACTCAGCCTCTCCCTTCCTCTCCTTCTCTCTCTCTCTCCCTCTCTCTCCCTCGCTCTCTACCAAGGGAGCCTCCTCCGAGGGATCAGTTGGCACGCGTCTATGAGTTCCCCCTATGCCCACCTTTCTCCAACTCCCTCTCCCACCCTCTCTCGTATAAATTGCAAATTAGTTTGCCGTCGGGGGGATCGTAGTTGGTTTACTGTCCTAGGGGCGAGTCCGACGCCTCGCCAGGTCGAGGGTGTGAAAATGTAGCAAACCAGCCGAATGCAGTGGTGCATCGTTTGTTACGTTCTCTGCACTCCGCACTGTCCGTTCTCTGCTTCGCAGTCTCTTTTGTCCTATCAAAGGACTCGCAGCGTCAATTCTTTTATGGGAATTAACGAAGGATCGAATTTCATTTTTCCTAACGAACCTGTACCTTAACGAGCCGCAATGCTTTTGCTCTTTATCACATTTTTTCCCTATTCTATTCTCCATGTATCTTGTTCATCCTCTGTTGCACCTAGACAGATGACGTATATTGGCCTTAGTGTTCCGCATACCGCTTAAGATTTATCAGAAACGTAACAGAGGTTTCCATGTTATCCATCTGGCTTCTTATTTTTTTCCCATTAATAATCCACCGTTCGATGTGAACTTCATACTCTAGCTGAACCACGTACTGCCATTACTTTTACAGTTATCATTGCTGCTTACAGTACCAATTGCTACTAGCATATTACTGCGACTGCTGCTATAACTGATATTATTGCTAGTGACACAGAGGTGGAATTTCGTATCGCTCATGAGTGAGTGGCTGACATGGATGGATGGACCAGAAAGGGACTAAAGGGCGTAGGGACAGGTAACTGGGTAGGATCCGATGAGAATATGCATGGGACAAGAAATCGTAGGTGAGGAGGAGAAACGTATTGTGGATGGGTCTCCAGTGTTTCCACGTTTCCACGTTTCTGCGTACATCAATACTGAGAATAGACAGCTGAGGTAAATAGAGGGTGAGAGGCACTGGGATGGGAAAATCAGGAGAAACTGAAAATACGAAGAGAAATAGAAGGTGCTCGGAAGGTACGTGGAAGGTGAATAACAGGGATAGAGAATGAAGCCTCTTACTCCCACAGGGCACGACCCAGCAAATGAGCCAGAGGATGCAAATCAATCCCACGACGCAATGCTCCAAATTGTGCACCTACGCTTGACTGCTGCAATCCCTTTTCCAGCAGGCCAAATGCCACCCCTGGGTGCGTCACTACTCAGTACACCCCACCAACCGGTTTTACCACTGCACTATGCTATTGCACTAGAATGCATTAACGTAGAGCAGCACAGAGGCAGATTCGACTGGGTACGGTATACAGTTACTGCATATAGAGAAACGGGAAGCTGGAACCGATTATTATCTCTGAGTATCCCCGGAAATCGTGTACACTGCTGGTGATAAGCCCTCGATTATTTCAGATGATCAAACCCTTTCCATTTGCTGGTCACTGCTGACGATCTCTCCGATAGGACAGTGCAATCGCACTTTCTAAAGAAACTCGCATTCTGATAAACCTTCAATTAAGAAGATGACTCGCGTAGCGGAAGTTGCGACGGAGGTGCACTTTCTGAAAGGATTCCTAAGATTGCACTTCTAGATTCTCTCTATTGATCTTGAGCTCCGTGAGTTTTCTTCAGGCTTTCTTTACCTCTCCGATCTTATGCATTTCATTTCGTTCTCTGCATAGACATCGGCATTAATCGCGAGATGAAATTTAATTATAAACGTATATAGTTAAATACCTAAATATCTAGCCATATGGCTATCTCTCATCATTCTGATTAGTTTGTTATTCATGCAGTGGGGAGAGGGTGGGCGAAGCAGGGACTCCGGACATGTTGAATATGCTCCGGATGCTGGATACATTGGGTAGGGACCCTCCCGAGGTATCTGGCTCGTTTCGCTCTTGCTAATGTTCGGCCACCGAGTAGAGAATAGTGAGTAGCAAGCGTCGAGTGTCTAGAAGTCGCAAATGCATCAAACTATATCTGAGATGCTTGGTATTATGCATGAGGGAACCTGGTGCCTGCTTGTTTACCGAGCGCTGTCCTGTCTTCGCGCAAGTCAACCTCACTGGAGACTCCAGCATTGAACACTGAGATCAAAGTCTCGAGTCCCGTGAGTATGGAATATTAATTTAATTAAATACCGTGGACTATCCAGAATCCTGGAGATTCCTTCACTTCCTATTTCTCTCTCTCTCTATGTCTCTCTCTTCGGAAGGTACTCTCCCTCATTTTCAATGTACATCTCGACATTGACTTCTGCCGTCATTATTATACTTGTTCTGCAGTCCGCGTCTCGATGTCTGGAAAATGCTTTGTTTTGGCTAATAAACGATTCGGACCAGGTGACACGCGAAAATTCCAGAGGGATAATGGTACTAAACGAATAATCGGAGGAAACGAGGGGAAAGGAGAAAATGAATAAAAAGAGGAGAAGACACGAGAGCGGTAATTTCGAGGACGGCTGTACCTCGTTTTTAGAACACACGTTTACGGTAATTGAAAAACTACTGAAGGGAAGTTTTTATACTTTTCAATGAAGACGATTCGCCGATAAAGGACTATGCTTTGTCAATTCTTTTGATGCAAAGTCGTTTCTTTGCGTGCCACTCTTGAAATGGCAAAATGGAAGGATACTTAAGAATGATTCCGTTAATTGTCACTCTTTAACCAGCGATTAAGCGACCCTTTAGTTTTTATCGGCGCCTAAAGTGCCCAATGGCCAAGGGAGGGTTTCGCGTGCATGCAGAGGGTTGCGTGGCAGCCATTATGGTGGAGGAGAAGGTGTAGATAGGTATTAACAAACAGTCGCACCAAAGAACTCCAGCTCACAGTGGGTTGTCGCTGTATTATGAAGGTGGTCGAAGACTGTCGCGCTACAGCAACCAGAAGACATTTCGTCATTGCCATTGTGTCATTTTTTCAGATGCACAATGGTATTGTGGCAAGGCTGACCACTGCAAAAAAAGTGTAATTAATAAAAAGAAAATTATACTAGTGATTTGATAAGTAAAGCTAATTTTCAATAATCGAAATTATTCTCATTTGTTTCAGTTACGATCTTGGAACCGACAAACTTTACTCTGTGACCTGGTACAAGGATCACGAGGAATTCTACAGATACGTGCCCAAAGCCAAGCCCAGTCAACACAGTTATCACGTCGAAGGTGTAAAAGTTGATGTGAGTATCGGAAACAATTTGAAAGAACCGTAGTTGCTTTTTTTTCTGAAAACGATCCGCCATAGTCCTCGAATGAGATTTTTTTTATACGGATGAAAGTGAAGACGCGCCAACGTTCCCTTGGTGTAGTCATCATTTTTTATTTCCTAACAGCATTGAACTTTGGAAGAGTGTAATATCCAATAGGGTAGCAGTCGACCGAATTCCAAACTTTGAGAAAAGACAATCCCGTCCAACATAGCTTTGTTGTCATTTTTCATAAAATCTCTAGGCCATTTTGATTCCGTTGGAAAGTCTATGAAAAAAACTTCACCGGAATACTAGAAAGCATACGAGTTGTATAAATTGTATGGATATCATAGTTCTTTTCATTTTCCGTCTTCTATATTTTCCCTGTCACAGAATGCCGGACTCGTATTTCATTCTCAATGTGGCTCTAGAAAAATCGAAGAGAGTCTGCACGGGAGACTGGAAAAAGTCTTGGCCGAGCGTTACGAGACAAATCTGTGCTCGAAGTAAAGTCGATCGTTTTCTAGCCAAAGGCGATTCACGATGCATTATAAATGACGATCAAGAGGGCTTAGGGTTGGAAGAATCGGGGTGAAGGGCAGGAAGGTGGGAAGGTTGGTTGGTCGGTCCAGTAGTAGTAGCAGCAGCAGTAGTAGTAGTACCAGTAGCAGTATTAGTAGTAGGTGGTTTAGGGTCGACAAAGTGGGACTCTCCCTGGTCTTGATCTACGCTCTCCATCTTCGAGAAAAATCTGTTCGCCAATACGAGACTGCCCGCTTACCTATGGACCGTAGGGAACGAAGTACCATTCCACGTGTCTACCCTGTGAAGGGTACGTCAGGGTGACGTTGGGTCAGGTTAGTTCCTCCTACATTTTGGTAAACCTCATGAGATAATGCGAGGGTCGAGAACGAGAGTGAAGGGTAGTAGGAAATGGACTGGGGAGGGAGGATAGATCCGAGAATCGAGATAGGACTCGCACCCTCCATGAAGAAGTAGTTAATAGCAGTGAGAGGGAAGTGAGTTTTCAGACTGCGGAAAAAAAAAGGCGGATTAACTCAGAAACTGATAGAAGGTCGTTGACCCAGCCTAATCTTAATGGTTACAAGGTTGGCATAGGAAAATTGACAAGGCCTAGTGAAGAAAGCTATGATCGTGCCGATCAGGTATCAGTCGGAACTATCGATCGACTTTAGGGGCTGAACTATAATGGAGTCAAACAGGTAGTCAAGGTAAAAGGTAGACAGAGTCACTGCCAGGCGAATCTAGGTTAAGATGATCGAGCTCAAAGTTAGTATGGAGCAAAGAGAATCCGCCATTGAATGGAGGCACTAATGTAAAATCGATTCTTAAATGTGGATACGAGACATTTTTACGTCCGTGAGAAAGTCTCTACGTGGACCCGAGTAAATCGGTCGGTAAACGAGTTTTTCCCTGAAATTGGTCGTTCAATTGGATCAAGCCGTTGTTCGTGTGTATCGGAGGCGGAACTCGCAGGACCATTCTCGTTCTCATCCTGTCTCTTCCGGTCTCTCCCCGTCTCACGGTGTATTCTCTGGTAACTCTTGCCAGGACCATAAGCATTCTGCATAAAATATTTCAATTTATTCCGAAGGGTATGTAGCCGTAGTTGTGTATAATAAAGCCGCATATTCAAAACGGCAGTAAAAATAAACCCCAGCTTGCACGACGTAGTCGGTGGACGAGGAGCGAGGGAGGAAAGAGGGTTTTAAAGTACCCACGTCGACGTCGACTGTGGCGTCGGTACGTTACTGCATCTTTGCGAAAAGCAAAATGGAAATGGCTCGTGGGCAAAGAAAAACAAGTGGTGCAATCTTAGCGCAATATGCACCAGCACTCCTTTGCATAATTACCGGAAGGATAGGTACTTGCTAGTGTATTCCCGATACCTTCGAAAGAACCGAAGCAAAAGGGAAAGACAGAGTAGAAGGGGGTTACCCCCATTACTATCCTCGATTCTACCCGTTTACCTCATTTTTCTCTTTTCGAGGATTCCGCCAGAAAATATCGATTCGGCGCATCGTTAACACCCAGGAAAATCGGACAGCCGCGGAATCGGTTTTCGTTAATACCTGGGGAAACATAATGAGGATTACGTGTCGCCAGTGCCGGGCCTTCGTTTCCCATTTTATCGGAACTATTAATCCGAGCCATCGTACATTTTCGCGATTAGCCGAGAATTTCCATGGTAATGAAAACATTTCGATTCCGGCAGCCGGAAGCACTGAGAATATTTTGTCCAAATTGGGAAAGCAACCTTTCTGCTCTCCGACAGCATGTATATGTCGCTTCGACTACTCAAAAGCTCCCTCCTCGTTCTTCTTCCTCCTCTTCTACATGGAAATAACGCGATCTGTATAACCGTGCATTCTGCCCTCTGTAACGGTCAGCATCGTCCAAGCAACGACCGTGTCCAACCGTAAACTTCTACAGCTACTAAAAGCCCGGCTGTATTATATTCGTACCCTGTTTCTGCACTGAAATTTCGAGGGAATCGACGCCGATCGTCTCCTCGCATAAATTTCGCGAATCTGCCATTGCTACGCGACACACTGTTTTGTACCTTGTCTGCTTTTCGTTTTCACTATATTTCGTCCATAATGCTTTGACTTCCCACCCGAGTGAGAGCGTAGAGAAATTTTTAAAAATGGACAAAAAAAGCGTTTCAAGTTGAAAAGGCTACTTTGACATTTTATTGAGAAATGGAAATGAAGGCGAAAGTTCCTTAAGACCCACGCTTCTTCCTCCTACTTCTATTTTTGGTTCTGTACAGTATGACACCGACGGAGTAAAATTACGATATCCGTTATATAAAGAAAAACGCATAAAGCATCAAGGTCCTTTGGAAGGACGTACCCATTGGGGTGCAACCTCATAAAGTTTTTCATCCGTTTGGAGTTCACTCTCGAGTACGCGGGTAACTTCCATAAAACAATGCCGGTAAACAATCTCTACGCTTTCGAACTAGTTTCCGCTCTTTCGCGATACTCCCTGCCTACCCCACTTCACTCCCTTACTCTCAACGTCTCTATTTCACTTTTTCATCCCTCTCCTCCGTCGTCCTTAGCGTCTCTCACCTCCTCACCCGTCCCCCTGTCCACCCTCTGGTACTTTCCATTGTTTCAGTAGCATCGGTCTCTTATTCCTTTTCCATTCAAACCTCCAGACAAACTTCCATCGGGTCTTCACTCCTTAAAAGGCACTATCAGCCTTTAGTCTCCTCCGGTTTTCGTGTCTTATTTTTTCCCCTTGTTTTATCTTCGCAAGCAAGAACTCCCTCCAACCCTTAGAACTGGCATCAAACTTCGACAGCCGAGTTGCCCGCCATTCCAGCTGGTACGGTTCGCTCGCGTCAGTCCACTTCATCTTTTGGAAGCAGCATTGTTGTTATCCTCGCGATAAATAGATTTTATGATAAACACATTCTTCACCCTTGGCTCTACCTTAAAGGGTCTCGAGGGTTAGTCTATCTACGAAATTCACTAAGAATCTTGCCCTTGAGAAAGGCCAAATATTCTCGTTCGGCACGTCAGCTACAGCTAAAAGGATTATTGGTCCCTTTTCTCTCCATATAACGGAGTGTATTATTGATGGGCACGATGCAGCACAGTCTTACGTACGTACCGCGAAAACTGTGCACGCGTGAACGTGAAGAGAAAACCGCGAAAACGGTTATAAGGAAGTTAAGGCCAGGAAAATAGAATAAAGGAAAAATATAGGAGAGAGAGAATTTCCGACAGATAAACTCCTGGGACTTCGTCTTTCTCTCTCTCTAACCTCTTCTTCTCTCTCTTCTCCTTCTACTCTCGAGTTATTTTAGTAGCAGCGTAATGTCGAGGACCTATACTGTTAAATCAATATGGCCTTACGTGCAGCCCTTTTCGAACGGTCTTACATTGGCCCCGCAGTCTCCTTGCTTCAACTTAGCATCGACCCATTAAAACTCAAAGTGCTATTGCCGCCATCTTCGTTTCTAGTAGCTGCACGTAAATATCCGTCAACTGTCTCAGGTGGATTATAAGTAAAGAGAAAATACGATTTTATCAAGTTAGATAATCGTCCGAATCGTATAAAGATACTTGACTGAATTCTATGTATGCTCTAATCTTTCAGACTCACTTTTCGGATAACCAAAGAGTGACGCTCCACAACGTCGGATTGAAAACCGGCGGCCTCTACAAGTGCGAGGTCATCACCGAAGCCCCGGGATTCTCATCTGTCTATAACGAGAGTTACATGGAGGTCATATGTGAGTACCTACATGCCATGGCAGCCGATAATTAATCCTTTGAGAAGAGTCTACTCTTTGGTGTTCGGTGCACTGTTGAATCTCGATTTACAAAGGACTACCACAACCCTGCACCTTTCGATAAAGCTTTAACGGTTAACCCTTTTTTTTGTCGAAATATGTCAATACTGCGCATTTCTTTTCTCTATGGATTCACGAGACGTACCTGCGTTGAATAAAAGCTTCGTTAATTCACTTGACTCGTCGAAGAACGTTTGATGCATTATCATACGTCGATGATAAGAACTGTTGAAGTAGAGATAAAATAAGGGAATCACTTAAGCAGATCTCTATCGTGGGGTTTGACGATCTTTACGAGGGTAGAATGTTGAAGTAGAAATTTCGTTTTCAACGTGCATTCAGCGACGACGGGAGGATGTCCCGTTCTGAAGTTTAGAGGCGTATAAAAATGTCGAAGGGCGATAAATATTAGCGAGCTGGTAGTGCAGGAAGGCTATATGGTAAGGGTAGAAAACGATGGGGGGTGGAACGATGGCATATAGGTATGCCAAGGCCGTAAGCCGTAACGGGACTGTAGAGCCGGATGAGGGGCGTCGCGAGGCGTCGGAAGACGTCGGGCCAGACGGGCCAGACGCTTAGAGCGATAAAAGCGGTCCGCGGACGGTAAAGTTTCGTCCTCGCATGGTCTAAGGTGGCTCTTCCTACTCTTAGGGCGAATTTATCGCAGAGCGATGAGCAAGCAGCGTGCCAGCAAGTACCAAACCAGGAACCGCAACCTTGGCTTTCTCCCTTGGCGTCCCACGCAGGGGATGCAATTTCATTCCGCCAGGACAGTTTCCTGACTCGAATAATTACTCTTTCAAGATGGCTTTTCTCTTTTTCCCCTCACTTCACTCACCCTTTCCCTTCCTTCCTTCCTTCCGCACCATCCTATGCCACCCTTGGACCTTCCTCACCCTTGTTTATCGGATGGGAAGCTTTACGCCCTGCAGCCGTCATTACGTAATAGGCTCTAAACTTTCAGAGCATTAAGCCCTCCGAGCCGAGTTTCCGGCAATTCCTTTACGACTCGAATTGTAGATTAAAGTTCGTCGCACAAAGGTCACGCGAATACGTTTCCTTGGTATGAACGTGCCAGATCTCAATTGTGTTTCAATCAATTATTCCAATTGAATCCAGATTATCAATATCACTGTATCGATTTTTCCGTGGGATAGAAACGACGTGGTCTCGTATCCTACTACAGGTGGATGCTTAGGTTGGCAGAAATTACAGTAGTCGCCGGTAAAAAAAATAAGTAAAACGTTGCACTAGCAAAGGGGAAACAAATTGAGGACTTCTCGTAAAACTGACGAAGTGCGAGAATAAGCGGCGAGTCTGGCGTAAGTGTGCGTGATGTGTGTGTGGGAGGAGGGGTTAAAGCAGGTGTCGCGGTAGCGAACGTGCAAAGGTAGTAATTATCAACGTCGATTAAAAATGCCCTTGAGGGTTGAGCGTAATTAAGGAAATGGCCTGAATAACGAGTAGCAGCGACCAGAGCGTGGGTAAAGGCGGGAGTTTGTCGTGTGCGGTGAGAAAATAAGTATAATAATATACCGAGGTATATCTATATAGTGTATTCAGGATAGCGAGAGAAATAAAGAGCAGCAAAATTGTATTGGGCATTTCAGTAAGAGGAAGTAAATTTGATATATACATAGGAATATATATATATACACACCTATAACCACCACCCCATCTACCTCCTAGAGAGCATCTCTAGAGGAGGTTGAAAATAAATCCCAGTAAATCTTCCTTTCCAATTGAAAACTCGTAAAATCCTCAGCAACCGCTTCCGAACTGCCACGATTTTTCCCTTAACGCCAGAAAATCCTCCCCTTTCTCGGTGTTACGTCACGGGGACTCTCTAAATCGTAAAATCTCATCGATGGATACTCTCCTACTTTTGTGCTTGCGGTTCACTGTTACAGCACCTCCGGAGCATGGTCCTCAAATCACAGGCGAGGAGAAGGTCTACGCCAGTGGTGACATCGTGGACCTGAATTGTACTAGTGGAAAATCCTACCCACAGGCCAGACTTCAGTGGTATATCAATGGCGAGAAGGTGAGCTTTCAAATTCTCATACAGTTATCCTGACTATGGACCTATTAAAAGGACAGGAATTAAAGGGAAGCTGTGAAACGTCCGAAGAGAGGACATCGTTAGAAGGTCCGAAGGTTTTTGGCATTAATGAAGCACTTTTTTTCATTTGCAAAATGGTTATCACTTCTATCTCGTGTATCAGACCGAGATAGGATTTCTCGTGCGAAACTTGCAATTTCCTGTGGCAAGTCATCATTAAGGAATTACCGAGTGGTCTGATACTAGGGGTATTAGTATCGCTAGAACTCTTGTCGGCTAGTATCGCTACCGGTAGTAGCGACTACTACTACCTATTTCTTGGTACAGGAAGGACTGCTGCAGCCTCACGAGCCAAAACTCTGATTAACGCTGAATCGAAGCATGGAAGATTTTTCAAAATTTGCATTAATTGTCTCAGCATCTTGAGGAACCTGTATCTTTGTCTTTATTTTGAATCTTAGGAAGATATACGTTTATTATGATTGCACGTAAAGGCACGGTAAACACGTGAGACGTTAATCGTTAGGGCTAATCGAAAGTTGAATTGACTTATCGGACGATTGCGCCGTCGACGAAATTCCCTTCGGCTAATTTCGCGAGTTCAGATCACGAAGTCTGATAGCGCCCTTTGAGTTTTAACCGTGCCGGGAAATTTTGCCGATAAATTTCGGCCCCAGCCTGCCGATTACCCCGCTTGCACCTTTACTTTAAAACTTTCTCGTTATCTTTCGCGGCTTCTCACACCACGACACCCAGGGACACAGCCACTCCGCCGCCTTTCTTTTTCTCTACATTTCTTTCCGCCCCCCTCCCCCATTTTCTCTCTTTTCATATCTTCTCCTTTGGAAGACTTTGGAAACCATCCATGTCGAAGTCCTTTGAAATTCCTAATAAACGGAATTACTTGTCATCATTACTGACAATCGCATTGTACCCGACCAGTGACGTGTTGCGCGATATAATAGAAAAGCTAGAATTTCACAGAGAAATTCTCTCATATCGATATAACCAAGTGACAGGTGTCACAATGTTACTGATAAGCAATATTTTTCGGTATCCTTTTCAGTCTATGTCGGACACGATATCCTGTTTTTACAAATTTGCCCAAGACGTTGTCCACTCTTTTATTTCTTCCATCCTAAATTTCTTAGAACTGAGATCAATAAACAGGCGGATAAAAGACTGGACCTTATTTGCTACTTGTTTTCCTTATCTTATTCATGTTTAGTCAAAGGTCGTTCAGACAGTTCGTATTATCTCGTTACCCGTGTCACCGTTATCCTACAAATAGCACAGACGGAAATAGTACACGAATACGTAAAGGTTGACAAATTTACAATCTCAGTCTAACTTCCATTTATTATTCGATGAAGTATTTCTGGTATTAGTTATTAAAGTCTCAAGAATATCTGCTGAAAAATAGGTAAAGCCGTTGGGGTAGATACAATCAGGAATGGCTTGAAGTAGAAACCAGGATAACCTTGAGTGATGGCGAAGCCCAGAAAAGGGAGATCAGGAGTTTAAGACTTTTCGAGGACTTCAGAATGATTTAATCTCGGGACTCATTTATCGCTTTAGCTCCTCTTTTCCGCGCGATTCAAAAAGCCGCCAAAGCACCGTTTAGCGGCTTGCAAAAGACCTGCTGGAATGATGCTCTATTCAGCCAGTCACCCAGTCAGCCAGCCACCCACTCGGGCAAAGAGCATCGTACTGTTTTAACCTCTTCCTTATCGTCTCTCTTCTCCTCCTGACTTCACCGATCTAGTCTGCCCTGCGCTAACCGGATCTCAATTTTCAATAAAGCTTCTGCTCGATTTGCATATCGATACATAAAAATTGCCAAAATGCATTTTCTAGCCGGAAGTAGCTGTGATATTTTTTATTGCCATGATGCGCTCTTAACGATCCTTTCAATTAATGATTTATTTACAGATCGCTGCGGATTCTGAGATGACGATCGAGCAGCACGATTTGATAACGACGATATCAACCTTACGTCTTGAAATTGGACCGGATCATCTGATTGATGGAAAAATAAACGTAAGGTAATGTATTGGATACGTGATTGTTCTTTTCCGATGTTATTAATAAATTGCACATTAAAGATGCGACGCCATAGTGGAGTTGAATCGACGGAAGCATAAGGCGTTGGTCGACGTGCGTGAGACACAGTTTTCCGGTAAGTCCTTAAAATTGTAATCAATTACGTTTCTGAAATGCAGTTAAATTGAATGGCCCAGAGGACGTGGATACTATTTGTTCGCATTAGGAAAATGAGATGGGAACGAAAGCCACCGTAGGGACTGTAAGAGAAAAATTAGCGGAAGGCGTCGCCCTAATTATTCGTCCGTGCGTTAAGCCCTGTTTAGATTAAATTAGCGATCGGTGACGATAAATTCAATTTTGTCGACGTTTACAACCCCGAAGCGATAATGGGATTATCAATTAACCAGCCGGGAGGAAGTCGTTACAATTTATTCGTAGCGATTCGCAGCTTGCAATAATAAAGAGTGACTCCCGCGGGATGTACGAAAATAAAAGCATAATGACTGCGAGAGGGTGCGAAGGGGATGAAGTAAAATCAAAAATGGAGTAACACGATAGAATAAAAAAGCACAGGTGTGCATTGCACGTTCAGTCAAATTCAAAATCAATAACCTGAGGATGGTGTAAGGTTGGTACAAAAAATAGTAATTCAAAAAATTAAAAAGGTTTCAATTACGGAAGCAGCGTGGGTGGTGAAGAGGGGGAAGGGTGAGGGGAGGCCTGATCGAGGTTTGCCCTGCATATGGATCTACCAGTCTAGCTACCAGCTACTGCAGTTGGATGAAAATTCAGATAAAAGTTTTTTCTCTCGAACGTAAAAGATTCCCTGACAAAATATATGGATCGATCGATTGGAGGGATGAGGTCATTCATTTATCTCAAAATGGGACTGCTTTGATCGATATAATTCCTGATTGTAAAGACGGAGGGGTTAGGGAGCGTGATTAAAAACTGAGATAAAATTAAGTGAAGAAATAAAATGTGAGTCAACCCATCGATTGGGATTGATTGCATTTACAATAATTAGATAAGCTGTAATAGACCCACGGGCTTTTTTGTTATAAATCGTGTGACCCTTCGGAAATTCTAGCTGGCTAAGAAAGGGTAATCGGGGTCGAACGATCGACTGATAGTCAATTGTATATTGATAGGAATTAATAGTCAGCTATTTTTAGTTAAATTTATTTAATTAAACTAATGGGGCTTACTACTTAGCAGTCTGATACTCTCTTTTCGCTCGAGTCTTTTGTTATTTCACATTTCTGCAAACACAAAAATTGTATACCCACTCGCATATCGATTACCTATTACCTATAATCATGTTATTTGCAAGTCCATTTTTTTAATTCTCTCTCTCTCTCTGACGCTTCTACCTTTGGCACGAATTCTAGAAATTAAAACAATAATTTATAGTGGCTTCGACCTCCCCTTCTCACCCTTTTCGCGTCCGTTAGTTACCGACTAATTGCGACTTAAATTAGCTCGCCTCACGGGAGGCGTTTCCTGTAACACATAAACAATGTCGGACGATAAGGATATTCTGAAGAATTTCAAAAAGAAAAAAGAAAAAGAAAACCCTTCGATCGACAACCACCCTTCGCGTGTATCCCCAAGCACACCCTTTTGTAATACAAAATAGAAAACGGAGTAAAAGGAAAGAAGTAAAGTAAAAGTTTGAACTCGAAATGGGGCATGTATCGAGGATAAAAGAAAAAGATAAAAGGTAAGACTCGAGATGGTGAAGGAAAGAGGCTAATAGGATCGAGAAAAAGAAGAACTCAAACCGGAAGAGGCTGCGGAACGACTCGTAGAAATTGCTCTTAACGATCTTCGATTTTCTCGTTAGTCGATTCGTCGGAGAGACCGTCCCGTTGCGGCCGCTTCTCGCATTAGCTACTACCACGTTCCTTCCTTTCTCTTTCTCTTTTTCTTCATTTCAATTTCCATCCCTCTCACGATTTCCCCTCCCCTTTCCACTCCTTCCTCTACAACTCCCCTCGCCCTTATTTTCGTTTACCCATTTCTTCTCTTTAAAACGATTGCGCTTCTCTTAACTCTCCCTCAGCATCGGCATTCGAGCATCGAACATCCAACATCACGTAATCAAGAATTACTGGATAATCGCTTTCGGGGAGAGAAGCCTCCCCCCCCCTCCACCAACCTTATATAACCCTCTGAGAATTCACCTTACTCATTTCTCAATTCGCATCTCCCGTTTCACATTTCCTGAAAGTTAACCTTACCTACCCTTTATCAATAATAACTACGGTACTATATTAATAATCCCATCGCGATCGTTACTCCGACGTGGCACACGCAGCCACGTAGCCACTCGTACAGGCACGTATTTCGCGCACACAATCGAGAAAGGGGAGATGATTGAAGTCCTGATGCTTTCGGTTGATTAACAAAGTGGCCACGATCTTTAGGGAGATATTTAGTAGACGGTAGACGGTAGGCGGTACGTTTTAATCTCCTAGGCAGCAGGTAGCTAATACTAAATACAAGTATAGGTACAGGGGATTGGGTGGGGCCGTCGGACGGGAGGGGAGGTTGGTCCGTTGAGAATCCTCCTAAAGAGAATAAGTTAACTTTGTCCCTATAAAAGTACAAAACTCGCCCCCCCACCCTCCCGACTCTCATTCCGGTCTTACATAACATTTTCATGAAACATCAGCGGACATACCTGACATAGAAGCTGTAAAGCTCAGCTTTTACGAGACTCGCTTTCACTTTGTGCTTTCAGTTCAAGGTCTCGCGACTTTTTCCGGCCCCTCTCTACTAACAATAGTGGCGAATCTCCTTGTACGGCGATTACTCGTCATAGCTTACAATTAGGACGATTCTCTCGTCGAAGGAGGACGACTCAGCCTCCAAGACGGGAGAGCCTCAACGACGCTTGACTCATCGGGTTTATGCCGGAGGAGAGACGAAGATAGAAGACAGAAGACGTTTCGTGAAAAAAGACAATCATGGCTTGGCGGTATCGAGCGAAGCCAATAAACAATAGAAAAGAAAATAAAACCGCTGATAAAGAATAAAAGACAGTCGGGTTATAACAATTGTTATTGTACAGAAGAAGTATGTGTGCGCTTGGATGATTTTTGTTATCGTCGATCGCGTAATCGATAGGTTACGCGATCGCGTTTCCGGTATACGTTATTGAATATTGATTGGTAATATCGATAATCGACTCGTCGTGCGCTACAGGCTAGAAGGATACACGTAGATAGTCAATTGTGCAAGAAACCCTTTATGCGGTCACAGGGGATGTAAAAGTGGGAATGTGCCACGTGTCTTCTCGACTCCTGTGATAATTTCCGCTCGTGGGACATGGCGGTAAAGAGTAATAGACTTAAGAGAAAAAAAAAATTGGAGCTATGACGTTGTATGAAAGAGTTGAGAGAGAGAGAGAGAGAGAGAGAGAGAGAGAGAGAGAGAGAGAGAGAGAGAGAGAGAGAGAGAGAGAGAGAGAGAGAAAGAAGAATCGTTAATCATAAATAATCGAATGATGATCGCCAGAAGAACGATCCCCTTGACACTAAAGGGGGTAAGACAGCTTCCGTTCTAATTATAAGTTATAATTAGTACGTGTGATTAATAAGAACCCGCAAAACTTAGCAGTCTCTTTAATGGCGATTGACATATCTCGTAAAGCGGACCCTCCTTCGCACAGCATCCCTTAATTCCTAGCCGGCCTATCGATGTAACAGATTCATCTTGCTGGCAGCTATCGATGTTAATAAATCCCCTGCAACCCTTCGATCCTTCCCGCCTATAGTTATCGTTATCGTCTTTCTCCGTGTTACCGTACGACAAGTCCTATATCTGTGATCATCCACTCTTCCCATCGTCCTCCCTCTTGCGTCACCACTCCTCCAAGACACCAGTTGCGAAGAAGAAGCAGCGGCTATCGTTTAACGATAAACGTAGTACAAGTTTCCTTAAGAAGGCAGGTTGAGTCCCGTTGGAGAATGAAGTTTGGCAAGGATTACGGCGAAATTCGCAAAGCGGGTCGTCTTACGTTTTTGAGGACGTAAGCGAGAAAATTGCAACGTTTCGGAATTATCATGCAAATGATACCTGTGGCTGCGGGGGACTGGCTGGCTGGTCGAGCCAAACTAAGGATGGGGGAGGGGGGTGTAGAGGGGGGATGGCGGTTACAGAAAGTCTTGTTAATGTAGGTAATTAAAGCCAGCGCACACGTACGGACGACCTGACAAAAGGAATATAATCGTACTCGCGTACCTGGATAGTGCCGCGAGAATTCCGTGGGGTTGCTTCGGGAAGCCACCCCGTCAACACCGAGGGTGGTGACGCCGATGCTCCATCGGGGCTCTGCTCTTTCCACTCTCCCGGATGCCTTCGGAGAACGAGAAGGAGACGGAAAGCTGAAAAGAAAGAAGAATAAAAAAGGCGAAAAAGTAAAAAGTGTGAAACTCGCCACGTTCTCCCGTCAACCTTATCGTTGCTTGTTGAAACGCAATTCAGAGAGGCGAGAGAATTTCTCGGTTCAACAAGGGGGGTGGAAATTGTCGTTTCTACGAATTACAGGGGTTGTTTCAATTCGATGCTCGAGACACACAGTGACTTCCGATTGGCATTTAGACTGCGGATCGAGACGCGTCCAAATCTGTTGGGTCGTTTATGGACTAAGGGATGATTAGGTAAATACGAAAAGCAGAGATCTGGAATGTTGCGTAATGGTTCAGTGATATCAAGTGATTGCGTTACGGAATTGACATACACACGGGGAACGGAGGAGGCGCGAAGGTACAGTCGACGATAAAACCGTAATATAACAAAAGATACTCATCAGTCATCAGTGTTAGCCCTCAGTTGTATCGAGCTTCTAATACATGTAAATATATCTATACATATTTATACGCGTTCATGAATATATATAGATATATGCGGAAATAAACGAAGTATATATGTATTATATATACACACATATCCCAGTGTTTCAAGACGCCACGAGTCACTGGGGCAAATTTTTTTAGAGCCGCTCGAGAGGGTTGGAAAACTTCGAAAGGGGTTAGTCGAAGATTCACTAAGGGTTCGTACAGTCGAGGAATTCCAAATCATCTTAAATCGAGCGATAAAATTTACCCCTGTGCATCGACGGACCGTCGAATACCTATTATCTATCAATGAATGATTACGTAATTATATGTGTATAGCCTAATGTATATATTTCGCAAATTTAGTAATAAAATCATATTTCATTAACGAGGCGATTTTTCTTTTCATTTCTCGTGAAAAAGAAAAAAATAAAATTACAGATTTAATGCCTCACCGAGACTTTCTTCATCCCTCTCACGTTTACTCGTATAGCTGATGAAAAAAAAAAATGACGACAGCGTCGGAAGAACCGGAAGTGACAGAAAGGACGTTTCTTGGACCACGTAAGTCCCATGTGAGTATATCGGACATATGTGTACTTCCGCAATCCCGTTCCCGTATGAAATTGACAGACAATTTTCGTATCGTGGTAGATTTTGCTTTTCCTTTACTGCAGTGTGGATGGACCAGACATTTCAATCACGGCCAGGAGAAGGGGATGAAATTGTTGGACGGTATGTATATGAATTTCAAGTAATGGCATAACGGCGTTCAGGGAAATCTCGGTAATTCCTTTGCAGTAAAATTGCGAGGGTTGTTGGCTAGGGGTAGTAGCCCGCGAATCCGATACAATACGGATTCCGTAGGTAGTCAATCCTATAGCCGGAAGGCGATTAATGCTAATGGTCGACGGAAAACGTGGAGCCACCCCTTTGAATATGTATAGAGGCATATTTTAGCGCGAAGAACGTTATCATAAAGGTTAGCTTGCTACTTGCTAACTAGTATACCGATACAACCATTGGGGTAGTATTGGGGTAGTAGTACCGGTGTACCGAATGGTAAGCTGAGTTCAGTTACTGGATGCTGCGTTTACTTATATGTGCTGCAGTAAATATCGTGGGTACGTAATATCAGTAGTAAGAGTAATACGAGTTCAGACAGGGATTCTGGTTGTAGGGGAGAAAAATGTAATCCGAAGGGGTAGAGTCGTGTATGGGATATCGCATCGCTCGGAATCGGGACGTAAAATGCATTTTACGAGGCAGTCTAGCTTGATGCAATTGTTCCGACATTACGCCGATATATGGCGCATTGCCTCGCTGGTGCTTTTCAACCCCCTCGCGTGGCCTGCAATACCCCCCTTTTTGTCCAAGGAAAATAGATATCAGAAAATATTTCACCGGGCTTCGACTATGAAAGTGGAGACCAGCTGGTTACTTGCGGGCGCAGAATTTTCAAGAGCCGGAGTTTGCGATTCAATCGGACATTTACTTGGCTATGGTAAACCATTTTATTTTGACAGAATGCAAGCTTAGATTTATCAGGCTTTACATTTATCAGGATAAAATATTCTAACAGTGGGGAGTAACATGAAACAACCGATTAAGGGGGGGAGGGGGGATTACAGAATGAGTATGAAGTGGACAGCTGTTATATAAGAGGATCGATATTGGGGCTGATGGAGATCATATATTATGATCCAATATGCTGTCATTAAGTTCGATAATTTAAGTAAATTTGCATAAAAGTATGCGTGTGAAATCGTATTCCCGTCCTATCAATATTACAGGATCCATTCTCCCGGAGGGTTGAGGATTTTCGAAAATCCCACCCGTCGATGCGTGCCGCCAGCTTGTCAAATGTCCTCTCACAATAGGGCGGTCGGGTATGTGTGTGCGTGGCCACCCTCTCACGTACGGGGATGCACGAGAGCGACATTCGCAGATCATCCTGCTGGATCGCATTTTGTCCTGGTCCTCCTGGTCGGCTCTACGTCATTCCTAGTGGACTGTCATCCTCCCTTGCTGTCTCTCAAAACCACCCCTTTGCGTCCGACGCTCAGAGAGCAAATGCGGTCACATAATCAGCACTATTGACGTCATTACGTCGGTGGTTCTCTCGTAAATGCATCTCGTCACTCCCGTCCGTTCCATTCCGTATATCCGTCGACGTAAACCTACGCGCGCATCCACCTTTGCATCACCTATGCACGTGTCATCACGTATGGAAGTTCAAAGTTTCCCTATAATTATCAAAAAGGTATCGGATTTCGGAAAATGAAGTACTTAACCTTAATGGAATTTTGAGACGAGAGAACAAATAATCACATGAAAAAGGGACGAAGGTCGTTTCGGTGAAAGCATTGACCTTTCTTGGAGACATTTCTTTTCATATGCAGAAAACTCTAAAATTCTTCTCTCCTCCCTTCTCAGCCGTGAACGTATGCTTCTTCGTTCTCTTTCGAAATGACTTCTCTACCAGTGTTCTCCAATTTTTAAAGGTTTTCTTGCGGTGAATATTTCTTAGTCGTTTCGCAACTGCAGTCGGGTAGGTTATGAGTCACGGGTACAATACAAGCAATAAGGATTAACGTGAAATGCGTCAGGGCTAACCAAGCAAGAGCGAGTGCAAATATTGATTTTCAATTAGGGCATTCGTGACTTCGCGCAATGTCCCATCCCTAAGCTTCCTTATTGTTGCTCCGTCCTGACCCTTTGCCACGCGACTTCCGGCAGCCTTGGCATAAAACAAAATACAATCTCAAGGTTCATCTCGATGCAACACGGACTATTATCGATCTTGGTGACTATTACAATAGCCTCTCAACCTTAGCTCCTCCGTACTACCTCAAGGAGGCACAGCTTCTTTATTCCAGATGAATGACTAGTTCAGATCCTGAAAACGTTATCGTGACCGCCGATAGGAACTTTACAGATTAGGAGCTTCGCTGTGTACTTTCATCCAGGAAGATGAACCCTTCGCTTTTCAAATCCCTTCTTATGGGATTCACCATAGCGATAGCTGCTCCTCACTCTGGATAGGTGTCCAATGAATTTCCTAAAGCTCGAAGGGCGGAAGGATGTGGATTACACTTTAATAACTTTCCTGGTAAATTTGCATTGGAGAACGTCGAGAGTCACGATTAGCGGATAGCATGCGATAGGTCGATACCGTGAGCCCCAGATATAGAAATCTTATCGATACTCATCCATAGCTACAGCATTCACCAGTACCAGGAATACTCTAGGGATTTCTAGTTCTTAAAAAATATAAGGTTCCCTGCTATGGAAACCGAAAGAAATTCAGCAAAAGAGGGACGTACGAATCGAGCGCAAGAACCGCAAATGCTGCAGCTGCAGCTGCTCCTCTACATGACCGAAGCAATATCCGGTTGCTAGCACAATTTAATTAGACGCGTTATTGCCTTTGATAATTTTTTCACGCAGTGTTTTTTTTTTGAATACACGATCATAATTCTACGAAGTCGAAGGGAAACTTCTGCCTTTACAAAGTAAAATGACGACGCGACAATTTATATAAGAACTGGGAAGTATGATTGATTCGACCATGAATTAATGGAGTGTTCGTTTGTCTTCCGAAAATACCAAGGGAGTATAACCGACATTCGACAAGATCTTTATTGATCGAGGCAAATTCTCAAGAGAACGAGACGCGCCTCTTTATGTACTCATAAATACATATATATTTACTTACCTACCTCTCTGCATATTTACTTTGGCCACGCTCAATGATTTATCGATAAATCATATCGTGCCCGAAACAAATTTTCTCTTCGTCAAAATGGCACATGTCATTTATACGGCTCGCGTATATAGCCAACAGTTCGAAACTGCGAAAACAGAAATAAAAATTGGACTGCCCATAGCAGCCTAAGTATAATTTCTCGTTTAGCACCGGCGATTAAATCGCGACTGTAATTTTTCTTTGATATATTCAAGACACACGACAGTCCCCCAAGGGAGAGTCCTGTGTAATTAAAAGATTGAGATCGGAGCCCATAATAATTATCCGTCTAGCGATTGTCATTGGCTAGGGGTTGGATGACACTGTGCACCCTCTCTCTCACTCACCCTCTCATGATACCACGCGTTCCTAATAGGAAAATTGCATGACTGGAGCTATAGTAGTTTCGCGTCGAACCAGCTACTAAATTCACTATCCACTATACAGCCAGAAAGAAAGGAGCCGCTATCGATGCTATCGACGCCATGTCATCTGTTTGCTAGACAAGCATACATCCATTGTTTTATCCATATTCCGAAAAGAATAACATTGGAAACGCAGCAGTAACTAAGTAGCTTCCTTGAATCCAACATAAACCCAACGTCCCTTTAGCCGGGTAATAATAACAAAGGAATTCAGGATGGTTACGCTTACAGGGAAGAAAGGAGGACGAGAGAAAAGAAGAAATATATAACCTGGACTGCCGTGGGGATAAAGGAATGGAGAAAAAAATGAAAAGGGAGAAAGGAAAGCAGGAGAGTGGAAGGTTAGGTCGATCTGCTCTCCCTTCATTGTGGCTTGATATATTGCGTCAGGACGTAGACTACAGAGGCATTTCAATCCCGCTAAAGGGACACAATGTCACCGTTGAAACGCGGTGAACGCGCATTGACGGTAACGGGGGGAGGGAGAGGGGTAAAGGGGGCGGGGGGAGGAGGAAGCAGTGGTCGAGATGTGTTACACGAGAAGCGAACCGCGGTGAGGGGGGCAGAGGGAGGGGGAATTCAAAAAGGGGTTAACGCAGAAGCCTCGAGTGTCGCACGAGCACCATTTCCTCCCTTAACTTCTACCTTTACCAGTAAGAGATTCTCCTCGGTCCTTTCTCCACCCTTCCAACCCTATGAATACCAGCCTGAAGCCTCCCCGCTTAACAATCTAGTAATGCAGTGAACGATCGATCCTTCGAAATGGCTCTGCTTCGCGATACAAAAGCCACGTAGATTTCTATGGATCGAAATAAGATGAGGAGCTCAGAACAGCTTCCAGAAACTTGTCGGATGCTGCTCTGTTGATCCTCCAAACATCGTCTTCGTCCTACCGTGAGATACATTTCAGCCGATAAATATTAATTTCTATCTATGAATTACAAGTCGTGCGATAAGCAATTGCTGAAGAATTGAAAGTGAAAGTTTTTACGCAAGTCGAAATGCTTTTCTTTTTCTTCTCTTCGTTCCCTAGTCAAGACTCTCTTGTTCCAGGAAATTTGAAGTTCCACAGTGGAGTGCTCGAGAGGACAAAGGTCCTTGAGGAAGTGAAGGACTGGAAAGCTACTGCTGCTGAAGCTTTTTATCCCTGACACGTGGTTCTCGCTCCCTTTTATCCCGGAAAACCTTTTCCTATGAATATTCTTTTGAAAATTATTAAGGACTCTGTCAGAATGTCCTTCTTTTGTAGTTCGAGGAGTTTTCCTCTTACGATGGAGTCCCGAGATCCAACGCCCACAACACGTTCCACGGCAGAGAGGAAACAGGATTGGAATTCCTATGTGGGCCGAGTAAATTTATTTGAGCTAGACCGAAGTTTTCTTTTTTCCCTTTTTTTCAGTACCGGTAAAATAAATTTGAAAAATCGTTAATCTACCAGCTAATCATTCTGCCCACAGAAAATCCTCGTTCTCTTCGTTCAACAGCAGCTTTGTTATTGATTCTAACGACAAGCTCCCACTGATAGCTCTGCTTCCAATAATTATTACGTGTTCGTATGTAAGGCTAGAGTATACAACCTCTCTCTATATATATAGCCACTGTATTTGTAGATACACACGCTTTGCAAATACAAACACATCTCGCGTAGCCGAAAAAGCGCAATTTGCAAACAAGCCTTTCCAGCCCTATCGAAATTTTCCGTTACCACGTAAAAGTGTAGCTTTCAATTAAAAGTAACGACAGAAATGATATCTGCTACAATAACAGCTCTGAGCTTGATAGCCGGATAGAAAACGTACGTATAGACGTAAAACATGTGTTGCACGTGTTCTTTCATGTTCAGCGAACAAATCACGGCACGGCTTGTGTGACTTTCACGATACGTAAAAAGCTCTTTCCGTCGGCTCATTGATTTTACCCCACTATCCATCATTCTCCTATATGCTCTCTATGGTACATGTACAATTTTTTCATCGGTTCACGTAAATTGTCAAGTTTCCTGAAAGAATCGGTATCCGAGCAGAGCCTTAACCCAAAGCGGGACAATTGGCAAAGCTTGTCAAGTTTCGCAGCAGCTGCGGAGAAAGAGATTCGCTTTTGCGAAAGTGATATTCTATTGTATATGGAGGGCAATTACAATTTGCCTGGAAAATTGCGAGTTTCTGAACTGAAAGTTCTCGTAATTAGCACTTTTGAAATTGGTTGGAAACGAACAGCCACTGTCCGTTCCACTATGGTAGCCACGGTTCTTTTCCAAGCTAATTAGTCGCGAGGTGTTTTGATACTCTACACTCTTCCTACGTACCTACATGGCTACCAAACCTACAACCTTCCGAACCTCCTCGCAGCTCACCAACAATTTCCCCGATGGTCCATATGACTTCAAAAAATTTACGCTTCTTTTTTCTCTCTCTCCTTGAACCTGCACTGAGCCTGCGAATTACGTAATATTTGTTTCCAATCATTCGACCGAAGTTGCAACGTTATTTTTACAGAGGAACATTAGAGGCCGCTCTATCTTACAACAATCGATATCAACACTCGAGAGACACAACGACAGCAATAAAAATAACTACCCATTACCAGTCGCTACTATAAATAAATAATGCAGCCCATGTCAAACGACTTTATCTTTAATCCGATAGGAAACCACTGTATTTCCCTATGTTAAAGCCGCTCGAGATTACGGCCCCCGGTGTCTTTGATATATAGGGGAGTCTGTCCGACATACATCAAGGTTATATACAGCCGGCCATATTTTTTTCACGAAAGTGGAAAGAGTCGCGATTTGCGACGAGCAGCGCGCCAGTCGGGTGGTCATTTTGAAAATTGGACTATACTTACCAGAGCCCTAAGTGAGGTTCTTGAGAAACAATTTACAGGAGATTCCACTTATCCTCCTATTCTCACTCTAGTCCATGGATCGCTGAGATAGAAAAAAAAAGAAGAAGATAAAGAGTATCACATGGAATCGTTACGTAATACGTCTCTGTCTTCATTTGAAGCGACTCGCGCCACTCTAATACTCGCTTCCACCAATCTACTATCTCCTATCTGTGGCGTGACCACACATACTTTATTTCCGTGGCTATATTTTTTATGATTCTCCAACCATATTTCTCCCACGGAGACAGCCATCTCTCTGACGTCGTGTATAGGCTCCCTGCTTTTGCAATAATACGAGTTTGGTATAGTTGGGCCACGAAAGAAGACCCATTCACATTGATACAACTTCAGTATGAGACTGTACGAGTCAGTTGAATGTATCGTTAGTAGAGAGCATACGAGAGATCTCCATCTTGTGAAGGGAGGTTAGTCATCTTAAAAAAAAAAACCCCTAGGGACGAGGAGAATCCGCAAGGAGGACAATGGACCAAGAATGATGCTGAACGAAGGCAAATGGTTAGTGAGCCGTCGGACCCAAGAATTAAGTCATTAAATGGGTAGGAAAGTCACAAGGTCGTGGTTGAGTAGACCGCGTAAAAAATCGATATGAAACTCTGCAAATGAGATTCAACCGTGTGGCTTTTACGGCGCATTCACCATCTTCTGGGGATACAATTTAAAAGGCTCTCTTGGCCCAAACTCCATAACGCACCGCAGCTCCATTATCCTACAACGACGGTCCCCTAATGGCAGGTCTTTGACCTTGCAAACCCCTTAATGACTTTTTAAGGTATACACTCTTTAGCATATTAGGCTGACGAGAGAAAACCCGTCGGGCGTTCGGAAGACAGGTCGGAGGTACTGAAAATTTTTGTTTATTGTTGCGAGAGCGTTAAAGTAGTCTTGGCGAAGATACGGCTGATTATGGTTATTAGATGGGATGTCCACGTGCCGGAAGTATATTCCGAAAAGCTGAACGAAATACTTAAACATCGCGACCAAGATGTGCCGAGAGATGATGGAATTTAAATCTTCCAATTTTATACCCCCGATCTCT
This sequence comes from Pachycephus smyrnensis, assembly GCA_030142225.1. Classification (NCBI taxonomy): domain Eukaryota; kingdom Metazoa; phylum Arthropoda; class Insecta; order Hymenoptera; family Cephidae; genus Pachycephus; species Pachycephus smyrnensis. The sequence continues at coordinate 740,662 of JARQST010000320.1, read as the reverse complement.
TTCAGGGATTATATCCTTAGGTCCCAAGGACTTTCGCAGGAGTGCTTCGCTCAAATCTTGCGAGAGACATCGTAATCCAATAGTCGACGAGCACCTGTTAATGTCAGGTTCAAAATCGAAAAACGTATCATCCCTTAACATTCCACGTGGCAAGTATCTGGGCTGCTGGTAACTGTCATCTTGTCAGACTGTCAGAGTCCTAAGTGAATTCATTTGGGAATACACATAGACCCTTGTTACAGCCTCGTGAATATTTATGATTTTTTGAAAAAAAAAAAACGCCCTTTTTTTTATACGACGCGGTAGAGGAATTTTGTTGTTGATCATCGTTGTCCATCGCAGTTCGTTCTGCTTCCTTGGGACTTCTAAGTCCGTTTAGGAATTTCCTGAGGGTCGCAGTCGAGTGTATAGGCTGAATTGCGGAAGGACGAAAGGGTCTGCGATTAAGCCGAAAGGACAAAACGGGGAAGGACCGAAGGATGAAGAACGAAATCCCAAAGGGTGATATCCAGAGGACGACAATAGTCGGGTCTCTCAACAGTCGAGACACCACCATTAAACAAGCTGTTACGAGTGAATAGAATTGCATTAGAGTATAATAAACGTACGGTTCCCCGTTCTAGCGTTACAACAGTCTAGCTATTATCTAAATTATTCAGAGCGTCTGTTATTGTAGAATCGCATAAACGCCCCTAATACATTCCGCCTTCTATTATCTCGTTATAACTATTCGACTGTCTCACTTTCTCTCTTCCATCCTCTTTCCATATTCATCTTTCCAGTTATTCATAAGTAGCATAGACGAAAGCCTGAATACACCTTGGAGATACGTGACACTTGAAAGGCCGAATAAATATTTTACGAGCGTCTGAGTGCCTTTAAATTCTTTGTTATCAAAGATCACGTTTCGCGTCACTTTCTTTCGCAACTCGTACATCTCAATCTTCTTATTATTTTCTCTCTTTACCCCGAAGTCAAATTTATTATTACCACACGAGCCTAAGAATTCTATGAGTCGATAAAAGATTGTTGCAGCGATTTTTTACAGCATCCTTCTGGGCTAGGTCATTAGGTCGTCGTCAGCGCGCTCCAGCGCCTTCCCACAGTGTCGGGCAAAGGAAATTCTTGGCTTGGGAATTTCCTCGATTTCACGGATAGTATTTCGTTAATGAAATTACGAGGAAATGAAAAAGAAACGAGGAGGATTTAGTGAGAAGTGAAGGAGTGGTGAGCAAGATAGTGGGAGGGGGTAGGGGGGAAAGTAGTAGAAATGGTATATAATTCGCGTCACGTTCATCCACAGCATTTCGCCTGGGCAAAAGCCAGCCTCGAATAGCGAGAGGAGTCCTCGCTTCTTTTCCTTTAAATCTTAGTCCTTTTATTTTTCTTGTCCCGCTTCCCTTCGCCCTTTCTTAACTTTTTTTTTCATTTTTTTTTCCTGTCGTTACTCCGCTTTTTGTTTCCTCCAACAGAGCACCAAAAATAATCTCGTCTGGCACTGCACTATGGTACTAATTAAGCGCGTCCTTTAATTATCCTGTTATTGACAGTCAGGCTATCGAACGACAGCCCTTTGTACTGTTCAAGCATAGCTGGTGCTGCCACAGCGGGACTGTCAGGAAACCGAGGATAGGACAATCTATTTCTGCTGGTATAAATGGCAGAAGGAATTGATTTTTTTTTCTTATCGATAAAAGCAAACGCTGCTGCTGTGATATAGTCCAATTTGACATTTATCTTTTTTAGCTTTTCTAGCCGATTTTTCTATCTCTGGCAAAGGAGATCCTCGTGCCAATTTCAATATCGAATATCCGTTGGATGGGACTTAATTGCCATTGCTACCAAAGGGCACTGGTCTTGACTAGCTACCTGGAATGATTTTAACTTGCCATGAGTTAGGTAACCAGAAATGACTGTCGCCATCAGGAGGCCGGAGAAGGAGAGTTCGCCATTTGCAGAAGCTGGTTCGACGCTCGCTCGAACCTGCCAAGAATATCAACCGATCTGGCCAGCAATAAAAGTAGAATGTCGGAAGGTGTGGGGAATTTGCATTCGCTGACGTCACGTCCTGTCTGCCGCAGGGCTCCTGCGGCTGTGGCGGGTTTCGGGTTCGGTAAAAAGGAACGAAAAAATGGACGTCCTGGTAAAAGTAGCGCGAGAGGTTCCTGGCACGATATAGGAAGAAGCGGATAGTACTGAAAAGTGGGAAGAAGAAAAGAAAGTGCAAAGTAAAAATAAGAAAGGTGGAGAAGAAAGGGTTCCAGGTAAGACAATGTACGCACCCTGGTTCTACCATTTTGGCAATTTTCTTACATAGATTCACTTTTCCTTGTACACACCCATTAGTTTATTTCTACAAAGATGTACAGGTATATCCTCCTTGCGATTTCTATAAGATCGATACTCCCTGCCAAGAGGCTGAATATCCGGCCGGAATTCCGCATTAACGGAAGTTCTCCGTTTGCGGTTTCCCATAGTAGATCTACTAGATTCTAGTAGTCTCCATTGTGCGGATTTCATCGTGAAACTCACGAAACTTTTCAGAAAATGATGGCGTTCAAGTACTCGAGAAGAAATCACCCAAGGAGCATGACAAAAGCTTCCAAAGAAGGAGCTTACATTTATAAAACATTTGTCCTCAGTACGAAAATACCGATCAAGACGTTTTCCCATACGTACCCCTACACGTGCATACGTGAATATCCTACCGGTTCAAGTACGGCTAACTCGATCTCAAGAATTTCCCTAAACTTTTTTCTAGGCGTTCCAATAGAGAAATGACAAACAAATTGGGCACTCTATACCTATGACTACATAATCCATGTGCACATAGTTGAGGTTATGGTTGCTAGAGCAGAGAACAGCAGTTCATAGACTATTGAAGTAGAAGTAGCAATGCATGTCCGAGCGCCGTATATTCTCATAGTTAGATCCTCGTCCTACTCCCTAGTTGGTCTCCCTAGGGGGTGACAAGGGTGGCAGGGGTGGCACATGGCATATACTAGGTACACGACCAGTCGGGGGATATTTATTTACATTCTGGCAATTAGCTGGCCATTAGTCGGGCCTCTAGGGTTAGCCACCCCTCTATAGAACGCGAACTACCCTTATGAGTACTACCCCGACCACATCTCAAACGAGACTGTGACAAAGATATGGATTTATTCAATTGCGTTCCTGGTTGGTAGATTTGCGCTTTCCGCTAGAATTCGCTAAAGGAATTTTTTGCTGCTAATAAAAAAAGACTCGTTCAATTTTGAAACGATTGCACGTTGTTTGCATGTCTTAACGATTTTAAAAATTGATGGTGTTGCCGTTCTTGATTGATCGAGTAATAATTGGATTCTGTCTCTCGTCTAGGGTGAATTATAAAAAACTCGTAACAATCTGCATTAACGTTCTGGATTATTTACTGGAACTGCTTAGTATTATCTGCTTCTGGAAACGTCGATCGGATACGTAGGCAGCGGTATTAACATGTCTGATAGGCAATTTCCGGTCGAAACAGCCGACCAAGGTAAACACTCTAATGCTGAAGGATACGATGGTGAGTGTATATTGTTGGTTCCATTAAAATTTACTAATTCGAAAGTCTTTAATGCATTGAAAGGATATGTATATATCGTTGTAAAATTGTGAAAGAGAAATGAGAAAAATTGAAAAAAAGAAAAACAAGGTTGAACGACGAAAAGCATTGATGCCTTTATCAAATTGTTAACTACGCCAACATCTCGTTTTCGCTGTGTTAACAACTTTTTTGAAATTTCCACTGGGAAAGCGTCTTTTTTTTGTTACGTATTCCTTTCCTTTTATCTCGCGTTAATACTCGACATAGTGACGCTCTTTATTTTACGGCTGACTTAAAGCTGATGTGTCATCCTGCAGCAGTACGCATAACTAACGTGGACAGTTCTCTCTTACATAATATCAACAGTGCAGTATGACGTCAATTTTGCATTAAAAAGAGACTACTTCAATTATTCAACGCGCATTAAAATGTTACAAACTTTTTTATTTTTCAATAAACAATGCATTGTCTAATGATAATGATGGCGTACAACTATATCACAAAAGTATGTAATCCGTTCCACTGAGATTCGTATGAATTCCTTTAGTCCTTTACCTCCACGTGAATCCTCTGGACCACAGCATCCCGATTCTTTTGTAGAAGCAAAAACATAAAAGAAGTCTACGTCACAGAGTAGGACGCAACACGAAGCCAGTGTTTTCTCTGAAATGCGGCACGAAGACGAAACCCATTACGGACAGATGCTTGATTAAAGTCCGTCCTGGCGAGCGTCAACGCTTCGCGAAATTTTGCTCACTCGAGTTCGAAGACGCCATTATCGGAGAGCGAGAGAGAGAGAGAGTAGGAGAAACGAAAAGAAAAGCTTTAAAAGAAAAGAAAGCAAGAACTCCCAATTATTCCACGAGGTCGAAATTAGCCTCGGCTCGTTAACGAGGACGGATATTTTTTTTCATCCCTCCCTTCCACCCACCCCTGTTGGCGGCACGTTAATGTCACGTGAACGTGGGAGGAACGTATAACGTACGTCGAGCGAAGGAAGGCCTGCTCCAGGAACGTGTATATACGGCTAGTAACTATAGGCACCCATAAAAAGAAGAGGAGAAAAGGGAAAAAAATAAAAAAATCGATCCCTACCTTAATCTGATTAAGACTTCGTGTTGTCGGATACTCAGAGAGAGAGTGAGAGAGAGAGAGGGAGAGAGAGCAGCGTGTCAGGGGTGTGAAGTCTAGCAGGCCGCACCCTATAATAAATACCCTGGACATAAGATCCTCCTAAACGGAGAGAAGCAGCTTTCTCGCCTTAACGAAGTTCAAGCGAAGAACCGATAGTTCAATAGCAGAAGGACTGGTGTCCTCTAATAATTTTAGTAGCGCAAGTAATCGCACTCTACGTCACGTGAAACGATCTTACCGAAGTAACGAGCGATAAAGGTGATACCTATGTACTACCATGTCCATACATAGATCGTTACTCGTAGCCGGTTACATAATATTTTTCTGTTCTTCATAAAACTCGAGCCACGTTTATTTAGTATACAGCTGTGGTCAGCTGCTGATATAAGATGGCTATATGAGATCCATTAGATGTAAAGTATACATGCGACTGGACAGTATAGTGACAGTGCGTTATATGCATTTCATTGGAAATACTATTGGATTCTGGAGTAGCTGTCTATATAGAAATATATTATGCTGCATTCCGTTGGAGATACCGCAGTCGCGAAGTGCTTTGCGATTTATTCCCATTTATCGTTAAGGGGGATCGATAGGATATATGGGACAGATGGGACGTGGCCGGGTATACTACCAACTCCCAACTCCCAGTTGACGTATAGAGGAAAAGGGAAATAAAAGTTACGACAAGGGAAACCGTACTGGAAAGAAGAAAAAGGCTGTCGGGATGAAAAGTGCGAAGTAACGATTATTGCAAAGTAAACCTAAAGCGCTGATAGTTTTAGACGAATAAAAATCCATTCGGATTCTAGATATCAGATCTGCCGTGTATCTACTGTGTTATTGGTTTAGGAGCGAGAGCGGAAGTGGACGGCACCGACGAAGCGGATGCTGAAACAGGATGGAGGGACGTATCACGTATGTATGTATATTGCTAGTAAATGGGGTCGAGTTGTACGCATATAAAATATGCCGACCACGCTATCTCGCCGCCAATTGCCTGGAAAACTCACGCGAAAATATCGATCGCTCTAGTCGCTGCTCTCTCTCTCTCTCTCTCCCTCCCTCTCTCACTCTCTAATCAGATTAGGCAAGAGCGACGACTCGAGCGCCGTGCTAATGTACACTCGTGAGTTTCTCGCTTCGAATAATTATACCAGTTGATCCATGGAATATTTAAGTGATGGAAATGCCTGAAATCGGACAATCATTTTTTGTGGACCCTCGATGAAAATGGCGACAGTTGGAATGTCTCTAAATCGGCAAATGAGTTAGGACCTAACTGAACCGTCGAATTGAAGAAGGTTCGGTGTGAAAGTGGCTGGTCATTTGAACAGGGGTGGCACACAATTTAATTTCCATTAGGGTTCTCAATAGGGGCGATGGGAAGAGGTTAGAGGGTGGGTGGTAGAGTACGTTGATCAAGTAGGTACATACTTCTAATTTGCATTACATTTTGCATCACATTTTTTTACTTACATTTTGTTTTTCTGTTGACTCATTATCTTCTTTCTGTCATTTTCCTCTTGTACCCATAAGCTGCTTTTCGTGTCTTGCTTTCTTTATTTCGACTCTTATTTCTCTCTCCAAAATCCTCTCTCTCTCTCTCTCTCACCTACTCTCACTCATACCCTAATGCTCCTCCTCGTCATGCGCTTTTCATTCGTGCCAAGCAAAAACTTTACTCAACTTTTCACTCGGGCTGACGATTTCGCGACTTCGATATTCACGGAACGTTGTTATAAATTTACAGGTTCCCTACTAGCCGAGCGTTATTATTTTTTTCTTAAATCCTAGATTAAATTTTCCGCTCACGTTATTACGTAAATTTTTGTTAAAACCAAATTAGCCAATCGTGTGCATGTACAGGGGATGGAAATAATGCGGAATACGGATAGTGATCGCTTGTGGTATGCAAAACAAAAGCCCCGACAATATTCATAATAATCCGTCTCAATTATCGAGCCAAATGGCTTGTAAGCGTCTAGTTAAGTACACCTATATAGCATACATATGTTATATACTACGCTTTACCGAGAATCGACCAGCCGCTACTGATAAATGATAAAGCGCAACGAGAACCCAGTGGCGTATGTCGAAAATCCTTTTCGTTAGAAGCCATTCATATTAAAGTGACATACGGGCAATATCAATTGTTCAATATTTTTTCTTTCTCCAAATTTCCACGTGTAATACAAGCCGAGTAAAAGAATTTTCGAGAATTCCGAAAACTCTCGCATGACTCGGTTTAACGTTTTCAATTTCTAAGAGGCATCAATTATTCCACGACTCGACCCGGCTCTTATTGACTTTCCAAGAAGCTCGACTTTATTCGATTTGAGGTCTATTGTGACAAGCGAAAAATTCCAAAGTTTTTTTTACCTCTTTTGTTTTTATAGTACAAATTTATCTTTCCTTGTTATGCCCACGATACCTGGATCAAACTCGTACCGATCCTCGAGTACGAAAAGCTCAAACACGTGTGGAAGCTAAACTAATCCTCAATAACGAATCATTACGAGGCTCACGCGCTACCACAGAATATGACGCGAACCGTACGCGACTCTGGTTTAACGGCAGTTACATATTTCATAGAAATCCGGCCGAACTAAAGGATCGCTGGCACATAAATGCATTCAGGCGTGTACGAGTGAGATTATGTACGTGAATCGGACTCGAAGGTCCCGGACTGGTTTGAATCGGTACGCTGAACAATCTCATCCAAAGTTCAACCATTAAATAAGGCAGGAACAGTCAACCAAGCGAAAGCTTTGAAGTTTCCTGATGAAAATACCGAAAAAAAAAAGAAAGAAGAATCAGTTTGTTTTCCAACGTATAATTTTCTTGATTGATTTCCCTTAGGTGGCTGTGATATCAAATATACGTGTGTGCACAAGTATGCTTTAACTCCTCTGCATATTTCATTGGATAGCCGAGAATCCATAGCGTAGTATTGCGGATCAACAGAAGCGACAAATTCGCACAGGATATAAGCACGATATACTAGAATTGACTAGAATTTACTAGAGTCGACTAAAATTGCCTAGATCGGACTAGAATTGACTGACATTCGACTTGGTTAAGTACGGGATAGAATGGACGAAAGTGAGAAAAGGGGAAAATGATTTATGGTAAATATTGGCAAAGTAATTTTCATACCAGTCGAATGTTTTGTGTTCCTTTGTAATTTTAAATGAAGACGTTATCACGTTACACTACGCTAAGTCAGAGAACTCATGAAAATACGTACTACGCTGGTATCAGGACTATATTTGCCGCTAGTAAAAATATCATAAATGCAAGTAATTGAATTGCAAATGCAGCTCCACTTCTCAATTAAATTATTCCAACCAATCCTCTTACAGGTAAATAACATTAGCCACTGTGGAGGTACGCGATCTCGTGTTTCCATTTGCTAAACATTTCTCAGTTTCCGTTTCTCTTGATTCATAGGCACCTTTACGACCAAGCAAAGCGTTCTTTGAGGATTTTCTTAAACACACTGTAGAAGGTGATCCTTCGTGGAAAATCCTTTAATGGTCTGATAAGTCACTGGTACAAAGGCGGAGATATCTACCTAAGCGGAGATGCAACACGCAATAGGTAATTCGGCTAATATATTAATGAGTCAAATGAATCGAGAGGAAATTCATTTTCTCTACTTTCGATGGCAATTTCGCGAAAATTCTGAGAAAATTCAAGCCGTAGAAATGAAGCAGGGACGAGTAAGGAAAAAAGAAAAATGGAGGATCGCATTAGCATAATCGATGTAGGAATACGAGATGTAATAACGAAGGCAGTCTTGTGAGATGCCCGTGGCATATTTTCTTTATTATTTCCTCCTCGTTAAGAATGAATTTTAATTCACTTTTCATCTAAAATTAATTCTGATAATTTGAAAAATACTGTAGAACGAGAGATTTCACTGGGTGGTGGTCAATCGATACACAGCACAATACAAACGCGACCTGTCCCTTATTTTTCATCTCGTCTCCGTACCTTATTCTGCTCCATTTTATTTGTATACTCATCCTTCTCAGTCCTGGCTAATTCCAGCCGGAGATTTGAGAAAACAATTTTCGTCGTAGACCCACTCGTGGCTGAATTCAATTTGGATTATTGAAAATTCATGGAAGCACTTTGAGGCTATGTCCGGCGAGGGGGACGGGCCAGAGGGATGGAAAAACTCTATGGACCGGCTGCTGGAGGCTTCTCAAGAAATATGTAGAAAATGTATAAAATGTTACCTTCATATTCTTTACTGTAGCACGAATACCAGACGGACTTACCTCTCTTTCCTTCTTTCTCCCACCGTCGCCCTTTTTCTCTTTCTTCTCCGTGGACGATCCTACCCCTAAGACGGTTCTGTCCCTCGACTCTCCCTATCGTGGATCTTCATCCCCTCCCCTATCTTTCCCCCGTCCCCTCTCCCTGCCAATGCTCTCGCAAAATGAGGTAAAGCATCCAGACCCATTTAAATGTACCATACTTTTTGTTATCACGCAACCCCCACCCCTCCCATCACATTTAACGTCGACTTTATAGCGATTGAATCTTGTAGGCGGATCTTTCGAGTATTATAAATGGATATGAAAAATGGTCCATCGAACGATTTCCTTTTTTTCATAAGAACGCTACGTCGATCAAAGTATCCAGCAACGTCGAGAAGAATTACGTATTAGCTCGTCTTATATAATTTTATCGAGAAATAGAAATGAGAGTTAGACAAAAAATTTTGCACAGATGCACCTTGCGACGGTCCTTTTGCTTTTCCACTGACTTCCGCGAGAGAAAGCGTACCACGTCGCATCTTGGCAATATGTTCAAAAATCGAAACTTTATGTAAAACATATGTATGTATGTCGCGCGGAGAGTTTCCCGCGAGTCAAGCATTTCCACGGCAGGGCGAGAAACTTTCCCATGGACTTCCGGCCGCGTCGACGTGCCGGCAGAGAGATACATGGGTAGACACGAAGAAAAGCAAGCAAACATCCAAGCAAGGGGTTAGAAAAGGTGAGTTAGAGATGGAAGTAGAAGCAACCAAGAGGCAAGAGGTAAGAGATCGCACTCGCGATGCAGGCCGAAGGATCCCAGCATCCAGGAGTCAAGACGTAGACACACGATGCGGGAGGCAAGAAAGTACAGGACACGGGAACCTGAGACCGAGAGCTTGGAAAATGCAGTAACGTACGGAGATAAGTGTCGCAAGAGGGAATACATGGAGGCTGGCATTGCCATAGAAAATACTGAACTCTATAGTTGAGCCATACGTAATCTATACCAGGAACCATCGCCGCCATTTTTCTCACTCTCCACGCATCACATAAATTTTATCCTGAAAATCCCCTGACATGCAATATACTTGCACTTGTTATCAGCTCGAACCTATATCTTTAACAATGAGCATCCCAGTGACCTTTTCCAATCCTCTCCTGATTAAATTACCATGAGAGTCCGCGTACGAGAGAAAATAAAATATAAGCATTAAAGATAAGAATTTATCATAAGAGATACATTTTTACCATGACCCTGATGATGAACCTGGTTCATGCGGAAAGGAAGCGACTTCGGTATCTGTCCCACGGGAAAGACTGTGGGGTTTCGTTACACGAAATGAAGAATAACCCTGAGAGGGTGGCAGGGTGTTATTAAGACTGGCTTCTTCCGGGAGTTTTCGGATAAACAAAAGAGAAAGTAGAGAGAATTTGCGGTACGAATAAGATTCCCTTAAAATCTTCCCTTGTCATGCTCCCCTTCTGTCTCTCTCTCTCGCTCTCGCTCTTTCTCCTGCTCTCCTTCTCTACTTCCTCAAGATTCGACCCAAAGCTCGCCGAGCACGACAAACACAAATAGCTTTACTTTCGGGGTGGTGGTTTCTTGCTGTGAAACCATCGCCGAGGGAGAACCACCCCCCGGTTGGCATCGCAAGAGGAACTGCTGCTTCGACTTTGGTTACGAAGGGATGAAGAGGAAGGAGTAGGGTCGCCGTTACAGCTTCCTTCTAATTTGTAAATGTAGCGGGATCCCGTTCGCTATCCCTTGGGTGCCCCAGGCTACTTTTAATACGTGCACCCTTACGACCATCAGTACAAACAGCAACCGCCATACCTTTACGGTTAACTACGTTCTACCACACGTGTCACCTGATATCAGTAGTGCAATAAGGGATGGGATGCTGCTTTAGATCAAGCGCGTGGAACATAGAGTTGCGACACTTGTTGACAAACTGTTTTATGTTTCTGGATTTATGAATTCAGGCAACATGCCCCCGGTACTTTCGGGTTATAAATTCGAAAAGGGACCGAAAAAATTCATTCCAGGATCGTTCCAAACTTCAAGAGGATTTAGGATTATACCTACGTGTATACAGGGATGGTCGTATATGTACGTTGATGTCAGCTATGGTATCTTTTTACGAGGTTTTATTTTCCCGGAATTGTCGTGGCTCGCCGCAAAAGTACCACACTGTGACCAACCCTCTCCCCTGTTTCCATCTAGTTTCGTACCGTCCACCCTTAACATTCTACAAGGCAGGATATATGTACACACTACATTCGATCACAAGTTTGCCAAGTCACCGGAGCTGGTTTCTTCTTTGTATCCGCATGCAAGCCATACCACCTTTCCAACCCCGTCAGTCCTTTCCTCAAGGGGTACGGGGGCAAGTACATTCCAGACGCGGTTTTTAAATGGCCGAAGTGAGAGATTTTACCGGAAGAATTCTTAGAAAGAAGCTTTCCGGGCGACGAAATCGGAGTCTCTCATTTCCCTGAACGTAGCGACATGTAGGGCAGTGCAGTATTTCGAAGATTAAAATGTTGAAGTAACGACGGGGGGTTGAAAGGAACAAGGGGGCTGTATACAAGGTACATGAGAGACTCCTGGAATCGAAAGGAAACTAGTAAAATGGCCATAGAAAGGATTGATATCTTGAATATGGAAGCGAAGAGAAGGTTGAAAATGGCCGAAGAAAGGTAAGCAGAGGGTAGATTCTCTAAGGATCAAGAAACGTCAGATCGATCCCATCCAGAATGTCTTTTTTCAGGACTCCTCGCTCTCGAGGGACAAGGAGAACTTTCTAGAAGCCGTCGAAGGGGTGGCGAGATAAAAAATTGCTACACCATCGAATAGCAGTCGAGAAGTGAGAGCCAAGGAGTCCGCCAACCGGGGAACGTATTCCGAGTTTAGCCGTAATTCAAAATCCGACATCCTGGGCCGCCTATCGAAAGAGAGAGGGGGAGAGAGAGAGAGAGAGAACGTAGCTACGTAGTCCCCTGAACCGAAGTCAATGCCATGGGCAAAGTTTAAGCTTCAAAGGACGAGTATGGTGGTTTCCAAGTACTGGTGTAGCAGTACCTATACCACCATGACGATGTCAATGGTCTGGTGGTACCAGAATGGTACTGGAAGAGATGACTCGCGTATCTCGGTGCTGTCTCGGGAAATCTGAGATAAAAGAGGCGCCTTGTCATTTCTCGAGAAATTTTATCCGTACCTCTTCAGACCCCTCGCCCTCATGCACGATTGCTCCCCGTTCTCGCCATAACCCAGTACCCATTTTCCACCCATTCTCAAGTCCCATTCTCATCCTACATTTGTCTTCGCTTTCCGTTTCTCGAAAGGAGACTCGAATTCCGGGCAAAACCTCTCAAGGATCCGTTTAAGCTGGATTCTCCATGACCTCGCATACAGTCCTCGCCTTACGAGGGTCATTACGATAATTCTTGACTTTCCATGAAATTTACCTGCTTCCCTGAACTACGTGCACGAGCAAGAACTGGGCTCTCGTCTTTGTCTCTCCTTTCGGTACGGCGTCGAGCTGGATCCTTGGAGAAACTCGGCTCAGTGTTACGAGCGTTCCTTTCGTGCGAAAAACAAATACGTCCTGGAGAGACTCGTGCTTACCAGTGGTGGTCAATGAGGGCAAGGGTTTACCCAGCCCTCGAAAAATACTGGGGCGCATTTCACCCTCGCGTAACGAAAAACAAATAGTGACCATCCGTCAAGACACAAAGATGGCTCGTAGGATGGCTGCCTGGCTGAGCACCTTCTTCACTGGCTACTCTTCTGCAGCGTAATAGGGTCTCCGAAGGAGTGGACGAAAAGGAATTCTCACCACGCGTTACGTGGACACTCGTGCCAGTCGTACACATGTAGGTTCACCCAATGTTGACTGCTCGTCTCTTGATATTCTCTATGAAATTTCAAATATCAACTCCAATCCACCGTACGTTTTTTCACGGGAGGGACAACCCGTAGAAAAGAGAAGGACAAAAAGATGCAGTTGAAACTACAAAAGGCATTCCGACAAGCATCGCAGCAGGCTTCCCTTACTCGTCGATATTGGCAAACAATTCGGAGGGACCAAAAGTCGATAGGGCTGGAACAGGTACGCTCTAAGCATGTTGTATTAATATTTCATTCTCGTTCTGTCGTTGGTCAAGAAACTGAAAGGAAAGTAAAGGAAGGAGAGATGGAGAAAGAGAAAGGAAGAAATAAGAAAATGGGCCTGCGAGAAAATAGTCGTTGTCAGTTGGCTCACGCGCCCAAAACAATCGGTCTCTCCTTTAAAATTGTAATGGACCCGACTAGGTGCGGTTAGAGACCTTCGTTCCCACGGGAACGAAGAAGTACCTAGACAGAGGACCGGGACCAGGTCCTGTCAAATATTAACCGAGGTTAACTTCATCGGGTCGCAGCAGCCAGCAGTATACTATATACATATAGTAACACACGCGGAACATTACCAGGAGACTTTTCTACGTATATCAGAAATTATGAAAACGTTGTATGAGAACCACTAGTGGCAGGACGCACCCTCGTAACTCTTGCACACTATGCGCGAATTCTGATTAGAGAACGTAAGATACACAGAGTCCTCGTGCTGATACGAAAGCTCGAGGTTCCATCGAGATACCGGATAGTCAAAGCAAAAATAAGATTGGATAGTCAAATCAAGGATGAGAAAGAGGAAGTTTCCTTGACTTTGAAAGAAAAAAGTAGAAAAAGGTCCGAGGGATCTAAGTTAATTAATCGAATGATCTTAAGGCTCCTATTAGATTTCTGCTAATCTTACAAAGTAATCTAATGCATTTACTCGCCTGCAGCTAAACGTCTTTCTCTACTATGCTGGATGCTGCGCTCTCGTGAACCAGGCAGACTAATTCCTACTTTAGCATACTCAGCTTACTTCGCCTAACGAGATTCATCGAAAAATCATCACGTTCTTAGATGAAGTCTGAGTCCGAGACAGTGTGCTTAATACAAACAGAGAAATAACAAGATGGCCTGGATGACGTGATAATTATTTCAAGTAGGATAGACAGATAAAAAAACTGCATTCCTTATACAATAATCTATTTCAACACTAGATATTGGATTAGGATAAGAAATTATTATGAAATCTTGGACAATGACGATAACCTTAAGGGACAATGATAATCGAGGTCAAGAGTCTGGACGTAGAAAAGACCCTTCCCTCAATTCTCAAGAGTAGAGAGGGTGTCTAAATTACCTAGTGGTAGTACCCAGCAAGAATGCAGACTCTAAGACAGGAAGGTAAGACCAGCAATTCTAGAAGCAATTAGCTTCTGCAGAAGCTTTCAGGGTATTGTTCAAGGTCGCGAAAAGAGCGAGGTCCCGGAGGATCCACTACTGGAGAGTACAATGCTGTTCTGGACCGAGCTATGTCCATGAGGAAATTGCATGGTAATCGCATGGCTGCGCGTAATGTTCTAGAGAATATATAATATATATAATAATGAATATTAAAAATAAAGTAATCGGTATGTCCATTACGTTGAGAGAGAAAATATGACAAAAATATTCTATCGAACCAAACGTAAATACAATTATTTATTAACGGCCCACCACTAAGTGATCGATAAATTCCATCCGAATGAATGATTTAATTATCACACGCCGCGCAGTCATTTTGAAAACTCAAAGAATAATATAAAACCGAATACGATAATGTAAGGGTGACGTTAAAAAAAAAAAGCACGTATTTGGATTGACACGTTCGGTCACTTCACAATCCAATCGGGAAGTTAGTCCATTCCCTATAGAAATCACATAATGTACGGTTTAGCTTCTCCGCTCTGCCCTGACTTCTTATCCGCTCGTCAAAAACGTCTCGACTCCCCTGGGACTCAACAAATCAAAAACACCCTCAAAGGGCGATAGAGCCGACACACTCCTAGCCTAAAGGGTTTTCCTGACCCAGCGAGTTGCCTTCGCGAATACTGAGAACGCGACGGTATTAAAAGGTTTATTTACGTAGGAAAATTCATTTCTAGGTGCGCGCATATGTATAATAAAGTATTCGTTACTTGGTTGGCACCATTGAGTCTTCAGTATCTAAACCAGCATGAAATTTAACGTGCATCCAGACTGGAAGCATTGGCCTAATTTATGGAAAGCATCACCGGAGAGAAAAGCTTTCTCTCTCTCTCTCTCTCAGTGCTACTAATTCGATGGCTGGAAGCCCTTTTGCTGCCAGGGAGCTTTTTTCTTTTCTGAATCGGCGTGCACGCTTCGTTGCATGCACGAGGGCTGAGCTCGACATAATAAGCCACCCTTAATGCTATAAGATATATACTATAAGACCTGTAGGGTAATCGATATCAAAATCCTTCGTTGATAATAAAAGGCCAACGTGGTTTCGTGGGACTATTAAACCCTTGCCCTTCGCTGTCGCGAATCTAATCATGCTTTATCCGGCTGCCCTTTCAGAGAAAGTCTCGTCGTCAGAAAAACGGTCATTTAAAGATCAGTCCAATATTAAATTCTTCGTCTCAAGGAGAACAAACGAAATCTTCAAGGGACCCATAAGATGACCTTTCGCAAAGATACATTTTTTCAGATACTATCACAAGAGTCTGCGATACATCTTTAGGATTTGCGGTGTGTCAAGCCGCTGTTTTGCCAGAGCAGGTGTTTAATTTACCGGGACCCAGGTTATGCGGTGTGTTTTGAACGTAAGAGGGTTTCCTTCCTTCCTCCCCCCCCAGCCCCCACCCCCTCTCTCACCCCTTCCTCCCTCTTTCTCACCTTGTCTACCTTTAGCGTGCTAGCTCTGCCTACTCATGGTAATTAAATGCCAGGCAATTTACAGGGCATGCATTTGCTGAAGGCTCGGTCTACGGGCTACCACTACCCACGCTGCTAGCTTCTCTCTAACTCTCCAATATACATATACTCTCTTCTCTCTCTCTTACCCTCTCCCGTACACGTACGCATACTCTCTCCCCCTCATCTGCCATAGTGTCTCCTACACATAACCCAAGCGTCTTTCGTGCTAGCGAATGCAAGATGCGCACGACTTGTGCTTCGTAACTTATCCATCCCTTGTATCCCGGTTTTCCATATAAGGGTATTATGCTATAACGTTGCTTAGTGGGTGAGCATTAACAGTGCGACGTATTGCGATTAATCTAACCCAATTTAGGCAAAATGCCAGACTGATGACCGCTGCCAGTCAGGAGCTGAGTATGTAACGAGGTGAAGCACGCTAAACGCATATCGATGACTGCTTGCCCATTTACATATATGTATATACATAAGCCGCTTGTCAATATCAGATCGTATACATAGATAGGTCGCTTTCTGTTTTGAAAGCATATACGTAGGGGTGTATGTGCCAAGCAAATCGAACTTCCGGGAAATTTCGAATTAGCTCTAGTTTCCCTCGGTTCTCTCTTGGAAGACTTCCTCTTTCCCTCGTACCATATACATCTTTGGTATACAGCTTCCCCCTTCTGTCTCTCTCATCTTCAGTCGCTTCCAACCAGCTTAACTTCGATGTGTATCAACACCTGAGACGATACACTACATTATGTACAACTACATCTAGGTACACAGGAAACTGCACGAAAGCTCTTGGCTTCCTGTAGGTTTGCAAGCATAGAACTTATACTCGAAGCAATAATTCCCCAAAATTCGGCAATATTACGGTTATGGACGTCAAACGTATTACTAATGATAATGATGCGAATGATTAATGAATGGTTGTATGGTACGGCCACCCTGTTCGTTTCTCCTTTTTTAGTGGACTGGTTCACTTGTTGATGCCACAGGATGAGCGTGCTGTGGCTGCAGTCGACCACGAAATGGGGTGAAGTGCCCGAAAAAAGAAGTAAATAAAAGGAAGCATAGGGGCAGGTTAGTATAGGGATGAAGAAAAAAAGAGAATAGACCCAGTGGAATCGATCTTTCTAGGCGTTCCTCCTTTAATTTCGCCGAGTACGTAGGCAAAGAGTAAGAGAAAGAGAAAGAGAGAGCGAACGAGGGAACGAGTAAGCGAGAGAAGAATATTAGCTTGCGGTTCGATAAAACGGACTCCTGCTGAGGTATTACCTAGTGGCAACTCTGGCAAGTGTAGCAAGTGGAGGCGCCTATCGTTGATGGATCATACGTGCAGGTTGGCCAATCCCGTTGAAGCAGACTGAATGGTTAAAAAAAATTATTCTAGCGAACGAGCACTAAACTGTCACTCAGGAGTAGTCAGAGGAAGAAAAAAAGAAATTACGGAATGTTATAACGACTAGCATTCTAATTATGGAGAGCTGCAGCAAAGTGAATAAGTTTTTTGTTTCTGATACCAAAAGAAGATTGGTACATATTTCTATTGTGTATATAACAATTGTACAATCGTTTCTAGCATTGTTAACGACCGATCTGTGAATTCGTGTACGTAGCCTAACCAACCGGTACTCCAGCGATAGCCGCAGATAAGCAATACGATACAGTTATGTCTATATAGGTATAGAATAGAGAAAACAGTACAGAACGCAGGTGGCACGAGCTCGAATCGGACGTATCGTGTGTAATGGACGTATCCGAGTTTCGAGGCGTTTGTGTTTCCCTGACGCGTTCCAATTTCGCCGGGAGCGGAAATGTACTTCGAGCTGACCGGGAGAATTTCATGGGCGGGTATCTAATTAAAATCTGTCGGGCTTGGGATAGTACGACGGAGCAGAGTGGAAACCGTGCGTACCAATGTAAAGAAAGTAAAAAGATGAAATAAAAAAAGATACAGCCAAGAGAACGGAAGAATTTATTTTCTATTCTCTCCGTGCGGTACCAAGAGAGAATCATTTGATTCTGTATGGTCAATGAAAATAAAATTTGTATTCCTTCCGGAAAGAGGGTTGGTAAGAGGAATTGAAATAAGGGATGTATATACATAGAGATGGGTATGGGATGCTGTTGAATAGGAACTAATAAGAGGATGCCGAAAGACTCTATTTTTGTCATTTCTCTCTCTCTCTCTCCTTATCTTTCCTCCCATCAGCATACCCTTGGAAAGACCCTGAGGCAAATTCACATTCCTCCGCACTCCGGCTGAAAACGTCGCCAGATTGGCCAAGGACGTCAAAAGGGTGGTGAGCTATGTGTGCAACACACTCGGTAATCTATACTCAACCCTTTCACAAAGGATATTCTCACGCGAGAGACTATAGCTTATTACGTCCCATCCCCTAAAATGGAAAAGGGGGCTGAGGCCAATATCATTGCGAAAACCACCAGCACCACCACCAGCACTCTATCCCCGTCACTGATGTACTCGAGAAGCACCGTACTAGCGGCACGAGCGTTACAGGGAACTAATCTTCGGAGGTTCTATTATTACGAAGATCTAAGGGTGGCGGCTTTTCTTGACCCAAATAGCGCGACCTTTGTTATTACTTTGCCATTCTTTACTTTAAATCGAGCCGCTACGCTGCTGAGTGTACCTACCGGCATAAGGAAGGTTAGACCACTAGGTAGCTAAGGAACCACCAACGGCACCCTGCCTGGAGGGAAATTACGAGACGACCTCGAGATTTCTGCCCTTGGAAAAGAGCAGAAGCCGGAGGGAAATATATACACACAATATCAAATTAAATTCTCCTTGAATGGATAATTAATATAATTCTAAATGACAGCATGGTCGTTCTACAGAATTCAGCAATTATGGCGCGGATAGCTGTACACTGTTATACGAAGGGATGAAATATTCACTGAGTTCCATGAGAATGGCTAGTACCCCTCCCCGTCCTCCCTTCCCTACATCTCGCCCCGCCACCGCCAAGTGATTCCGATCACGTTTGTATCAATTCGATTCTTGCCTTATGACCGGATCGCTTTGGCTTCCGGTTTCCTGTGCAGGCTTTTAAGAATGCTTTCAAGACGGACAGAGGGACTGTCGCTGCTGTCACGTTTCTCTTTCGCGCGACAGCCTTTCCCATTTGCTGATCGTAAAGGCCAAGTCGCGCCCTGCTTAATGTAATTATCGCGTGATTGCACCGACTGCGACTCTCTCTCTCCCTCGTCCCGCCAACCCCTCTCGCCCTCTCACTTGTATACTCTTTATTTTCAATATAGTCTCACTCAGCTTCTGCTTCTTTTTTTTTCTATTAATTAAATAATCGATGGAACGACCGTCCGGGCAGGTCGAGCAAGTTAAATGGGAACACTTGGCGGACACTTTGGTTACGACTAGAGGTCGCTTAAAGGTGCCTCGTTAAAATCGCTAATTAGACAGCAGCTCCTCGTGCAAATACTTCTTCTCCGGTTCCTAAGAAGATCAGAACGTAAGAAAGTCAGGGATCGTTGATATATATATAGCTGTTGTACGTATAGTTCCCTTGAGAGTGAAGACCAGCTTAAAAATAAAAAAAAAATTCAACTTCCAATGAAGCCAATTCGAGCCAGTGAGCTTCTCTTCAGTTTTACAGTCGAGAGTTAAGAACGTAGTTCCGCTGAACTCTACAAGCTCCGTTTCGAAACGAGATACGGAATGGGGTGTAAAGAAAAATCAATTGAATTCACATAAAAATGAAAATCCTTGAAAACATTAAAGCTTATCTTGAGCGTCATCAGAACATTGCTGTCAACCTGTAGACACACACTCTGCTAGTACATCAACTCATGGAGTAAACAGACAGGAAGATCCTACGCGATAACGACAAGGGTGTTGCAAAGGGGTTAAGTACACCCTTGTGGCCGGTTCGATTGTATCCGGTAGTCTTTCCTAAAAAAAGACAGAGGACGATGGCGGGATGTTATAGAGCCAATTGAGAATTTCATATTAAATTTCGAAAACCCAGAGAAGCTGTCGCCTAGGACGACAAGATGTCGGATATAATAATATTGACCGAACGATTAGCTACTGGCGCGGATGACGAATTAATATTTCGATATTCAAATTAGTTTAATTAAGCTACTGTCTTGTAACGGAGTGCTCTCTAGTCAGCCACCAGAGACTCCGTGTTAGCTAATATCGAAGTGTTTATATACATCTTCATATATATTACGTAGCATATGTATGTATATATACGTATATAGGCAGTTTCAACAGCAGCACATCCGGCCAAGCTTCGGCCGAGCGTGTTTCTCTAGTTGCAAGCCTTCCCCTTCTGTGTTTGCGCCTTTCTCCACGTACACCTACGCAGCCACACGCCCTACCAAGATGAGGGTAGTGTTCATGGCTGGAGTTTGCGAACGTGCAAGTCTAAGCTTTTGTTGTGCTTTATTGATTGGCGCGCAGGCCTGTTTTACTCGCGCGATGTCGACTGCATTTCGCCGAGCATCGTGAA
This sequence comes from Pachycephus smyrnensis, assembly GCA_030142225.1. Lineage (NCBI taxonomy): Eukaryota > Metazoa > Arthropoda > Insecta > Hymenoptera > Cephidae > Pachycephus > Pachycephus smyrnensis. Next base: position 720,379 of record JARQST010000320.1, on the reverse strand, counting down.
GGGCTTTCGCCGGCTTCGGCTGTTCGTACGATACGACGACAACGAGGTTGCCAGTTGACTTTGACAGTGCCAAGGGTGAGTCTTAGGGGGATGAAACGGCTTGATAGCAGCTCGAAATGTCAAAGGAGATCCATAGATAACGCAGGTTTCGAGAACCGGCTTTGGTACGTTGCCGCTTGGCTTGCAGAAGCCAAAGCTTCTTCTGTCTGTGTACACCTTCGAAGCTTTTGACTATCTTTGAAGTTTCGTATAGATCGTGTAAGGACTATCAAAACTGAAGATTCCTATATTGACAATAGTTTCATAAGACTCGTATCGCTTTGATGTGAAGAGAAAGTGATGTTTTTCTTCCTCGGTTCTTTTTGGCAGAATACGGCTTATCGAAAACGAGATGAGTACAGGGATGATTCGACGAGTATAAAAGAAAAGAACCTGTCATCGATCATTTTCACGGGAGACGGAAATTGATCGACCGCGCCGCTGCCAGTATAACCTCACACTCCTAATAATACTATCACCATTTTTCTCATCCCCAAATCAAAATCCTATAACCCGGCCAGTAGAGAGGAAACTTCGATCCCTCGGAGAGAGTTATTCTGGTACAGGAAATACTGTAAGGTTGTACGAAAGAGAAATTATATTTTATCCTGTAATACTTATCCACCGTATCCTTTTGTTCTCATTCACTTTCCGGATGACGCACGCCTCGTCGAATATACCGAACTGCAGTGGTCTGCCAAAATGGCGCGAATGAAATCGCACATGCAGATTTAATTTCAGAGTGAATGAAAGATATATGCGTACGTATTGCTATCTCTATATGTATAGAGAGAGAGAGAGAGAGAGCAAAGCACAGGAAGGTTCGCTGGTGCTGGTACCTCTGATGATTGTAGCAGCGGCGAAGGTAGAAGAGGATGAAAGGGACGAGGATGATGAGGATGAGGAAGACGAGGAGGAGGACGAGGAACAGGCTCGTTTCGCGAAGCGTGACTCGCCTTTCTGTTTTCAGACGAATGCAGTTTCATTTCGAGCAGCGAGCAGCGAGTTTAATATTCGGATGAGCCTGGGAAACGGAACGAAGGACACCGACGAAGCACGTGCTCGGTGGCTCCTTGTTTATTAGATTTTTTGTCCCCCCCTCCCTCCCTCTCACCCCCTAATAATTATTAACCCGGACTCTAGCAGCTAAACCCATACAGCACTGGGTTCATCCCTCGAGAGACAGAGGAGTACCAGTAGCGGGTATACCAGTAGATGGGAATAACAATGAAATGCAGAACGTTATTACATTTTCCATCTTTGCAATTATATTCTGCGTTGAAGAATTCCCTCGTCATTAACAAACACATTTTTGCAATGGACATTTCTTTTTTCGGGATTTATCGTGGATCACGAAACGGATATGAAATAAGCGATAGCTTCGAGGTACCAGTGACTGTTTCGTGGTGAATAAATATTTTTCAAGTAATAGCGTCGTTCCAAGGGATCGAATAAATGGGTCAAAGGGCGATTCCTCGTGTCGGAATAAGCTTGAGGAAATTGACGAGTTTAACGTAATATCTGGCTGTAAGCTTATAAGATTTTTCTTAAGAAAAATGCATACTGTAAGCCTATATCAGAATTAACTCGATTTCGTGGATCGCTCGCAGCCATCGCTATGTGAGAAAGATTGGCGGTGTAAGTAAGGAGAATGGTTAGGGGATGGTATGCAGGGCCATTAGACCTGAGCTAGGCTAAGACGTTCTTGACCCCACACCCATGTTGACTGCTGCATATTCTAGCAGCTGTGATAAACTGCACAGAGAATATTTGCCAAAGCTACTGTTATTCGCGCAAACCAACCCTTACTCGATAATACAGCTATAGGTATACTGCGTGCAGATATATGGAGAATAGGGAACAGAACAGTCGTAACTGAATCCGGGAATGACTATGAAGGAAGAGAATTAAAATAGGGATGTAAAAATTGTCAAGAGGGACAAAACAGAATAGGAGAATACTCGTGGTCAGAATTCCCTTTGATGGATCCCGTGGTCAAAGTGGAAAATCTTGCGTCAAGTGTCTCGCGTGGCTCCCACCAAAATGGGGCTGATGATAACGAAGGGATATATGTACGTACGGCTAAAAAATATGGGAAAAACGGATAAAAAGTTATAAAACGCTACTCGTACCTTCCCTCTGCGTATGGCGGGAGCTCGTTTTTTTTTCCCCCCAAATAAAGTATAAAGAGCACAAGCGTAGCGGAAAGAGAAACAGGGAAAGAGATAAAGAAAAAGAGAGAGTCGATGAGCCGCGTAGATCGCGGTGACTTCGCTTCTGTTCCAGAAAGAGTGGATCAGGTGGCACGTAAACGGCAGGATTCCCAGCACGTATAACTTGGGCCTTCTATCATTTTTCTTTTTTTTACCGAGAAACGACCGGACAAAGAAAAGGAATAAACCTTTAACCACTCGCGAGATTTATCGGAAGCTTCGTCCCTTTTTTTTTAAATTCTCAATCTTCCGATATCCAGGTTATAGTCAGCGGTACAGCGGTTCGTATGGATGTACTGAAGTAGGAAGAATATTTCCCCCCCTTTCGCGGCAGGGAGAAATAAATTTTATTTCAAAAAAAAATATTACGAAACCTCATTATCAATACGTACCGGATAACTTGTTATTACATAAACGAGATTGATTGCACCGATCCAAGCATTAACCATGGCTTTCTCGATAGGATTACACTCAATAAAGCACGTGTACCAGCATTATGTGGTATGGTACCTAATGCAATCACCGTAATGTTCGAGCATCGCGGACATGGAGATCCAGCCCATAGATCGTAGATCCCAGAGATTCCTGTATCGCTGTGTGATCTAGAACCCAACGGAGAAGCGATGCTTCTCTTGAGCATTTACACAATTACTCTGCATCAGGCTTTTGAACTAATACGTTCCAGATTCCAGAACTTCCCATGCATTTCCCATCAATTACCCCAGACCATCATGGTCGACACTGCAATATCCTAATAAGGAAAGCCTACCCCTTGCATTGAATTTTTCTCAACTAAAAATATAGACACAACGCAGACGTCAGGCGAAAAATCCTTAATTTCACGAAACACGATCCGTCTTGAAACCCAATGGTGTCACAACAGAAACAAGAAAACAAATCGTTTCCAAGAGCATTTGTACGTGTCCAATTTCTTTTTTCTTTCACGATAAAAGAATAACCACCACCAACCCCTAACGTATAGACACGTATATAAGGATTTTCCAGAAGCTGTGTACAGTCCCCCGAGTAAGAAAGCAAGCGAGGCGTGAGAAAATGCGAGGAGTTGCAATGAAAGAGTATGGCGGAAGGGTAGTGTAAAGAGATAGGAGGGGGAGGGGGCGCGGGGGTGAGAGAACTTTCAGCCGATAATCGCTAAATATTAAGCTCCTGAGCCGGCGACATACAATTATTATCAGTTACCCCCGGGAGTCGACTGGTTGCGAACTCGCCTCGTGCGCGCCGCTTCGCAAGACTAATTATGATATATAAACACTGTTCATCACGTGAAACGTGAAACGTGGGGGGTGGAGGGAGGGTGGGGTTGGTTTTCGAGGTGGTTAGCACACGTGAGATTGAGTGACTGCGAGTCGCACTGAGAATGGAGTAGTAGATGTATGTATGTATATGGTTCTATACGTGGTTATACGTGGTTAAATAGGAAAGAGGCTGTAACAGTATGAGTAGTAAGAGTAGTAGTTGTAACGGTAGTAGTAGTGGTGGTAATAGTGGTAGCAACAGAAACATACTCTACGGACTGTACAGAACCTATGAGGCAAAGGGATGTAGGGGGGAAGGTGTGTGGATGGCGACAAATGAGGTAGTTAACCAGATTAACTCCTAGCTAAGCAGTAACTTTTACGCGGGTGCTGAACACCTCTACGGTTTTTTGGTTATGCTATGTTACGTTGCTTTCGTTTTGTCCTATTACATTTTTTCGATTTTTATATACCTTGTCTTTAGATACTTTGACAGGCTGTGAATAATTCAGTGAGAAAGTTTCAATGGCTAAGGTAATTCTAGTCGGATGTCGAAGAGTACATACGAACTGTTTATTTATAACGTTTTGATTGTTCGTGAAACGTGGGGGATACTATTTATTCGAGTTGGTAAATTCTGTTTAATGGCGTCCAGTGGCAGGTAACGTAATCATTGATAAATATCAATATTTATCATGTACGCGTCAGTGCGGTGGGTTTGATTGTTGAAATGGAATGACGAAAGCGTCACTTGTAAACTTGGCCTTTGCCAAGTAGTAGTAGTCGTAGTGCCATACTGGTCGGACTACTACTATCCGTAAGTGGACCTAGCCGTCTAACTAGCAGCTACCGTTACCACTGACCAAGTAGTTACGCTTGAACTGGTCAGTTTAATCGCGCGATTCTGCAACCCTTAGACATTAAACTTTGAAAGTGGTTAACCTCGCAAAGGAAGGTAGTGATGCGTTACGACCACGGCATCGTCTTACAACCTTACACCTTTGACTTACCCGAACATGACCTGGGACAACTTGACTCTAGCTGGAGTAGTATACACTTTGGTAGTACTTGAGAATTAGCGGGTACCGAATATAGGTCATAGTGTTAAGAGACGGATTTTCAGGATACAAGTTTGATTCGATATAAAGATAAGGATGGGAATAATAATACAAATAACGGAACGGAATTTTTGATCCGTTTAAAAAAATGCGCAGTTATTTGCGTAATCGTTAATAGGAAGATATCGATGAGATTTCCAGTTACGGAAAGAGTCGCGCCGAGTAGCTCGAATTTACTTGAGTGAATTTTCTTCGAACTCGATTAACGGAAATTCGAATCTCTTGCTTCTCCGTAATGGCTGTGTCATTGGACTTGGACGATAATTTGCTGACTGATCGGATTACCTTTGGTACGGTTAAGGAGGATGTCGATTTTGAAATTGACGTAGTATATTTCTCTATTGTATCATTCAGCACGTAATATTCTCTTAATGAGGATGGAGCAAGCTTATATAGGTAGGTTAATGTCGCGTGCTTAAATGAAAGATGACCGAACTTATTCAGGCGTTATACTGGCTTACGTTACTTGGAACGCCGAATGAACGACGCATTACACAATCCTATTCATACCCTAGGATTTATTTAGGATTCAGAATTGTTTCAGAACTGGCTTTGGCAGCGGCTGAAACTTTCCGTAGGACAAAGCTTGCATTGTGGAAAGGAGTTCAAGGGAAGGAGTCTACATGTGCGTAAGAGACTCGCACAGTATTTTCCATAACTTTTCTTTCTTCCAGGTTCAACAGAAAAGTATAAAGAAAGAAAAAAACCATACATTTCCCTTTTCCTCGCCTTTTTGTTTCTTTCCACTCGTAAAATTTCATTCAATCGCATCATCAAGAAGGCACCTTCCGGCTTGTATTTGACTGTCGGTGAAACGCGTAAACTATGCTCGCTAACGATATGGAAGTTTAGTTTATTAGAGCTTAAGCCAGGCTTACAAGGCGGCTTAAGCTTACGGTTAATCAGTCGCGCGAGCTTGAAATTCGCGGGATTGGTTTAAACTTTAAAATGTGGTTTGTTTCATAATTTATTAAAGTGGTATGGTACGGCGGTTTAAAATTAAATAAGAAAATGACAAAGAAAAGAGATCAAGTCATGCCAGAACTTATATAACACGAAATATCTACTCTAACTTCTCGATAGCTCTTATCGACACTCTGGTTAGTATTATGTTTTTCGTCCTTTAAATATTTACTCGTATTACAGACCCAGCCGCGCTCGCGACGCTTTTGCGCACTGTACAATATTTTATTTTCAATTCAAAAGGCTGCTGCTCCCACACAGAAAATCCTTACGGTCTTTACCGATCTTGAATACGTCTGTACGTTTAGTAATGTCGAAACACTGAAATTCTTCAAGTGCTACCATCGGTAGGAAGAACACTCCACTTTTCGACAAACGTAAGGACCACCTGGTTATCGACTAGCACCGCTTTACCGTCGGCCAATCTTCTGTCCCGTTATCCTGAATCCATTATGGTCGGCAATGTAGTTCACAGTCACCGGGGTACCCTCGGGGCTGATGTAGCTGTAACTACCCTCTTTCGCGATTACGTATTCCCAGCCACCGTTGGTAGTGATCAGATGACCAGTTTCCTGCACCTGAGTGCCGTCCGGGGATGAGAATCTAAAATAATTAAAATATTGGTAATGATAGATAATAACAGATTTATTAATACAATCATTACATGACTGGTAATAAGACTCACCCATGAGAATACTGTCCACGATCATCTTCCAATTTGAGTTTGGTACCAGGAGGGATGATAAGAGCACCTGGTGCTTTACCCTCGGTGGGTTTGACAGGGGCTGATATGGCGTCGCTCAGGATTTCCTCGCCCCCTTGGAATTCTGGAGTAGAAACAGGAGCCAAGGGTTGTTCGACACGTTGCGGGATGTTTGGTATAACAGGTATATTCTCGACTTCCAATTTTGGAAAATCAGGTGCTTGGGCTGGTAGCTTCCTCAAAGTAATCGATTCCGGGATAGATTTCTCAGCCAAGTTTCTCACTCCTGGTAACGTCTCCGGCAGCTGCGTCCTCTCGCCGAGGTTTTTAGTTCCTGGCAGATGTTCCGGAGCGCTTCGGATCTGCGTAAAGGGCAGAGACTTTTCCGCTAGATTTTCCACCCCCGGAAGTACCGGCGTCGACAGCAACACTTCCCCCTCGGTATCACCAGGTAACCCATATCGTGCGAATGGTAGTGCCGGTGCGCCGGACACCACGTAAACGGCTAGAAGTACTAAAAATGCCTAAAGCAAAAAAAAGACGTTATATAAAATCCTCCTAATTATTGCAAATGATCACTAAGGACAAGGTACAAATAAGAGGAAGGTATAGTTTTCGAACAGAAATTAGTATCAGCCTTGTAGAATCAGCAGGGAATATAAATTATTTCGAAAATAAACCTTTTTCTCTACTGAGATACTGATCGATCCCATAAGCCCACTATGTATATGTTCATAGAAACGACAAGTTTACTCGAATCACTCGGCTCACTATTACCAATGACTCGAAGTCCAAAACTGACCTCCAGCATCCGTCACAATGAATCAATCGAACGCAATTTAAAGTTCGCGATACGTTTCCATGAAGATATCATACAGGTAAGGAAACACAACAACTTTCACTCTGCGTCAGTTGTCGCTTTTCATGAGGACCGGCCGAAAATAGAAAAATAACACTTTCACCGGAAAAACTTTCCGTAACAGGTAATGACCGGTTACGAAATTCCCTGATAACGTTCAAGTCGAAAAATCATAAACGATACCGAATACTGCTGATTTGCCAACTTAAAGACGCAGCTTACCTTGACCATGTTCGGTTGAGGTGTAGTCTGCAACTATCCTCGGAATCCTCGATGACACTGTTATATATACCGTCACCGGTCTTACGACATGAATTAACATTTTATTTTCGTGCGTCTCCTGCGCCCCAGGGGAAATTTTCAATTTTGTTTTGTTAGAACAGGATTTTAATCCGTTTGCATCTATCAGCTCTTATATTCATTACCATTCGACGACACAGGCCAGAGACCTCGCATCTCTTATGCTTCTTCTATGTATAGTCCGCCTTTGTTAACTCGCCAAATATTTGCCAATGCGTGAAACATTCCCTGCGCATTCCATCAGTCAAATTCTCCATGACGTTTCTCATTCGTCATTAAACAGTGTATACCGTCGTTACGGTATCCTCATTAAGGTACCTCGACTGCTCTTACTTATTACCTGGAATAGCAGAGTTCCGTTTACGAAATTCAAGCGTAAAACTCTCATTCAACGTAGCATCAACATTTCATTTACCAGGTAACGCTTAACGAGTAGCGTAGTAAATATTTTTATCATTGTAATATCGTGACTATACTATGGAAATTCTGAATGATGGCTGACCGGACGCATGAAACTGTCAAACTGATGAGATGCGAGTCTTTGGCTTCATGAATTCGTAAATCCTTCGCACTACGAACACTTAACTGTCATATAAATCATCGAGAATTCGTACGGCTCCTACAGTTTCGTTTAGGAGTTACGAGTGCCTCTTGAATATATGGGTTTACTCTTTATTCGTTTCTAACAATGCTATTAGTCAAGAGGTCTGCGTTTCTCAATTGCCAGAAAAATATTGATCCATCTTTGACTCAACAACTTGTCAGTTTAATGGCGATAGTGGGCAGAGAGTTTTTTAGAGGGATATAGCCAGAATCCCTGGATCTTAGAATTTATTAATCCTCATCGACTAACACCTTCTAAAGCTTTGAAATAGCAAATATTATTTTATCGATTGAATAAATATGTTGGCAGGTTCTCTCCCTGGCTTTGTATCCGTGGAAATTTTTTTTATTTCTTTGTCGAACGTCAGCAGACACGTTTTCTCGAGTTTGGACTGAGCTTTTTCTTTTCTTCCGTGCTTCTGCTAGAAGTATAGATACTATGATATTTCGTTGAAGCTTACATTATTGCGGATATTTCATGCAATATGAATCTTGCAAGAGAATTTTTTTTTAGAATTCGGCAAGGTTATAGAGTGAGGATAAAATTTTATTCCTGGATCTTTCGTGCAATTCACTACGTGTCTAAGTACACGTTACCCGCAGCGTTTCGTCAGGAGGACTGTCAGTTTTTCTTTTAAAACAGAAACTTAAATCCACAATCGAAAAACCGTAAAACGAGAAGGTATGCAATGGTTACACGTGTCAGATTCGCATAGTTGACCGAGATCGAAGTCTCTCAGACTATAAATCTCAGCCGTTCATAATTCTCGTGGCGACCACTGACTGCGTTTCTCAAATAATTCAAGCTGTGCCCAAAGTGCCATTCCCAGTACAGGCTCTGCCTCGGATCCATTGGTAAAAAAAAATAATGTTCGCAATTGCCATTCCGTCGGAGCTGCGAACCTCCAATGAAAATTGGCCAAGAGACTCGCGCATCGAATCAGCCATGACAAGGAGAAGATCCAAGCAAAGATCCATCACGAAGGTGGCGTCAAACCGGTCTTCTTGAAAAGGGATGTAAGGAAGAAAAGAAAGGTACAAAAGGATGAAAAAAATGTCTCTCACGAAAGAACCGGTATCGCAATCATGTATTGGCCTTTATAGGCTCCATACGTCTCTGGGATGCTGTGACGTAGTTAAACGTAAGCGAAATTCAATGTTTTCATCTGCTCTTGAATTTTCTTTCTCTTTTTCATATGGGATATCCCGAGTGTAAGACGAATTTCACTAGCTATATACTCTTGACCGTGAATCATGTGTTTACAAGGCGCGGCACGTGGCGATACGTGCAGATATTCACGAATCCAACCGAAGAAGATCCACAACGCGACGACTATTGTCACGCGAAAACTCCTCCGCGAATACGAATCCACGGTAATAGACTACTCGGCTGCGAATATGATTATTAATAGTCTTCCGAGTCTCGTGAGTCTCGCGAGTTGAGTAGTCGCTACTCTCGTAGCTGAATGATTCTGACGCGTCTCAGAAGTCTTTGCCAGTTCCCGAAGGAAGAGGGAATCCCGCGAAGGCCTTAGGCAGTTTGCCAAAACGTCTCGGCATTTGTCAAAACGTTTTCCTTTGTTTCGTGCAAACTGTACTCACGCAACTTCCTAGATTCGCGTATTCGCGACCCTGGGACATTTGACTTGGCAGCTCACTTTGCACAGAGTCGTTATACTTTCTCATGGTTCTTTCCTGTCCTTTCTTTTTAATCCATTAAGGCTTGGCCCACCTGTTGATTTATAGATAAGGATACGAGTTAGACTTTTTTTCTCCAAGAATCGTGATCCTTCTTATCCCTCCAAGAGAAATGTTCAACGGTCGCCAAATATAAATGACAGCTTATTAGTTTCGTATTTTCCACCAATTATCCGGTTACAATGTCGAGATAAATGAAAATAGAGGATTTCAGGGAAACTCGTATCCTGCGGATTTCCTCGAATTTATATAAACGTGGAAGTGAAGCGGATGGCAGAAATGTTCCGGTGGAATTAACTGGTGACATCGCCCGAGGTGTTAGAAGAATTTTCGACGTAAGTAGTCGCGGCGACTATCGTTCTTTTCAGAAGCGATGTTTTTGTCCCCGAATTTTAATAAATTCTTGAAATCGTGACGTAGGTTCCCATTTGTCAACGTTTCAATTCTGAATTGCGCGATGACTGTCTGTTTATAAATTTGAAATAGTATCGCCGAGCAACGGGCCTCGTTCGATCGATGATCTTACGAAAGCAGAAATGGCAAATGATTCGTCAACGAGAAATGAAATTATCATCTAACGTCTATAGTTATTATTTTGATATCCTGTATACATACAAGAAATACACTTGCTTGCAATTGACAACACGAACGAAGAAATGACCTTAAACAAACGCAAAGTGTGTTTCCAGTATTTCAATAAAATGGAGATCAGTTGTAGAAGTGACAAGCTAATCGTGCGGATGGTCAGAATAACGTAATAATATTATAATAAAATTATCAGTATCGCTGTTGCTCGGTAGGTGCTGCTGACTTTTTTTTGAAAATGATTTAGAATTGTGGTGCAATTCAATTAACGTGACCTGCTTGTTTCGCATGTAAATATATATTTCTCTTGAGAAGAATTCAAAGCAACGACTTCTGACTGTGGCTGAATTGAAGAATTACGTTATAAATACATCTTTAAAGTAAGCTTTACTCGATCTCAATATTTCAAGAGAAATTCTGTTATTACTGTATCTCTTGAATATATTGATAGAATATCCAATGACGTCTACGTTGATTAGAACGTGTAGAATCTCTCAATAAAATATTATGCATGATTCTGTTAGAATCAAGCCTTAGGGAGTTTTGCAAACTTCTGTAAATTAAATTAAAATCTTTTTTAGACTACAAGAATAAAATGGAGAACGACGCGAAAATGAAAATAAAAATGGTATCGGATATTAATATTCCTGAAGAATCATACTCGAGTCCTATCTCATCAACGACGTCTGGCGCCTCGAATTCGGATGCTGTAAGCTCAAGGGATTCTCCTTCGGAAAGTAGTGTGATTAAAGAGAGGCGTAAGAAATTTGTAAAAAAAGGGAAAATTATTTGCGACCCGAAAGGAAATAACGCTTGTACAAAAATTCCGTCGATCGAATGCAAAATAGGTAATACAAGTGATTTTGATTTTTACGTGACCTTATACGACATCTACTTACGTATTAAAAACTCAATTCCTTTTGTAGATGCAGCATCTAACGACGTTCACAAGGACTCTCATAAAATTTCCTTTGGGAAATCTTCAAGTCAATCAGATTCCGATTCTACTACAGATACATCAAGTTCCAGCGATAACAATTCCAGCGATAACAATTCCACCGATAATCATTCCAGCGAAGAAACCGAATCTGATAGCACAGAATTGATATCAACTTCTTTGAGCAATTCCACAGTCAGTTCGTCCAATTCCGAGAATGAAACCATAAACTACACAGATCATTCCAAAGTCGAGGAAGACGCATGTATTGACAAGCAGATGGAAAATATAAAAATAGAAAGTCATTCTCCATAAGGAGAAACAACGTTCAACGACAATAAAATAAAGCATAACTGTGTACTTATAAATTAATAAATTTCATATTATAATGAAGTATAAGCAAAGTCTATTATGTATTCCCAATTGCTATTTATCGAAAATATTTCTAAAGTTTGGTATACGTGAATTTTGAAGCGAAAGAAAAAGTGACCTTCCGGAATGGAAGAAGCAGCAACGTGTTACATGTCGAAACCGAACAGTGCCGATCGGGATTTTAGTTGTGTTGCTGGTTTATTTAAGTACTTCTTGTCTAAACGACAAATGTTTTCACAGCAATTTTCGGATTAATAATTGTCGAAGTTTTCAAGTGTTTATTGTGCGGACCTTCGAGTCTCTTGCTGGCGGATCGAGGCTGCCTAGAAAAAAAGTAAAGCGAAAGATAACAAAGTGGAAGGCTGATACAGACCGAGAGAAAGGATTTTCCTTAGTTTTCGTAAAAATATTCACGTTTAAATACGCACGACGGTTTGAAGAGATCATTCCAGAAAGCAACGGTGAGCTAAAAATATGACTTTCTTCCAAGCGAATTCTGGAAACACGATAGATACTCGTCGTTTTACCACCATGTCTTTTCTTCTCTCATTTACCTTCATCCCACTCACGTCGTAGCCAGCGATCTCTTGGAGAAGTCCTTCTGGAAAAATGTGTCATCCTCAGCGTGAAAAAAAGATAAAAGAGGAGGAGACGATTGACAGTATCGAAAGAGTCGTTAGGAAAGTGAGTCGTTGCGAGAGAAAGAAATCGAAATTTTCACCGAATCAACGGAAGAATAAAAAAGGTACAAATAGCAAAGAGTTTTATATTTACAGTTAGTCTTAAAATATATTTTCTTTTTTACCCAAAAGAGAGAAAAGATCTAAAAGAATGTACGAGAGACGTAAAAAAACGTCAAGAATTTCGCGAAAAGCTTGCAAGACAAAGAAGAATTGCACGACGAGATAAGAAAATAGCTAAAGCCATAATTAAGCTCAGTTTTCTATTCGTCAAGGTGGCACAACAATTGGGTCACATTAAACGTAAGTCATTCTATAGTGATTTCGAAAAATTTCTCCGTTATAAAAATTACATTAAAAATTTCTATCGTTGTCCACAGTGGATACGAACTTGGAGATGATTTCCCAGGATGATTTCGAAGACGCTGCAAGTGCATCGTCCGATTACGACTCGTGCAGCTGCGAGACTTCGTGCAGTTGTTCAGACTGCGACGAATACTCGGAATACACTTCGGATTCTGATTCGAGTAGCGAGGAGTCATCTTCTTCGAGTTCCTCTGGTTCGGCAAGTCTCCCGTCCGAAGAAAGTGCCAAAGAGTCTGCCAAGTAGCGAGAATGGAAAATGGAAAGTGACATTTTCTTCGAAAAGTCACGTACATTATATCGTATGACTCACCAAGAGAATTAGCACGTGTTTTTGATATACAGTAATTTTAACTCAAGTCCAAATACCCCTCGTAAGATTTTTTTTATGTCCCGGATTTTAAGTAGAGGAATAAAGTAGACAAATAAAAAATGAAATATAGATAGAGTCACGTGCACGAAAAACTTTTTCATCCTTCGATATAATGACGCACACTTCGCAGAAATGTCCGGGGAGAAAAAATTTGGAGCTGACGGTACGATTCAATTGCGCAATTCATATTTTCGGAAACCGCTGAACGGTACTCTGACGCATGATATAGATCGATTGCGGTATTTTGACAAAAGAAAAATCAATTGGGGATGTAACTGAGATTCAGAGAAATTACGTATACGCGTATTTTTTACCTATCAGATTGGGTAAGACATCATTAGGTTTCCTTGTAGACTTTATAGTATCTATTTCAGCCCCGTAGATATTCCATGTTATATTTAGCCTTCTAGGATATATCACCCCCGCAAATTATTCCTGCTATCCAACCCCTCGTTACGTGCTTACGTTCACGCGTCATCCCTTGTCGCTAGACCCTCGATGAAATTTCCTTGGATCCCTCCTAAACCCAAGCCCGAGACGTAATTTCGCACACCCCACACTTCAAGTGGATGTGTAGTTATATCGACGATCGAACGATATGACCTTGAAAAATTGCAAGATCGTTAAGAGCCCTTCAGGTTTTGAAGATAAAAAAAGTAAATTCGACTAGCGAATATTTGGACGGATTTAAAACTTGGAGCTTTTGGACGAAGCGAGGAACCAAGGGGAAGGTAAAAGTTTGTTGATTGCAAATTGAATTTTTCGCTACTACTGAGACTTGCAAAAATTTATCTATGGCGAAGGATAGAATCGTCTCCGTTAAGAAGATTGTACTAGCGCGATGAGTTTCATCAGGCCGTGTTCACAGGCAGCGTGTCTACGTCTGCGCGACGACGTCGGGTCTATAAAAGCGACGCAGGTCGTCGTGACGCCTCCAGACGCGAGATACGCGCATCGTTGAAAATGTGACCGAGCATTTGCTCCCTGAACTATGTAACAATTTGTTGTTTCACGTTACAGTCGCAAGTGGTACTGATACATAATCGTTATCGTGCGAAAGTTCAAATAGAAAAAAGTTAAATTTCTTAGAACGTGATGTATTTGCAATTAGCAATTTAATGACTACCGATAAAACGCCGTAAACTATCCTTACATGAAAATTTCCGAATTTTCTCATAAACTACTTTTGGAAACGCGAATTTCCAAAGTGACAATGTAAAAGGATTCATTGACTGGATTGTTTTTTTATTAAAAGAAAATCAGTGACTTCCAACTGGGATACCAGAATCATCAAAACTCAAGAGGGTCCAGTAATCCAAAGACGTCAATAACAGTGGAGGAAAATTGGTGACCAGGAATTTTGTCGCAAGGACATCGTAGTAAGTATTCATTAATAATTAATGAAATATTGATAACAATTATTGAATAACAATGGTATTCCGCGAGACTCGTAGATTTGGCAACTGGGCTTTTGGCCGGGCTGCTTCGGTCTCTTAGTTCCGTTCTAATCGATCGTTGCACCCTGCTTCTGGAGTCGGGAGATTCCCACTCGTTTTTTATCCTGCTGTAACAATACCACGCAGCACGTGTCCGTGTAATTATAAACAGAGAAAAAAGAACAGCGCACGCAGAAACCGGGTCCATTACGTGTCCCGCGCATAAATGAGTATCCTAAATATACTGAAGAGCAGATAGAGTCCGTGATAGGGCCAAGAGAAGCACTCGTTTGGGCGGTTGCAAAAAATAAAGTAGACACTCTGATCTTTTCTTCTCAGCCGTGAAGCCGACTGAAGTGACATTAACGACGTTCTTATTTGCCAGCCTCCGTATACCGCAGATACACATTGATGAGAATGGATGAACAGTAATGGAATTTAATTCGAGCACAAAAAGGGACCAGAGATTACTTTTATGTAAATACGAGATTCCAACCGAAGAAACGAGAGTCCAATCCCCTTTAATAAAATACATCTTTACAGTCGATTAGAAACATCCTACACTGCAGGATTTTGGTAATTGAATTTTACGAGAGAAAAAACGTAACGCGCAAAAAAATATTCAAAATTAGTATTTCGCATCACGTCCAATGAGAATTCTTGAAATCTTCTGTTTTTTTTACAATACGCGTTAGAATCTGAGAAAATCGAAACCCGCCCGTTCCACGCTCAGACCACGAGTAACTGCGTCAGAGATATGAAGAGTAGCTGGGATGAGGGATGAAAGGAGCGGGGGTGGTTAGGAGGAATTTCGCAAGTAAATCCTGATTTGGTATTCTAATACACTTATGGCATTAAGCGTGGGTGGAATTCCTACGGAATGGAGTGGTTGCTTTTCATAGAGTGGGAATACGGTGAATGAAGCTTCGCTGTTTATGTAGGCGAAACTTGTCCTCAGTAAATTGAGTTCGATTACCAACTATAAATAGAAATAATAGCCACCCTCGCTGTCAAGGGTAATATTTAAATAACGAATGTCGACTTCTACCTACGTCCTTGCATGCCTTCTTCACAGAGGTTCGTTATATCGCTCGACTGGGATCCTTATACGGTTGGGTTTTATAGAGGCTCTAAAAACGAGACAATTTAACGAGGACATTTTGGTTAATATATCCTGGAGCCAGTAAAACTTGGGTAAAAAAAGATTCTTGTGTATTGAAATTCGACAGGGTATTAAGATACGGCTTGCTGGCACGGATGCAACGGCATTACCCAAGGCGAGGTCCTTGCTATTGATCTAGCCGCTCTAAAGGTCTTGGGTTCACCCGGGCACCCCTTTATCCACACCAATGTACACACTACCTAAAACTTTCCCCTTAAATAGGGGTAACCGTACATAGCTCTACGCGCAACGTTAAGACCATTTTTGGCATTGGTCCAGCATACTCCCTTAGAGCACAGTTCATCCCATTGTACAGAGATGATCGTCAGTACTGTTATTTGCTGGCAATAAGACACGATTAGATCCTAACGATTGGCATGATTTAGGGATGCTGACTCCTCGTAGACCCATTGAGTGTGGAGGATGATAGACTTTTTCGTGATTTACTCCTTTCCCAGGAAACATTATAAACGAACAGTAGATACACTATGAGAATTGGAGAATCAAGGGAAAAGAATTAGAGCGTGATTAATAACTATGGAGAAAAAGAATTTCGCGAGAAACAACGTCGGACAAGTGCACTGGCTAACCAGGAGAAATAGACTGTAACTAAATATACGATTGTTTAGCATAGAGAGATTAGTGCATAAAGCATAACGCAAATGGTGATTCGAACAACGCGCCAGCTTGCATTAATAACACATAAAGAGGAATCAACACACCCTGTAGTTTCTTTGACGTTAAACTATTTTCGTCTTGTTAATAACGCAGTGCTCTCTCCTCTCTCTCTCTCTCCCTCTCTCTTGTTCGTTTAGCTGCAACCTTTGCGATTACGACGTTTACTGATTTCGCACTGAAATCCTTTGCGTAAGCCTAAGCCACCCCGTGCTTACGTAATCTCTCAGTGTATAGGACGTCCGGGACACGTTCAAAGAGGCAGGAGGAGATGAATCGACCTGCCCATCCTTTTCCTAGGAAGAAATGAAAATGTTCCTTCTGATCGTGGGCAGCTTCGCTGTAAATAGTTGCACTAGTAGATGTCCAGTGGACGACCTTGGCCACTCTGCTGGAGTCTTCCGAATCTTAGTCTAAATAGACGGGTAGATAAATCTTGCCTCTTGGGAGATGTCCGTAACGCTTCACAGAGGAGGCCTGTGTATTATCTTGTCTAATGTGTTTCTATGCACGTCCCACGTGTACAAGATGTTCTTAGAACTGTTTGCAGAAATGACTAGAGCGATAGAGTACAGCGATACGATTTTAACATTTGACATTAATCGTGAACATGGATGTTGATCGGAACAAGCGTCTGGGCTTGCACGTGTGATCTCCTCAAGTAAGGTACCACTGGCTCCGAGAATTGAAATACGGTCTAATGGCAGAGTGCCCACGATAGGATCGAACCTGTCGCGAGAGATGTCTTGTCCCGTTGACGAACATTGTTATACGAAGCAATTCTTTCTGTGAATTGCGAGCGAATGACGCAACTATGACGCGTTCCTATATCGATTTCCTTGCGGAACATTAACTACCACGTCGGTCTAGAGACACAATCAAGAACAGGTGTTATCGTCAGGGCAACTAGATTACGTTAGAACCCCTGTTAAACTTTGAGTAATTAGTCGGATGATAGACTAATTAAAACGATTTGTTTTTCCCCCTTTCCTGATTACAGATGAAGCTCCACGAGAAAAAGGAATCCGGTATTCATCGGGTGCAGGAGGTACCACTCGAGGAGCTGGACCTCACCAAGGAGTACAATGTTGAGAAGACACTGGGAGAGGGTAGTTTTGCAAAGGTCCTTCTGGCAATGCACAGGCGGACGCAGACCCGGGTGGTCCTCAAAGCTGTGCACCAGGAGCTCACCACGGAAAAGGACTTCTTCAGGGAGTTTCATTACTCTTATCATCTGAGTCCTCATCCGAATATTCTAAGCTCGTACGCAGTAGCGTTCAAGGCCGAGAAGTGCTACATATTCGCCCAGGAGTACGCGCCCTTTGGCGACTTAGCTGGTAACGTTAAAGCCGGAGGACTCAGTGAGGACGTTTGCAAGAAGATGGCGGAACAGTTGGCGTCGGCATTGGATTTTCTACATTCTAAACAACTGGCACATAGGGACGTCAAGCTGGAGAACATCTTGGTGTTCGCGCAGGACATGTCCAAGATCAAGCTCTGCGATTTTGGCTGCACGAAGAAGGAAGGTACCCTGGTGAACAAAATTCGTTGCACCTGGGTGCCATTCTTGCCACCTGAAATTCATGAGGTCATCAAGAACGAGAGATACACCTGCAAGAGGAGCGCCGACTGTTGGCAATTCGGCATTGTTCTGTTTGTATGCCTGACTGGAAATCCACCATGGCAGAGCGCTGACCTCATCCAGGATCCCGATTACTCAGGCTTCCAGAGGTGGCTCAAAAGAAGGACCACCAAGATACCTCCGATGTTCAGACGATTCACCCCGCGACTTTTGCGTTACTTCCGACGCATCTTTGAACACAAACCTGAGAAACGGGCGAGCGTCACGGAAATCAACAAGTACCTGAAAGACTCCTGGTGCGTGAGCAAGCTCAGCCATAGCGCGACTTCGACGTCGGTCGACGTCAGCGAGAGTCTGGCCAAGCGGGGTGACTCTCTACTCTACCTCAACACCCTCGTCGACGACAAGAACAACGTCGATGAGAACAAAAACAAGCTACGCAAGTTGCTTAACAGTTACGGTCTCGAAACGACCGTCGACCAGAAGGTCGTCACCAAGAGGATCTGGGAGTGGGTGATGCAATGTGATTCGAACATGGGTGAGTCAGGATTGATTGGTGGATTAAATAATGAGCCCATGTGAGGGATGGCTAGGTCCGCGAGTGAACCGATCCTAAGGGCTAGTCGTCATGAACGAAAGTTTAGCTACTGTGGCGACATCATCACGATAAAACCACACGAGTGAAAGCTTCGTGGCGCAGGCCTGATGACGCCTTGAACTCTGACATTCTCGAATTCTGCATTACGGCCTTTCATCCAAAAATAAAAAAACTTGGATGACGGTCCGTGTTACATTCTAAAATGGATATGTACCCTGGAATAATCGTGATACTTTAGCGATATTCGAATGATAAAGTAGTTCTTATTTCTTTCTAAATAAGCGATAACTTATCATTATTAAACTGTAGTAGTTTACCTGAGAACCCAGCGAGATCGTGAATCGTTAGAGTGCGAATGCGGCTGAATGACGAATTGTAGAGTATGAAAATTCAGGAGTGACAGAGAACAGTGAAAGTGTGCATGGAAGAAAGTAGTATGATTCCGAAGAAGAAGAGAGTAAGAGAAATAAATGAATAAAAGAATAGGAACATCGACGGCCATAGACTGTTCCGGTTGTACCCGCTGCGAGGTATAGAGACAATAACATTTCCATAATTAAATATACGATTATTATATAACGATAACTCGAATTCGTATTGATCGCGCACTGGCCTTATATACCGTCTAACCATGTCTTACACGAGTGCAGAAAGACGCGCGGACGTACACTTTTCATCGTATCTATGCTCCAGTCGCTCGTTGATCATTTACTCTCAAGGAAATCCGATAGAGGAGCATCAAGCTGAAGAAAACAAGTCTATTAGGGCAAAGGAAAAGAAAAAAATCAACTTACCAGCCCCTGGCAACTAACAAGTGTCGACACGTTAGATGAGCTGTACCTTAATTGTCGTTACGTAGTAGAAAGGCGCGTATAACATATATACATATATTCTTGTAGAAGTTTATGTAGTACGTGTTTAGACAGGATAGCGATATAATTTTACATGGACGATGTACATAATTCTTACCCAAATGAAATAAGAAAAGATCCCCTGCGTCTCCTGGAGCTGGCGGTTCAATGGAACTAGTCGATGAACGGATGAACTCGGATACGGTAAATCTTTTTTGAAAAAAAATCGAACCTATTTCTTTTTTTATTGAAAAGCAATGAAAAGGGTAAATAAAGTGAACCGCGAGCTTCATGAAATATTAGACATAAGTAGAGCATATATATATATATTTATTATTTCATATAAGAGTTTAGATTGGATGTTAGAGACACAAGGTGATGAACACCTTGTCGACCGTCCTCCGATGGTATACATACCCATGTATCCATACTCTCCTATATATGTACATATTATATATACACAGAATACCTATAGTAGGTATACGTATATCTGCATATAGAAGTAGCTAGTGAGATAGCTATTGAGAAAAATAGAGAAGAAGGGGAGGGGAAGGATGAAAAAAAATGATGAAACGTAGCGAATCATTTTCATGGTGTTTACGGAAGAAGAGGTATTTGGATTAGGAGCCGACTTGTGCGCGTTTCCGAACGTTTATTAGTTTACTGAATGTCTACGTACATACGTTTCTACATTTGTACGTTTGCAGATGCGATCTCAGAGATACGATATATTATTTTAAAATTCGAATCGAGAATTCACGCGCCCGGTTTCCCATTGGCGTACGTCAAATTATCGAGACGCCGACGTCTATTTGCGTTAAAGAACGTTCTTTTGTATATACCAAGAATAAACGTTAACATTGTAACGAATGCTTTATGCTGAATTTCCCCGTAACGATACTTTCTTTTCTTCTACAGGCGAAACGTGCTGAACTACCCCTGTGGGCGGATATACGTAGGTTTGAATCTGCCGCCTTCGTGATTTCGAAAGTACGAAAGGAATGGATGTTTTTCTAGTGGCAGTTTCTGTTTGCTGTATATTAAATTGAGAAGGGGGAGGAGAAAGGGAGGGGGAGGGGAATTGTTAAAAGTAACAGAAAAGAGTTGAGAAAAGTATTAGTTAGCATAATTGAATGTATTTTTGCTAAGGGGTGACTTTCAAGGGTTGTTCTTCGTTTCTTTAACGCTCTCGCTCTCTTTCTCTGTCTCTCTCATGAAGGAATTGTGGAGTGGGTGGTTGGAGGTGTCGCCATGACGACGGAGCCTAGATACCCGGGATTCGAAGCTCCAACGGGCGTCGAGGAACCCCTTTTTAACTGAACCACCCCTGTCTACTCCTGGTCGACCCCCCCGCTTCCGCCACATTTACCTAATGGCGCAATGGAATATTATAGGAATAGTCATAGGTCAGGTGCTTCCTGAAAATTCATTCCTATTTTCGCGTAGTCATTTTAACTAACGAATAACTAGTTATGCGCAGCTACATACAGTATATCTTAATATAACTGCTACTGCATACAGATACACTACGTTCATCTAGACTCCGTATCGCCTCGTCCAATAACGCAAAACTTCCAAGAAGTTTGAGTCAACCTTAGGCGTGAAAGAGACTAAGATCCTGGCTGAAAGCAACCCCTGACCTTTTTTCCCCACCCTGTACTCATAACCAGGCAATGAATCCAGGCTGCATCTAATTAGATCTTGTCAGGAGACAGGATCGTTATTGCACGAAGTTAGCAGCGAGCGCCATTAACAATATCCAGCAACGTAATTACAGCCCGTGTCCGCGTGTTCATTACATTGTTGTTCCTTCCACCCCTGGAACTCTCGTGAGGCGAGGGAAAAAAAAACTAGAGTTGAAGTAAAAAAGGGATAAACAAACACGAGGGAAAGTAACACGACGCCGTGTGGAAAGTACCGTGTCCTTGTCCTTTGAAACCCTCAATTTTTTTTCACCCTTCACGTAACGCAGGGATGGCAATATAAAATATTTACAACCCCTTGCCACAAAGATGTCGCTTACTCGTCGCGTCTGCCGTAAATTGAAAGGAACCCTTTCCTCGCGAAGGTAACGTTAAGGCTACGTCCACACGCCCACGTCACAGTCGTCAGAAATAACCTGCTGCTCTAGAAGAAGGTGCACGTCTTCTGGTCTGTGCGGCTTTAAGACAAACATAATGCACGCACGGTACAGAAATATGAAACAATGAGAGAAGTAGGAGGATTCTTGGAACAAGGTTAAATATAGGGATTGTACTCCTGATTCCGCCTCTCCCTCTCTTGGGGCTGTTTCGCTTCTGTACGAGACGACTCTCTCCTTTATATTTATCTTTTTTTGTACCTTTCTTCGTCTATTCTATCCCTTCGTTTCTACCCTGTTCGCCCTGGTAATAAGTTAGCGTTCTAAGTCACGCCCACGCACTCACGAACTTGACGACGCGAGAGGGTGCAAGGAAGTGGGGTTGGAAAATGAAAGAGAAGGAATAAGTAGGAGGGCGTAATCCCTTTGATCAGGATCTTCTAGAAGTACTTTACACGAAGCGTTTACTCTTATGGGAGATGTCTCTCCGTCAGACGGAAGTAATAAGGTAACAAAGCTACGCGAGACACGAGTCACTTAAAAATAGTTATCTATTACGGAAGCACAGGAAAAGTCGTATACACTGTTTTAGATACTACAGTCTCTTTACGACTTCCCTCTTGACTAGTCATTAGAAACTCTGTCTGCTCGTCAAAGTCATCAATTAGATAGAATGATCGTAGAAGCCCTATAATCCTTTGATTTTTCACGTTTTCTATGCTTGCTGCGAGTGCGAGAGAGACGGACTTACGGACACGCGTACGAGTAAGACGAGGACAGTCATACTGTTGACTGAAATCGTGGGTAGATACTCTGTCTCGAGTTGATTCTGTTACGGCTGGCACTTTGAATGCTCGTAACTGTTGATTGGTTTCGTATATCAACATAATTCAGTAGTGTCTTTTCATTTGTTTTTGTTTGCAAGTAAATCGCAAAAGACGCGTACCAACGTTACGCTAACTGGACGCACTTTTAGCAAACTTTACAAGGAGCTGAGTAATTTTGGCGCGGTTAACAAGATCGCAAACCCTGACTGGGCTATTTCACGACTGTGAAATTACCCGCGCATTGGACGTAACGCACCGAAGCAGATAACTCATGTTCGCGTCGTGGTGGTCAGTTGCAGTTGCGTTCCGTTATCTTCTGTGTATTTCGAGGTTCACCCGTGCTATTCGTGGTCGGTGATGGTTTATTCTTGGCTTGTGTTTTGACAAGCATCTGAAACTAAACTGGCAGCCTATACAGCCAGAACATATTATCTTGTATATCAGGGAGTATTTAGTATTTCACGGCAACGTCACTATTGCTTCGTTCAATTTAAATTTATTCTTTTGCTTTCGCTTTCTCATATATATGCAATTCTTACTCGAACAATAATAAGCGCTTTTCCTATGCCCATCGTGTTTCACGAACTTTCGCGCTAGTCAGAAATCCACTCTATTTTTATTTCATCAACCGGAACGATAAACAATTCAAAAATGATTTATCAGCCACACTGACAATCGCTGTCAAAGTTCAAATAATCGGATCTTCAGGCAGATGTCTTAATGTTTCCTTTCTTCGTCGACTTTGCGTAATCGACTTGTTGCACTTCTTTTTTCTCTTCTTTTTTTTCGACCAAAATCTATCGAATCCTATTCGACAAGAATCGACGGTCCAATGGCCCGCGCTTATTTTCGGCACTTATTTACTATTTATACATCATACGGACAATGTTCCACTTCCATCAGTCCGGCTCCCTGCGTGGCATCGGTTGCAGCAATATTTAACCACTCCGCGTGATGCAGTTGAGTATTTCTGTGGTGGCTGGTCTCGTTTTACGACGTTGCTTTATTCGTATGACGTCAAGACGCCGCAGCAGGATGCATCTGATGCGAATGAGAGGGCGAAGGAGGAGAAGCGCAGGATTCGATCATAAAGGGCGTTCACACCGTATACCATCACGGTTTGCCTGGGTTCAAGAGACTTCGATGCTCCCGAGAAAATTACTCGCATTAAATATATCTATTACCTCATGGCCGCCTCGTCCTCTTCGTCTTTACTGTTTTACGTATATTCGCATGTATCGTCATTTTCGTATCTTTGGCAAACCGGCCATCCGAATGTATTTCTTTGGCCCGTACACATTTATCTGGTAAAGTAAAACGTAAAGTCGCCGGATTCACTGAAGGAGTTTGTCTTTTTCTATTTATTTCAGTGCGACGCTACGTTGCGTGGGACGGGGTTATCGGCGTTTCCAAGAAAACACGCGAGACAACGTGTCTCTGATCGTCGTCGTATTGCGGGATTCTCATAACTTTCAGCCGGCTTTACGAGAGATCGGTGGCCACTGACATAACAATTCCCCCTGGAAAGATGTTAACGGATCTATTTTTCTCTTTCTCTCTCTCTCTGGTCGACTGCGCATGAGATTTCTTGAAAACGTCCAAGAGACAAAAGTCGGCCTCGTGACGCGATTTTCCATTTCAACCGGAAAAATAAAATAAAAGTGAAAAAGGGACGCAACCCTGACACGATTTTTCGCGCGCTATATTAAACGGACCGATTCGAAATTTCGTACTACAGGAGTGGCATCGTCGTTGAAATATCATTTTTCATCGTGTCTACGCCAAAAAAGAAAAAGAAAGAAAAAGAAAGAGAGAGAGCGACAATGAAGCAAGAAAAAAGTAAATGTGAAAAAAAAGGTACCGACCATTCGTACGATCTCCGACATCCAGCGAGTCACGCATCCACGAAATTGAAAGATATATACCAAAACTTCTGTCTGCTACGATGTTTATTTATTATTCTTCTTAGATCAAAGAATGAAAAAAAAGCCAAGCGTCTCCGACCTGTTACGTTCAATTAGACGTATCGTAATTTCACAGAAAATGTCTTCATTCTGGCGTATTGGATTTTGCGCGGTTTTACGTTCTGTCGAAAATAGCTACTCAATTTCGTTAGATGAATTTTCCTCCCTCCCTTACCCCCCCCCCCCCCTTCCCCTATGCTCGCTGCATCAATTCTCGAAATATTCGGCTGGCCACGTAATTATTAATGCCTCAAAGGAAGCGAGCCGCCGATGTCGCCATGTATCCCAATACTTGCTGCGTTATATAGAGGTTTAATTCCGTGAAATTATATTAGTTTAGTATCGGTGAATCTGGAACACAGGCTACTAAAATATGTCACCTGTCGTCGTTTAAGACCGGATGGAAGGTAAGTGTGCGCTACGACAGCTTGCCAAAATTATCCGACCATTGCCAGTACCAGTATCAATTGAAGATTGATGTAAGGTATTCCTCTTACAATGCTCAAGGAGATTAAACATTTAGCGCGTCTCCGTCTGCGATTGGCCGCGGTTAGTATCGGAAACAAAAAAAAAATAGAGCAACGTCCTATTTTTAAAATAACAGTAATAGATTCTGATTCATCCTGACAACTAGGAAGACGATTCCCCACCGATGTTCTCTGCGTTTTTCAAATCTAACATTTTATGTATCGACTAAACAAACCACAGAATTTTCCGCGCCACGGTACTCCCTCCATTGTTTTAAAGACAGTCAAACGTGAAACGCAACGAGTACGAAAGCAGCGTCACTTTGCCAAAATTTATATAAACTTACTTTCCAAAATATTTTTCAGAAAATCAACATCGCGTATTCTAAGTGCACTGATGCCAAGTATGTTCAACAAAATTTTGCTCCAAGTGAAAAACAAGTTTTTGGTTGAAAAAAAATTAATTATCATTGCAATCCAAAGAGATGATGGACTACCGCAAAAAAATTATCAGGAGTAGGTCGGACCTGAAGCAGATAGTACAACTGCAGGATGGAAGATATTTAAGTGCATATTGCGAAGGATAGTTCATTAAAAAAAGGAGGGGGAGGCGATGGAGGAACGAGAACTCAATCAAGTAATTTCATTTGCCAGGAAAAAAAGGGCGTGCTGAGAAATGGCTGGTATCGTGTGAGAGTTTCTCACGGGTACTCATTAAAGGTACATTTTCTGAGAGCACAAGCTCGCAGAATTGAAACGAATGACTGGTCTAAAAATTTGTGTGAGGATGTCCGAGTGAAAGGGAAAAAGAAGGTGAGGAAAGGAACGAAAGAGAATATTTCGTGAGCGATAAATAAAAAGGAGCCAGTTCAAAGCCATCTCATTCTCGGCATGATAAATATATAACATAAAGGTGTGGGTATACCTTTGAAACGAAGGTAGAACTGAAATTAGTCCTGAATTATTAGTCTAGTATCTTTTTCGGGATGATATCGACATGAAAGATCCTTTGAGGATGAGAAACGCTCTGATATTGGCTGGTTGGCTCGAAGGAGTCAGACGGAATAAATGAAGGTGTTGAAACGAGTAACCACCCTTGGCTACCACCCTCTATCCATCCGTTCCCTGTCCCCAGTTGGATATCCCGTGGGTGGTCGTCCTGAAAATTCTGGTTAAGGGATGAAGGAAGGAATGGGAGGTGAAAGCTATTTCGGGCGAGGTTTAATATTTGATGCTGGCAGGGTTGTTGTCGGCGGATCTAAAAATACAAAATCAATACTGTGCGAGGTTGAGGTACGCGGAAGGTAAAGCAATCTACAAACTCCAGTTCATCCACCAAAACGAATGGGAATGATAATTTAATCATATCTCCCGTGTTCTTCTGCACAGGAAGAGTGGATCTCGTACGAAAGCAATTTTAGAAATCGAAAAAATTCATGCATACAAATCTCGAGGAAAATACCCGCGCGATATTCCGAGTTTTGCAATTTGAATTGAAGAACTCACCCTGGGAGAGCCGACTGCTGTAGCTATATAGCAAGCTACCGTAAAGAGAATGGGAGAAAGAGAGAAAGAGAGAGAGAGAGACTCAAGAGCAAAAGCGCTCCGGAAAGCAATGTCAAGAGCGTCTATTCCAGGCCATGCAAGATTGCTACTCGATATTTTGAGAACCAGTTGAAGTAATGTCGCACGTGTGGCCTTTATAGATTCTCACAGAACGGTTCGTTAAGTCACCACATCATTTTTCATCTCGAGCCTTTTTCATGATCATTAATAAAATTTGGAATTTTGTTGAAATTACATATTAACACTGTCCAACCTTCATCATTCGTGAAAGGAACCTGGAAAAATGAGAAAATGAGCAAACT
Organism: Pachycephus smyrnensis; assembly: GCA_030142225.1. Taxonomy (NCBI): domain Eukaryota; kingdom Metazoa; phylum Arthropoda; class Insecta; order Hymenoptera; family Cephidae; genus Pachycephus; species Pachycephus smyrnensis. The sequence goes on along the minus strand of JARQST010000320.1, from coordinate 693,807 downwards.
GTCTCTCTATTCTCTCTGGCAACCCGCCTTACATACGTAGTGAATTGAGCAATTACACTGGATTAGTACCTGACGAGAAGTAGGTGGTCTTATGGCTCGAACTTTATTAGGTAACAGCAAACAATTCCCTATAGACTTAAAGTTCCCTTGTCGTAATTTTCATTCCTCGCTGAGCAGGTTAGGAACCAACTAGTATTTTCATACCTGCTTTTCTTCTTATGTGTTCTGATGCCAAATTTCATGAACCCACTTATTGCTGTTTTCACTTGACTCAAGCAAGATTCGCATATTCGACTAAATCGCCAGGGCGGTTTCCTTTGATAGTTTAACAGTGTAAGAGCGAAAGCCGCTAGCGGCTGATAAATAAATCTTGTTGGTAGGTAACGCCTTGCCCCAAGATCCGACATGCCTCGTAGCAAGCTGGCTGTGACCGTTGAAAAATTTTCTACTGCGCAGAAACCGTCTAATATTAGCTAATGAGTCTCTGGAAATTTTGCAATGTTCCACCAGCGGCGAATATGTGAAATATTTCGCGGTTTGTTTGGTACACCATGCTGTTTTCCTTCGTACAGGCTATGTGATTTTAACTATCGATATACCCTGGTATGATTTTATGTCTGAATCGAACAGGAAGATTCTACTGTAGCTGAGAAGAGAGACTGTTTCTTCTTGAATCTAATGATCCGGATGCTGAAGTGAAATTTTAAGGGTGGCATCGATTTATTTACGGTTCACATGACGAGCACGAACCCCTTGCGTGATGCAACCTGCAAAGGTCTACCCTTCTGACGTCAGCGCCGTGACGTCATTCGCTCCACCACGGAGGGTGGTAAAATCGTTTGGAAACAATGCGCAGGGGTAGTATTAAGGGTAGAAGCGGTCACGTGCAGGTGCTTACAGTTATGCAGTAGGAATACGTAATTAGTAATACGCAAGAATAATTCAGGCAGTGCGTTGAAAATTTTAGAAATCTGGAATTACATACTTTTATTAGGCGGATTGTATGCTTTGCTAGATTCGATCTATAGAAATGACATTTTCCTGGAAAATTTCGAAGAACAATAAAGAAGTATTATGAGTTTCGGAGAATTCACACCTTCCAGGATAATTGTTTCACGTATTTACCTTAGGTGAATTTTGTAAGTTTCCATATGTTTAAGAGGGGGGATGAATCTACAGAGTTGCAGGAACGACAAAAAAGAGCAAGACGACTCCATAGAAAGTGATGAATTTCGAGACTCTGAGGGATTTGCCACCAAATTGGTACATAAGATGGAGCCGAATAAAAGTGGTCAAAAGCAAGGTAGAGAGCAAGGAAGGAAGGAAGGAAGAAAAGAAGGGGGCTTCAAGGAGGGTTGATGACGTCAGAATCGTCATGGCAACTCCCCGTAGGCTTACGTCCTACTCATACTATTTCCAGTTCAATTCTTCTCTCCCTCTCAGGCTTAGAATGTTTCGATTATTCCAAGTAGGTAGAAACAAGTAGAACAAAACACGACGAAGTCACACGAAGAAAGTGTCGCACAAGGAGATCAAAGTGAAAGTCGACCGAGGCGGTTTCGGAAAATCTTGCTATACGTATAGATATATGGATTAGATGAAAGATCGTGATTACGTGTTGCGATCAGGAATTTCTTCGCCTAGGCCGACTAAGCCTTCTGTACAAAAATACACGCGTATTTCGCTCAACTATTTTTGGAAAACCATGATACGGTTTGGGATTTGAGAATTCTCACGATTTCTTCAAAACATCAGGTGCCTTTTTCAAGGAGTGATTTTTTTTTAGAATAAGCGACAAATAAAAAATAGAAAACGTTTTATTGAAAAGGCTAGGAATTGTGTAAAATGGAAAAAGATATCGTTGAATTTTCAAAGACACAGGATAAGCTGAGAATTACAGTGTATTTTCTAGTAAAAATATGTGTTCGTGGAAAACTGCAGAACAACGATGATGGGACTGAAAGCAAACATTTGCCCAATAGCTATGATTCATCTTTCGATTGTTTGTTTCGGCTGTTTGAAGATTCTCGGCGTGATCCCAAAATATCTGCGCTCAAATTATGGGTTCTCGTTAATTATTGGTAATTACTCGGGATCTCGTTATTAATAGCCATTACTAAGTCGTAAACTCGCAACTGCTCTATTAATAACGAGCCTCTCAATTTTAGGAGCTTCTCCCTCACGTGCTTCATTGTAAATAACGAGCTTCGGATATTGGTGATCTTCGATTAACATTCATATTGCCATGTACACTCAGATCCAGAAAAAGAAGCAGTAAGTTGTTTAAAAAACTTAACATCCATATTGCCATCGAGGATTTTCCCCAGGATACCAGAGAATTATTTTCTACCCCATATACAGTTCTGCAATGTATTTTGGCATTTTCTCTAGATCAAAGAGAACAATCTTCTCTTGTTAAGAACCGAATTACCTGACCTTGTACTCGCTGATAGACATATTTTCTTTCTTCTTCCAATCTACCAACCCCATACCAAACCCAAATCCCTGCCGAGTCTCTCTAATTTCGTTGGTTACGTAAGGTAAATTGCTCAGACGAATCTAATCTTATCATAGACCATGGTCTATGAGTATAGTATCAAGGAAAACAAGAACAAATAACAAATTAATATAAAAAAATCATATTTAGCATCGTCAAAGCGTAACAAAAACTTAGAATCTTGTACACAGTATCAACTCCATTCAGTTACTCAACTGTTCATTAAAAAAATTATTAATTCTTTTCGGTTTCAACGTTTAAGGACGACCAGATTTTCGAAAACTCCGTGATAAAAGGTTCGACAATCTTCTTTTCGTTGGTAATCATCACGTTATCGAAATTTCCGTGCAAAGCCTGCATGGTCCAGTTCAGACTTCCGGTCAATAAGAGGCTTCCGTCCACAATGGCGAATTTATGGTGCATCATGTAGGGCGAACGCTTTAATCTAAGACTGATCCCTAAGAGAACGACGTAATATTAATATTATAAGAATATAGCCTGTAATTTAGAAAATATTTGATCAACTATTATTAATCGAACGAAACTACCTGCTTTATGAAACATCAAAAGAGGATTTCGACCGCCATTGTTTTCCGCCATAGTGGCATCTAATATAATTCGTACTGTTACGTTTCTCTTATGCGCATTGACCACGGCTTTAGCAAGATCCTCACATGTCATCAGGTAGACGCAAACATCGAGCGTCTTCTTCGAGGTATTAAGGTGCGCAATTATCCGCCTTCAAAAAAAAATTCTACTTACTCAAAGATTCCTACTGTCTTTCGCCGTCATTGTGGTATTTCTTACTTCAAACTAGCCACAGCACAGTTTGGCTTTTTGCAAGGAATTCTAGTATTCACGTGCGTGCGACAAAGAGCTGATTCTTCGGAAAAGAAAAGAACCTCGTGCACCGCCGTTTCACTTTTCGCGGCGTCGCGACGCTTTTTGTATAACTGCCAGGCGAATTCCGACACTACTGCACCGGTAACGATTATTGCAGCTGCCTTTGCTAATCCATTGATCGTCATGTTCTTCTTTATTATATAGCTGTGGAATGAGATTCCTGGATGTAATCTTTCGTGGAATGTGCCGAATTCTAGCAGATCTCGCAAGTATCCTTGAGTTTATCGATTAATCAATCGTTAAGGATATCAGTGCCAATTTTATCTAGGTTCTACCATTTGCTCTGTTTTGTTTCAAAGTATATCCTATTGAAGTTATTTCTTCTTATTAATTCCCGGCATACTAAGTATAAATACTGGATTCCATTAAGTCAAATAAAATGTGAGATTCGCCACGAGGTTAGAACCGCTTTTAAGCATTACTTCCTGTCGTCGATTCTTCACAGAATTGTTTACATCATACGACACGTAACACGATATATGTAAGAATTATGTCAATATGTGACTAAATGTACGATAGGAGAGATATAATATGTTATAAGAACGTCATCTTACCAAACTCGTGCAACTGATTCCCAAATCTAAACACAACTCCTACCTACTGCTACCTGCGCTACCAACAGTTCCAAACAGTTCGATCCAACCGTGCGTGTTGTGCGTCCTTTGTACGACTGTGCCAATCGCTTAATCTAAGCAAATGCTGTTTTTTCTGACTAAAAAGTATTAATTCAGTGTTTTACTATGTCACTATTTGAAACCTTAAGGAAAGAGTACAGTGTAAGTATCATTACCAAGCTATAAAACAATTATTTTCAGTCTAGAACCACTTCCGACTGTACTTTTAGGTTATCCGGGAGCAGTAATGCAAGGCTCTGTATTTTTTATTACAGGGACATTTGTACCACTGTTTCAAGACGTCCGACGTTTCCACCTTTCAGAAAAAATGTACAGAAATAAGTGCAAACGAGAACGACAGGAAGGCTGCTGTCGATCAGTCCCTTCGTGATACACTATTAGAAATTGCATGGGGCAACGTTCAAGAATTAGAATCTTATATCAGTTTCTGTATAGAGTTATGTAGAAAAGATTTAGCGACTGCTAGTATGCCTGTTATGCTGTTGGGTGATATTTTTGATACTATGACATTGGACCGTTGCGAACAGCTTTTCACATTCGTGGAAAATAATGTAGTAGTTTGGAAAGAAGATCTTTTCTTTAGTGCCTGCAAGAACAATCTGCTGAGAATGTGCAATGATTTATTGCGAAGATTATCTCGCTCTCAACAAACTGTCTTTTGTGGCAGAATACTTTTGTTCCTAGCCAAATTTTTTCCATTCTCTGAACGGTCTGGTCTTAACATAGTTAGCGAGTTCAATTTGGAAAATCACACGGAATTTGGTACCGAAAAGTCTGAGGAAGATGTTTTGGATCACATCAGTGAAGATGGGGATAAATTAGAAACGAAAATTCCCATTGATTACAATCTGTACAGAAAGTTTTGGGCATTGCAAGATTTCTTCAGAAATCCAAATCAGTGTTATAACAAAATGCATTGGAAAGTTTTCTCAGCGGTGAGGATTTTGTTACTCAATGATGGGATTTTCACAATGAACTGGTGATACAAACTTCTTGCGTCCCACAGCACGCTTCAAATGTACTCTCGGCATTCTCATCATTCAAGTTGGAGGATCAACGTAGCTGTCCTACGACTTCTATAAAAATGGATACATCCTCCGAGGGACCACCGAAGGAAACTCACTACTTTGCAAAATATCTGACAAACCAGAAGTTACTTGAACTGCAGTTATCGGATTCAAATTTCCGGAGATACGTTCTATTACAATTCTTGATCCTGTTTCAATACCTCAACAGCACCGTGAAATTTAAGGCGTAAGTACATAATAACCAGTAGAGAATTATCTACTCTATTTACGTATCAAAATCTGTATAAAAAGCCTCCCCTCTCGAGACTCCTGATACATAGCGGACAAGGATAGTATTAGAGGAAAAAATAAAAGATAATTGACCCTTTGCATCATAAATCGATGTTTGTGTTCCAAAGCTTCCTTGCCAGTGGCTATGAGACAAGGTCTGCTAGTATGCTTTTCTTAAATCCGAAATCCCAAAAAAGCCATCAGGGTTCACATACGATTTAGCTCGTGATTTTTAGCGAGACGCATGAACTGAAGCCCGATCAGGTTGATTGGGTGAAGGCAACGACTGATCAAGTCTACTCGCTGCTATCAGAAACTCCGCCGGATGGTTCAGCTTTTGCAGAAACTGTAAAGAATATTTTGAAACGAGAAGAACACTGGAACGCTTGGAAAAATGAGGGTTGTCCACCCTTCAAAAAACCTGCACCAGATTCCACGGCCGACGGGGATGAGCCAAAGAAGCCAAAGAGACCAAGAAGAAGAATTGGAGACGTTATCCGAGATGCGCAGGCAGTAGGAAAATATCACATGGGAAAGTACGGAGGTTTTCACTTATCTTTAATTTCTGCGTGCATACAGGATTAATGAATATGCTTTCTTTATAGTCCAGAATTGACAAAACTTTGGAATCTCTGTCCTAATAATTTGGAAGCTTGCAAATCAAAGGACAGAGATTTCCTTCCATCCTTGGAAACGTACTTCGAGGAGGCTATAGAACAGTTGGATCCAGCTGCCATGGTAGAAGATGAATACAAGTAAGTCTTCCTTTGATCTTATATTTCAAACTAATTGACTATCAATGTAAAGCGGATGTAACTGTATATCTTGTACCTCGTAGAAAAGTGAACGACGGTAATTTCGGCTGGCGAGCATTGCGTTTACTAGCAAGACGTAGTCCTCACTTTTTCGTTCACGGAAACTATCCTATCAACAAACTACCAGAATATTTAGAAACGATGATAAAAAAAATTGCCAAAGACCGACCGGTTAGTATTTCTTTGTAATCTTAAGCATAGTTCATACTTTTAGTATGGTCAATCTAAATCGACCAACGCCGTTCTTAAATTTCTCTTATTATAGCAAACACAGTCGGACACAAAGAATGAAACAGAGGAGACTCCTCCTCCAGAACCAAACGATCAAGAGTACAATGAAGATGTGCTAAAACAAGAATCCGAGCAAGCCGACGCGGAAAGTGCGGAGGTGAAAACTCGAAAATTAAATAAAGTCACACCGGAAATGGTGGCGAAACTTTCGGAAGCTTTGAAGAGTGACTGGAAGAAACTGGCTAATAAGCTTGGCTACACGATCGACGAAGTGAGTTTTAGTGATTATAAATCATTTTTTTTATATCTTCTCAATACAAAAATAGTCACGACGTGCGATTTTTCAAATTTCAGATCGATTTCTTCGAAAGTAAACCAACGCAATACGAGCAGTGTAAAAATATGCTGGCAATCTGGACGGAGGAGGACGAGGATGCGTCCATGGAGAATTTGGCTTATATCCTCGAGGGTCTAAACTACACTGAAGCACTGGCCATATTAAAATCCTAAGGTACGTCACTCTGCACCTTACATTTCCTTTGAGCCAATAAAGAGAATGAATTATATGACTGAACGTCAAACCGTGTAATAAACGTAATCTGTAATTTTTCATACAATTCATAAGAAAGGTACGTAATTCCGCAAGATGAGTTAACCCAACCACATTAGATCCTTTCACTATCTTATCACACGGGTAGGAAGTGCACCAACAATTGCTCGATCATTTCATTTATTTAGAAAGACAATAATAAAACGTACAAACAATACAAAATTTTCGAAATCAAGCGTTCTCGGCGCAAATTAGATAAAAAGATAATTATTAGTAGGGTCAGTAGAATTGCGCGCAATTCTCACAATATCATGAAAATAAAATCCTTTTCTCAACGAAAGGGACATGCCAACAAGCGTTTGGACAGACGATGCAACTCTTGCATAGCTTGCTATGCATAAATTCAATAAATAAGTAAAGTTACAGCTTCCTTTTTTCTTCGTTTAACACTTCCACATTACAGACACTGACTTAGATTCCGATTTATGCTCGATGTAAGCCGAACTCAAGTGCTATCGTATTGAGGATAAAAAATATGTTTAGAAAATCAAACATACGTACAGTAGAACACGTCGTTTCGTATCAGCCATAATCCATGGACAATCGCTTAAGCTGTAGCTCCAATTCTTACGCCTACGACACGTTCTACTGTATCAGTGAATCAATCTATTATATAGATCAATTAGTTTTCAGATATACTCGACACTTGCTCGTAACATTTATTCTAATACCATTGTCGGCAGTATTCGTTATTTCGCGATATGTTCTCCTATGATAATATTAATCGATTTATTTCAATCGTTCCGTAAGTAATTGAATTGGTAAATAATTCTCACAAGGACTGTACGCAGAGTATAAATCCGTAGTCCATCGTGGCAAGACGCAATTATAGAATTCCACAATTCTACAATAATCTGCGTCACTTATTACCTAACATAGACACTCACGTACCTGCTATAATAGTAAATGCATCGAATAGGACCTCCGTTCTGGTTATTATATTATTTTTCCATTTTTTTTCCTTTCTGTTTCGTCCAATCAGCATCTACGGTCTAAACAGTAAATTACACTTACAAGAGTAGCCTCTTTTGGCGAGACTTCCTTTTCTGTGTATACAGGGCTATTCAGTATGAAACGTATCATTCAGAGTTGAGAACTGTTATGTATATGCAATTGGGTGCGATATGCAAGTCTAATTGTCCAATTTGAATGATACATTTATCCTGGACAACTGTGTATATTCGCGTATATAATGTATGTGCTAAGTACTTGGACGTTTACCGTGATTCAGGGTACACTTAAGGACGCGCAAGAGAAAGATCAATTACCTGATTCGTGTTTACCTTTTTCTCTACCTTTTATATGAAATTTCACGCGATAACGAGTCTCGCGAATTGTCTCTCCCTCGCGGTTTATTAAGGATAGTTGACACAATGGCTGATATGAAACGTTTACGACGAACTTCGAGACGATCAGTCTTTTTCGATAGAACTGAAATGCATCTTATTAAGCGACGGTTTATAAACCTCGTTGATGATATGCGCTTATTAGATATAGAGAAAAATCGCAGGGTCATTTCAAACTCTACAGAGACGAAAGATCCAATGAGGATTCATCTTCGATGATCATTTTTCTGTACATTTACACGTCATTCGTGATCCTTCTTTTATATCATTTTTTCTTTCTTCTTATTCTCGCGGTACGTCTACTCAGTTCTTCATGATCTCATCCAAATGTTCCTTGTAATCCTCTTCCGTCAACTCGACCTCGTCCACGTCGTCCTCGACGCTACGACGTCTTCTCTTGGCGAGCTCACTGGTGACTTCGATGCAGAGCAGGGCGAACTTGTTGTTGCAGGAATAACGTACCTGTTCCAGAAGACGACCTCCTGTCAACGGGGATGCCAAACCGTAACGATCGGAACTGCTGGAATGCCAGGCGTCGCAATAAGTGTCCATCGCCCGGTCGCCGAGCTTGTGGGATCCGTGCCAGGCTACTTTTTCAGGCCTGCAATAATTATTTATGAATATCAGTTTTATGCGACTTCTTCTGATGTACTTTTTCATTTATCATACAGAGATAATATAGTAGTGGATAAGGTTAGAAATATTCAGGTCGCGTTACCATGCGAAATCCGTTAGTATATTTTTCCCATTGAACGAGTAGATTCTTGGACTCTGGGAGAAATACGCTCCGTTCCCGTTGAACATCTCTTTCCAGGAATTGAAGAGAACGTCACCCTGAAAATTTTAATAATCTCGTTTTATGGTACATGCCGCGTTCAATCAGTGTGGCGGATTTTCATTATTTTCAATTGAGATACCTTTATGTTTACGATCGGCAGATCTCGGTCTCCCAGTCTCACGATACTATCGACGTTTTGCACCCTCGAACTTAAAAAGGCTCTAAATGTTCCTCGTAATCCGGCTCGTTTGGATTGACGATAACAGGCGTAATCGGCACCCCGGACACCGTGCATATCGCCCGTGAAGGGCTCGTTAAGGGCTGCCATGCGCAACTGAAATTATATCAATCGATCAGAACGTTTTTATACGAGTAAAATGAAAACTTGTATTTCTGACATCTTTTTATTTATTTTTTTTTTCTCCTCTAGTAGTCGAGACTGAGCGGCTTACCATTCTTGGATACCACTTTGAAAGCATACAAATAAATTTATATTAGTTCGCATTAGATTAATGTATCTTGTTAATTTTATGTTAGCGATAATAAGTTATGCTTGGAAACGTACCCCAGTGCCGTCGGCCTTGATCGGAATTTGATTAATCAAATTAGATGCTTCAAAGGGTGGTTTTACAGGGGGCGACGCTGTTGTTGGCGGCGCTGGCGTCGTTATTGGTAACAGAGAACCCAGCTGGTACGGAAATAGTTTATTATTGTAAGATTAACATCTCTGATAGAAATTGTTCCTTTGAAAATTGACAATTTCTTACCGCTATATATTGCCAGCCGTTGTTTACTCTGACCAACAATGCTTCCTCGTCTATGATATAAGCCAAAGTACCCACGGGACTGACGCTCGACATCTGAATTCGATTTAAAAAGTTGTAGGAACATTTAATTGATGCACTTTATTAATTAGTACCTTAGTCATGGCTTCTGTGTTCTGGAATGTCACCGCTCCTGGAACTATTTTTGTCGTGGTCTCTTGGTGAACTTTTGTTGTCGTAGAGCCACCTGGAATTATCGTTTCGTTCTCATTATTTTCTTTTAAATCACTTTCGCGCCTGTTTACAAGTACAAAAGATTTGTACATTTGTGGAAATTTAGATTGCATTAGTTTTGAGGAGTAGGTATGATTTTTAGGTGATAAATATATCGTCGTGTCTCACACAGTCTTTATACGTGATGTCAAATGATTTACCCAAATGTTCTTTTAACTCTTTCAGTTGTTTGAGTTCGCGGAGAGCCTTCAGCTCATCAAGGCTACTTCTGGGTCCTTGCAGCATGTGAGTAATATATTTTTTTTTAAGTATCTCATTCAGATGAAGAGACGAAGTAAGGAGTGATATGTTACCTTGACGAACCCCATAGTAATCCCTCTCGCCAAACATATGATTTCGGCCTGAGTCGCTCTTTTGTCCGGTGAGTGACGATCCTGGCGGACCAGGAGGTCCTGGAGGACCTGGGGGTCCTGGTACGGGTACGTAATTTCCTTGCGATGGGCTTCCAGGGGGTCCTGGTGGTCCCCTTTGACCGTCACGTCCAGGTTGTCCTGGAATCCCGGGGAATCCATCATCCCCTTTGTCTCCTTTGTCTCCCTTGACCTGTTCCAAAGAAATGCACAATGAAATTTCTATTACGAGATTACTCTACTTATGGAATAATTATGAAATGTTTTGAGTCGGTATATTCGTACGCACCCCAACTGAGACTCCGTAAGGACTCGGTGCTCCAGGCTCACCCTTTTCTCCTTTGGCACCGTGAAGCCCTTGACTCCCTGGAATGCCAGGCGTACCAGGGCGACCCTGTAAAGTCAATTAGAGATTGAATTTCGAGCGCTCCATAGACGGCTTTTCCCAGCACTTACCTTTATGGTGTTCTTGAGTTAGCGTTTAAGAAGGAGGAAAGCACGGTAAGTGAGTGATCGATAATTTTATCGCAAGACTATAGACAGACTCCGGCATAGAGTGACGCGTGTTACGTATTAAAATTATAATATGAAATATTTAGTAGGTTCATTACTTTACGTTAATAGTATTAAAATGGAATGACGCGTACCATCCATCCTGGAAGACCTATTTCTCCATTAGTGCCAGGTTTCCCAGGTGGTCCTACGGGACCCGGTGGTCCTGGACGTCCTCTTCTGCCGCGTTTCCCTTCAGCACCTTTTTCGCCTTTTATCGTTACGTAATCGCCGGAACTAGCAATGGTTGCCACCCCTGGAGGACCTCTTTCGCCTCTTTCACCCTTACTACCCGGACTTCCAACAGTTCCTGGTATTCCATCCCGACCGGGCTCACCCTTGTCACCTTGAGGACCTTGAATTCCGTTCATTCCCGGAATCCCAGCAGCTCCCAAGTCCCCCTTATCACCCTTTTCACCCTTAGTTCCTAAATCGCCCTTGTAACCGCGAGGACCTGTCTCGCCCTTATCGCCCTTTTCACCGCCACCTGAAAAGAGTATTAAGCGGACCCTCTTGAAAGTTTAACCAGTAAAAGAGAAAAGTGGAGGAAACTGCTCCAAGTGTTTAGATCATAAAGGGTCGAGACATTTGGTTACAAGTACTCTGATTTTACCTAGGTCTCCTACGTTCAGTCCACCCGTTCCAGGAGGCCCAGCAGGTCCCGGCGGGCCTGGCTTTCCTTCGGGGCCAGCGTCACCCTTCGCACCCTTTTCCGCCGGTTTACCGTTTTCTCCTGGTGCACCAGGTACCCCCGGCGCACCCGGAGCACCAGGTTCTCCCTTGAATCCTTGTATACCCGCGGGGCCATCCTGTCCATGATCTCCTTTGGATCCTTTCAGTCCCGGTTCGCCTTTCACGCCCTTCGAACCTGCTATTCCTGGCTCGCCCTTAGGTCCTGTGCTTCCTGGGGTACCTGCATCCCCTTTCTGACCCGGTAGTCCAGGTCTCATCGTGATTCCTTCCGCCTAAGGATATAACATTACCTTTTTTAAAATATCCATTTAATTAATACCCTAAATTTATATCAATTACGTAATTAATATACTATAATAAATTTACAACCAATTACTTCCTCTCTCCCCTCCCCTTGTACTTACTCTATAGATGCTTCGTGGCTTCCAACTAGGCTGCATGTGTAAGGTAGGACAAATGAATGGTATTGCCTGATTGGTTAAATCAAAGGGAAAAGTTTTCTGGTGTTTGTTTGTAAGCGTCAAACGTAACGGAATGCCGTCCGTACCGGTTCAGCATGAACTACGGTCGCACGAAGCTCAAATTAGTGTGCACGCTCAAACGAGAAGTTTAAACAAAGTCATCGAACGAAGATCCATTAAGTAATTGTCCAAGTTGAACACTCCTTTGAAATCTATATAAGCTACAGACGATTTGACTATCGTGGGTCACCGTGAAACTTGAAATATAATAGCGCTAACGAGACGAGACTTGACTCCTGGTGGGAAATTGATACGAATTACTGAAGTAAATCTCATTACCCGCTCTCGAAGGATTCAAAATGAAAATCTCGGTAAAACGCGAAACTCTCTAGCTGTGATGAATCGCGTTAACGAATTGACGGACGATTATTTCCTGAGTCGCCAGGAAGATCTGAAATCCGAATGAATTCTTACGTCATGTAAAATTTTCCATCCCGATAGAAGTTTCCCGAAAGTTTTCATTTGGAAAGAAGACTTTCCCGTTACATTCTGGGGATGTAACGTCGCGACGCCTATCAGCGACGACTCCAGTTGGCCTACGTCGACGTCGCGAAATTGCTTTCCGTAATCCCTCTGGGAATTCGACAATGTCCCTTATCCATGGAAATTTCTTGTAGAGAAATTCTTTAGCCAGCAATATCACGAAGGAATCTGGATCAGCAAGGAAACTGTTCTCTTGCCTGGTGCATCGGTCCGTAACGTTATAATGACTAGTGTGAGAATAACCTTAAGGTCGTGTGACACAGTGCTTGTATAAAGACAAGATAAATAAAGAAAGGAAATGCATGAAAGAAGAGTAGATGATGACGATCATAAATGATTATGGGTGTCCCATTTTTTATTTTCAGCATATACTTCCGGAGTGGTGAATTTTGTATTTAGCGAATAAAAAGATGTAGGTTGGACTCAGGTTTAGCAGTGTGAAAGGGTTCTGTTTTAATTTAGTTTCACGTTTTAGTCGTCGTTGTTATTATACTTACGTCATAACCGGAAAATTCTCCTTTCCCTGGTGGCCCAGGTGGACCCTGCGCTCCTTTTTCTCCTGTCACCCCATCTCTTCCTGGTTCGCCTTTTTGACCTTGCGGACCTTCTGGTCCCGTTGTTCCTAGATCACCCTTGTCGCCCTTTGCACCTACAGGACCTTGCTGTCCTCGTTCGCCCGGTGGCCCCGCTGCTCCCTAATTTTATGCAATTCGATGAGTCATCGCGTCAAGTCTCTTTTAAGGGTCTGATCTTTGACTAGCTCAGCCAGAGGCAAGATTTTCAAGGGCAGATTTCGAAAAGGTTCATTCAGAGAGAAAAGAAGGGGATTACTTTAATCAACGTACCGTCAAACCCATTTGCCCTTGTTTACCCTCCTTTCCTGGTAATCCCGGCTCACCCTTCGGACCTTGTATCATTTTTGGCATTGTGAACGAGGCCATTAGGGCTGTGGCGTTACAGGTGCAGCTTCCAGGCTCACCCTTGGGTCCTGGTGGGCCCATCGGTAGTTTCATCGGAAAATCCTAAAATAAAGATCAGCGCATTGTCTTTCATTCTATAGGAAATAATTGGGAAGATCAGTGACCCTTACTTCGTCGTTAGGGTCATATCCTGTCCCGGGAGGACCCGGAGGTCCAGGTGGACCTCTGACGCTCTCTCCCTTATCACCCTTGTCTCCCTTATCACCCTTCAGTCCCTTGGCTATCCATGAAAAGTAAAAAATCAATTACGTCACTCCTCCTATCGCTCCAAAGAACGTCCACGGGAACTTACATTCCGGATTAGGTGGCGGTGGTGCGATAAATGGCGGAGGCTTATTATCCTCCCGATCCTCATCATCGTCCCTACCAATCTGAAAAAAATTACATGTTACGTGTTAATGCTTCCCATTCGCTATTTCATACGTCCCGCTATCTTTCTCTTGGATAAAAAAGAGAGTAAAGAGAAAAGAAAAACGATACACATCCACGGACGACACGTAGAGACAGGTTGAAGCCGTGGCAGCAGCGCTGGGTTAAGACGTTAAAAGCACTCATCTTCACGAGTACGAGCCGTTAGTACTAGAGAGACACGTAAGACACAAGACGTAAGAAACCTCCTGTTAGACACGCTCTGTACAGCCAGAAACTCATTCTCTCTCTCGCATCCAGCATCCACCTAGATCACTAAACTCTGGTTAGTCTGGGACAAAAGTGTCCCCTCGAGTATTCGTCAAGTGTTGCTGCCCGATAAGAAAAACCATGCTCCACATATGTCCCTGCATTTCCCGGGGACCCTTGGATCGCCTCTACGTTTCTTTTTTTTCTTCCTTATACCGAAACTGTTGCACCTACGTAACCAGCAAACACCGGCACTCTAGAAAAAACCTGAGTTTCCCCCTCGCGAGCTGTTTCTTGAGAGATCTCGTGATTTCGTGTTACCTAACAATCTTATCGTACGAGTATTCACTCGTATATATGTATATGCTGCTGTAGGACAATGACTCCGTCCTTAATGTCCGAATAATAATATCTTCATCCCGTAATTCCTCTGATTATGTTTGTTGGTATCGAGAAATTCGTTTGAATAACGTAACCGCATTGCTTTCACAATGCGTAATCCTTTGTCATACGACATCTTCACAAAGCAATTCACGCCGCAGCCACGCGTGCTTCAGTTCAATACGATTGAACGCGCGACACGATTCCAACTCTTGCGTAATTTAATATAATCATCTATATAACACACGCATAGGCGCAACGCACAAAATGCAGTTAACAACGTAGAGACGACATGCGTTGACCATTATAACGTGCTGTACCTGTATAACTATTATAATTTTCATCGGGACCTTCTCCAGCCGGTTTTAGGTATAATCCCTGTTAATTTGACAAATGCCAATATATCCCAACGTCCAAAACACGCTGTGCACGCCGTCATTTCGTTCGAAAATTGTGTATCCCTGCGAAAATCCGCGGCAACAAGCGTTCGGCATTCTTGTTCGCGAAAATTTCGCATGTGGAGACTATATAGTCCGCGTCGGAACTATGTAACGATTTCGGTATTACGCGTACACAACGTACGCGCTTGTAGTGGCGGCAGAATCCGTTCGTTCGGAATCAGATTTCCCGCAAACTGTAACCCGGCGACCACGGAACGTTCCCTTGAAATCGATTAGCTGATATTACAATATTACCCGTGAGGGAATTCATCCGTGGAGAACGTAGTACGTTATGGTGTTCTACAATGTTACGTAAAAGTGGGTCGGATTACACGTAAACAATTGTTCAGTTAATTTTTCTTATATTCTCAAGGAACACACTCGCACAGCCACACGCACATCTATACGCGTTTACAGCCACAGCTTTATTGCGTGTTTAAGGACGTCACAGTAAGTCTCAAGCAATTAATTACTAGTACAATTACGAATTATTCTGCAGGCGGTTAGAACACGTAGAGCCTTTTTTTGCTTTTCGGAAGATTAACATTGATTTTTGGAGAGAAGAAAAAATGCACTCCTTGCGCGAACGATGCTTTTATTAATTGTTGCGAATTTTATTGCTACCTGATCGTCAATGTCAAGATCACCCGAGCCCTCGCTCGAGTTATAATCACCCGAGCCGGATCCTGGAAAGAACTATAAGGACAAAAGAAAAGTATAAAATTAACGTGTAAATTATAATCAGTGGGAATACATAAATGTTTGGTTGATATAAGATATAGATATAGGCGGAGGGAATGAATTAGTATGGAAGTCATTTAAGGGATATGGTTTATTTGGTATTTGGGGAGGGAGGGAGGATTGGCACTAATCATTATTTGTATTGATTAGGTAATTAAGATTTCTCTTACGTAAATCCTATGCGAACTGTAATAGTGAGTGATACGTGGTCCAGTGGCAGCATCACGTGGAAAATATTAATTTGCACGTTATCCGTTACTGTAGAGGCTTTGATTAAAGATGACATTTCAGATTTAATGCTATATGCGAATTTTCGTAATTCGCCAATCGCTGATTCTCTTGGAGATTTCTTTATGTATTTGCGCGCGCAGAGCAGCGAGGGGTATACGTATAAAAGAGTATAAAAGATACAGTGGCGCAGATTCGCCAGTGATAATAAACGACTCGATAGCGGGTAAACGATTTTCCAAGGAATTTAAACCGTTCGCCATTACTAATGAACTGTCCCAATAGTTTCCTCGTTCCAGCTAGAAATTCCAGTGCGTTTCAATTTTCCGAGGAATTCGCACGTCCAATTATTGCCGTAAGAGCACACGTATATACTTTGCAATTTTCCATTTAACGTTACTCTCGACTCTCGGTGGATCCGAGTCGCGTGATTGTCGAATTGTAATTACTAAAAGCCCTCGACTATACCTGTGGAAGATAAAATAATAATGAAATAAAAAAAAGAGTAAGAAATCGCACGAATCACTCCAGTTTGATATCTGCCTGTTTGTCGAATTCTCCTCTTTCCCCTTATATTTTTATCTCAATACTCGATCGTAAGATTGTCATCTCTCGATACCACTGTGCCATCTCCCCTTTTTTAGTTGGAAGCCAGAGGCGTAGTTAACGTTCCATGAAATTAAATTTCTCTCCTCTCCTCTCCTCCTCCGCTCGCCCTAGGATCGGAACTAGCGTTTCGTCCTTCGAGTAAAGAGTAAAGAGCGTAGAGAGACGCGAAAACGATTTGAAAATCAGAATCGAAATGAAAAATGAAAGATTAGGAATTTGACGTTGTTAATTCGTTCCGTTTTGTTCTCGACTTGACAGTTTATTCATTTTTCGGTTGCCACACGGAGCTCACTCACGTGTAATGATTATACCGAGTCATTGGATAGGACTTGAATCCCGCCTTAGGATATTTAAATTGCTTAAGGCCCATCCTTCTCGGGGACTTGGAGGCGCTGATCATTTCTGTTCTCTTTTTGCTTTTTGTTCCTTTTTTTTTTTCATTCGTTTTATTCCTCAACCAAAAATACCTGGCAGCGTGTCCACATAGCGCTCGTATTCGAACCGTTTAATTTTCACGCCTTCGCAGGGCGTCGCGACGCGATAGCAATCGGGAAGAAGGCCGATCCTTATAAACGGGCCCTTTGAGGCCCACCGAGACCCATTCATTTTCGAGTGCATTCCTACACGGTCTCGCCGCAGAATCTTTGGAAATTTGATTATCGTTATTAGCTGGAGTTTCTGAATTTTTGACGCCTCGGGGTCTGGGGCAAAAAATCTGATGAAAAAAGTGAGAAAGTGTAATGGGATAACGCGATCGCGTAAATGCTCTTGAGATTTAATGGGATAATCTGTAATCGGATATTTCTCTTTTACTTCTTATTTTTCAGCTCTGCTTTATCTTGCTCCTTTTACTGCTCAGGGTACGACTGATTAAGTATTCCGTGGCTAATTGGCCGACTAATTCTACGACAGAGCAAAGTGTCTACGTGGTTAACTTAGCTGGAATTCTATAATGAAATTCTCACGTCTAATAGAGCCGAGTACTATCAAAGTGGAACCGCATTGGAGACGCCATAAATAAATCGGTATCTACGATTGTACCCGGCCAGGAAATTGCCATAACTAATGATGTCGATATTCCAATAATTCCCTACGATATCCGTTATTCCATTGAGCTCAAATAAACACCAATATACGTATAGGTATACATATACCGTACAGTATGCAGGCGAAGGATCTGCGAATTCCTTAAAATTACTTGCGCAGAGATGAGAAGAAAAAAGAGAACTAAAGAAAAATACACGTCGCTATCTAAAAATAGAAAAAGTTCCAGCGATTCCGCAAAGTCGTTATATGGATTTATAAATAAAGTCATCGACCGTCTCTGCAGCCGAGATCGTCCGTCTAAAATAATCTTCCAGACGCGAAAACTATACCGAATCTGAAAAAAGACGAGCATACCGATCAGACATGATTTACTCGAATAGGTATAGACGGTGCTCCGAGAAAAAATGAAAGACTTCAAGTAAAGTGACTCTTGTAATTTAAAACCGTTGAAAGAGTCGTCCCATATATTTGTACCACCCAGTAGAAGGCGGACCGAGACGCATAACGATCACGTGTCAGGATCGGGGCCCTCAATATATTTAGTGGGGCCCACTCCGGCAATCGGGAGCCAGACTAAGCAAACTCGAGGGCGGTTCGTATGATTAACAAGGTCCCTCGAAAAAAAATCGTTTCGCGGCCATTTCGTATCTCGAACTTTCTTAACCTTTCTTCTTTACACTCTCCATCTAATTCCATATACCGATCGGCAGTGTTCTAGGACATTGGAGTGAACCGGTATCTATTACTGTCAGCAGTCCAGATGGTCCCCTGTGAATGAAAGAGGATCGGATCTCTTATATACATACAACGAATCGCATTCTATTCGATCACCTCCCCCCCATCGATCCTCCTTTCTGAATTCCTGATCGGTATTCACGATACCGATTGATTGCATCGCGCCAGCATTGTCTTGACCATATCCTCGCTCCACTTACGATTAGTATTACATATGCGTAGACTGTGAACCGTGGAACGTAGGACGCTGAGCGTAGCCGATCTCTATACGTAGGTACTAGCAGGTCTATTTACGTAGCTAGTAGCTGATACTTAGCTAGTAGTCTACGTACGGTCAAGTCGCACCATCCCAACGTTCAGAATGCCAATCAGCCACATCAAAGCTTGACTTCAGTTACGAAACCTATACCTAGAGACCAAAGACGGAATCTTGAACAGCTAGATTAAAGGGCATAAATGGATCCCTAGAGTACACGTGGACTACGCCATGGCCGTCTTAGACTACTCCCATACTTAAACGCACTATTATTACATGGCCATATAACGAGATACGTCCTGATAACTATACGTTCGTACGAGTGTCGTTTTAATCTCTTTTTTTATTTCTTTTATTTCGGACCGGCTCCGTTCTTCCTTCTTCAATTTGGCCCTTTGAATTATTCAAGAGAAATTCAGAGCCCGTTGATGACTGTACCTTGGACGATCCCATTAAACTTGAATATCACGAAGCACGCGCGTGGTACCCTGGTTGGAATTTTTCAAAAAGATCCCCATGGTGTCTTCTATGGGAGCGCTACTTGTTTTCCGCTCAAAATGGAATGTCGGTGCGGTACCGTTATCAAGAGGGAGAGACACATGTGGCATTACTCAATCTACCTATGTGTTCAGAGGTATGTACAATCAGTGTCTTTTGCTTCTTTCGTTATACGAGGCAGGTATCGTACGGTTGGATGCTGCTTTGTTTTTTGTCCTTAGTTTTGTTTTTGTTCCGAACGGATGAAAATACGGCTGGATTGTTTATCGATCAGAGAGATGTATTGGTGCTTTATATTTTTTTTTCCTCCTACGGGTACGTGACAAATAATTCACGTGAGTAGGAAGCACGTCAATTAACTCTCGTAAACGGTACTGCTGTTGGTTTTATCGGTTTATTTGTCGAGAGCGGGAGAAAAATTATGCGATTCAAGTATTTTTCTCTCGATAGTGACAGCGACAACGTTTCACTCTGATATTTGATAATGGCGTGCATTTCGATATTGATAATGACGATTATTCTTTTGTTTGAATATTTTATTAAAAATCGCACGAATGGGAGAAAATGGTTAACGAGGTCAGTGGAAAAATGTGAAAATAATTAATAGATAAATTTATGCCACTTTGAACGTCACGAACTCTGCAGAATACATTATATGTTTGTTGACACATAAAAATTTTATGATTGGCGACTCAAAGGCACGTGACTCAAATGTCGTTAATTACGAACGAGATATATACCCTCGGTGAAAATGACTCCTGTGAATATGAAATTAACCAATCTAACTAGTACTTCAGGACATTGGGACAGCGAACCTTGACATTTGCTGACTGTCGCGAATTAATTGTCATCCTTTTTAGTCATCGTTCTATGAACAATTCCGATACAAATTGTTATTTTTGTACCGATGACGACGAAGCTTGCGACTATCATTATCATATCGTCATTGGCTTACATTGGTATTATTACTCACCATTTGGGTTCGTGTTACTTACTCATCTATAACAGCTGGCTAATCATCCTTAATGACAATACTTACGTCGAAATCACGATTGCACTTGACGAGATCCTGAGGGTGGCCAGGATAGAGCTTCAGCGACTGAAGAACACCCTTTAAAGAAACAACCAAAAAATAATAGAAAATTGCTCGGTTTACAAAATTAGTCATTTTAATCACGAGTCTCGCAGATTTTTCACTCCAACTTAAGTAATCGCGTTAATCGATTGCGGTACGTTAGAAAAAAGATCACAGTCTCCGGATTGGATCATAATCGATCTCGGTCATCTCGAGATTTTCAGATCAAAAAATTCAAGGATTTCCTCTCGATAAAAAAAAACGAAAAACAGTACGTCGTAGTATCTCCAATAGGATTTTAACGATTTCACGAAACTTTTAAATTAACCAAAAACAATCTCAGGCACGTAAAATGGCCCGGGTTAAACTTTGGCAACGTAACCGTCCAATTACGTCCCATTATTCGCTCAACATTGTTTCACCGCTGGGTCCTTATTACTTTCCAAAACTTTATAGATATACAACTTAAGAATTCCTTATTATTTATTTGACGTAACGGCACACGCGAATCCATACGAGCAACATCTTAAAGGTTCAATCTTTCCAAGAGTGATCCCGAGGGATGCTGTGACGAGCGGATCTCTCGATGATCCGGTAAACGATCGATTTCTAGATCCCTACGTAATCTTGCTATCCAATCTCGAGCACGTGGAGAGGAGTCCCGGGCTTTCGTAATGCCGAGCAGTGCCGGCACTGCCCGAACGGTTGTTACGAGATGACTGGATGACTGTCTTATACCGTGTCTGTTGGCTCGGAAGCTAAACAGTATAAAGATTAGTAGGAGAGGGAGGGGCGGGGCGAGGGACGAGGCATCACTTAGGAGAGTCTACCAGCAACATTATATTCGGTACTGGCCACTATCTTTGGTGTGAACGAGACCTTAAGGTTAGTATTCGTATACGTATATATATCGTACAGGTAAGATAGGAACCGACAAAGTATCCTAATAGAATTTAATTTTAAAAAAATCTTTTTAGACAACTTTCTTCAAATTTGCTGCTGGGAATTTTCGAACGATTTCGATCGATCATTAAGATGCGACTAGTCGATCCTATCGGGACTATGATTGATGCCATAGAGTTTATCTATTTCCATCCCTACTTTATAAGCATTGACGGCGTCTGATCATCTGGTGACTCGATATTAAATTTCGGCTTGGATATATTTATTCTGTTCTGGGAACGCTGCTAATTGTAAGGACGCACTGCCGAAGTGAATTTAATCGAAAGTGCGAAACTGCGGCACGAGGCACGCGATATGACTCCATTAACTTGGAATCAAGGAATCTAGGTCGATTCGCTGAAACATTTACCTAGGAATATGTCTGTTTTATATCTTAATCGCCTCTCGCGTTTTATATTTAAACCCAACGCTTGCTTTGCTTTTTCGACGGCGTCCTGGAATTATGCTATCGAATTGCATAAACAGACAAGTTATCCAGGCAGTGGGATTTTCACTTTACATCGTGCTAGAAGTATACGGTTATCTGTAAGCATTCTAAATTTGTCACTACGACCCTGACAGCTATAGGGTGTTTAATAATAATTTTATTTTTTTCTTTCAAAAACATTCCAACTCGTCCCCCTCATATTTCGGCATCGTTCACGTAACGCCTTTTCGGTACTTCCGGGAGAACTCTTTAACGAGAACCCGCCGAACATAACGAAGCTTTTACGAAAACTCAATAAACTATAGAATCGTATGGTACTGCTACTACATAGGACATCGTTGCATTTCAGTGTCGCCATCGCGAAAAGAGCTTTGTTCACGTTGCAATTCTGTCACGACAACGCGGATCCATTAGAAGCCGCCATTCATTTGTTTCAAAATTATGTCGCTGCGTGCCAGACTACGTTCTACCACCTGTACACACAGTCAATACCTTTCACGTGTGTGTTTGTGTGTATATATATATATATATACACGTGTGCCCATACGAGGAGAATGAAAAGCACAGTAACCCCATACAGTATAAGCCCGGCTATTCCGACAAGTATTGTCCGCAGCCAAAGCCCGTGTCTAATTCGATTCCGGCCACTGTAAATTTCCTAAATCGACCATGAGTGAGTGACTATGGGGGGTGGGGATATAGTTAAATTTATTTTCGAATTTGAATTTGGGAAGTACAGGCCCTGAGAAGACCTAACGAAGGAAACAAACGTGACTACCCTAGCTGCCCCCACAAGGCAGAACGGGATAGAAACTTTACCGAGAGTAAAATCCTCTAGGTTTTCCAAGATGGCCAACTTTCTGGTCTCTTGCTCATATTTCCGTAGTCGCTCGATGCATATTCAGCTTTTTAAACGTTGCGCATTTTATAACTGTACTTCATGCATATTTATTCGCGCCGCGATGCAAGAAGCGTCTCCAAGGATTTGGCGGGGCGCGTTATATTCAAAGATGCTGAGAACCACGGAGATATTTTTTTGTTTGTTTGTACGGTACATTTGACGTAAAGGGAGATAAAATCTAGCTTGTCGTTACGTGGCGCTGCTGTTACCGAAATCGCGAGAACAATGCAACAGGCGTCGATTTAAATCTTTGAATCCCATAAACATTCCCACTTATAAGGACTTTGACTGTAGCAGCTGTTTCTTTGGCCAGCTTCCAAATTCTTGGGCAGAAGGACGGGGGCGGGGGTATTGTTTCATCATGGCGCGGTGGGATGCGCTGTTTTCTGAATGCTTTGTAATATTTACACGATACGGCTAGAATACAGGGAGAGACTGCGAATTATTATTCGCGAAACGTAATAATATTCATTTCGCTTATTTTACCTATTGTTCGGCCGCTTTTACTCGTATTCTCGGGAAAGATTCATGTTACTTGTGGCTGCGGCAGAAATTCCTATTCCGTTTATTATTATCATTAATACTACTGTTTCCATTATATCGTTGAAATGGCTGGACACTCGATAGCATCTCTTTCGTTATAAATAAGGGAAAGTTAATACCACTCGATAGATTGGAAATATTGGGACACGCGAAGGAGATACCTTTTGATTAACGTACAAAGAAGAAAGAAATGGCTATCAAGAGAGAATAGGCATTCGGGCCAATCGCAAGATTCCTTTGATGTCCCAATATTACGCACGCACAATAGATTCCAATCGAACTGTAATTTTTCAAGACTTTTCTCAAATTTCTCGATAACGAAGATTCATTGGGCGCACGTATACCTGGAACAATGCTAATTCCCCTAGACGTGCACTGTTAGGATTCGTAAAACGAATACTCGTGTTCGTATTAATATTCGAGGAACACAACGGGCTGCTCTAATTAACGAGTGACACGCGGACAGAAGGTAAAGGGCGACTGACAGAGATAATGAATATAGCATCTGTGCACCGTAAGCCATTTGAAGTTATCGCTGCAGAGGAAAAAAAGTGAAGAAGAAAATTAGGCCATCCTTTTTTTCCTATTTTCCGCATTTTTCGTTCTTTCGCTTCAATGGGAACGGATCGTTCACATATTGGGAGTGACCATGTGTTCAGGGACTTGCGAATGTATATTACCATATCCATGGTATCGTTACTTTTCATTAGTGAGGTTGAAGGTTGAAGAAAAAAATTATTTTATTTCAAAATTAATGTAAAATTAATCGTCCGTCGTTACACGTGCATTCAAAATATTTCTATGAATGTACGAGATTATTTTCGCAATCCGGCATGTCGCGTCGTGAAATAAAATTTCGTGGTTAATGAATATGGGTTCGATTACTCGGAAATTTATTAAATATTCATATTCGCGTACATGGATCTATTTTAGGACTTCGAAACGAACATCCAAAGTTTCTCTATAATATTTCAGTTATCAGGCAGAGATTTGACCAATGGGAACTGACGGTATCTCTATACGTTATTTTATCAAATAATGCGTGGCACTTCAATACTACTAGTTATACCACTCAATAACGCGAAAGGGGGTATTCATCGGTTATCGATCAGCATCGATAATATTATCCTAATGCAATTTACGTAGAAAACACGAATGGATTACGTAATTGTCATTTGATACAATAAATACTCTTCGTTCCACGACTTTAATTGCGAAATCAGAATCAGGCCGGTATTGCTTTTTCCCCCATCCAACAAAAGTCTCTGTATAATCACAGAATTGGAAGCTCACCGTTCTCCTAGTCTCGCGCGAACTGCTTTTATAATTTTGCGAAAAGTTAATTAGTAGACCGCGTCGCGACTATTACCTTGCATAATACCTAGGACCGTTTCAACACTAGGGAATTATTGGATTCGCGTTAGGATCTCTTTTAATTAAGCAAACGTCCAGAGATCAGCTTACCTTACGATATCCCTCTGTTTCTCTCTACTGTCTTTTCTCGCACAGTGTCCATCGACCAAGAGAATTCTTTATCTTTCTTATTCGACTCCTGCAGCGCGATGCTAATTCAATTTATGCTGCACTTTCTATAAGCGAAATCCTCGCGTATTTATTCTTCCTCCTACGGCCTCTCTCTGTCTCTCTCTCGCAAACATAAACGCGCATCCATCATGTACGTGCGAAAATTTACAGAATGAGACACCGTAGCCCCGAGGCCTTCTGAATTTCTTGTATTGACATGAAATTGCTGACACTGGCTCACCGAGTGAGAAAATGCAGTGCACGACAATTGAATGAACAAATATCCAAAGGGCCTCCCCCTCCCCACTTCAGCCTATGGTGGACGCGATTTCTCGAGAAAATCCGCGAAAAGACAATACCTCGATCCTAACACGTGGAGACGCTTGGTCCTTTCGTATTTTATCAGCGCAACAGACTTACACCACGCCTCCAAGAGTTATTTCGCCACACGAGCTGAATCGACAATCGTTCCTGGACGAATTAAGCGCCGATCCTAAATGCGATCGTTATGCGCGACGTAATTCTGTCGCAGACTGTACAGCCAAAAATGTCGTTGATCGCGACGGCGAATGTGATACTTGATTATTAAGCAGGGAATAGTCTAGTTTTGGTATAGGAAGTGCAAATTCTTTTTTAACCATAGATCATACACTTATTATAGATGGCTTGAACCCAGAACGAACTCTAAGTGGTTGTATCAGAAATAAATGTAGGATCGGATAAGAAAATTGAAGAGGAAGCAAGAATTTCATTTTATTTAATTCTTGGACGACTTAGACTGGCTTCGATTCTGACGATGAACTTCTTTCAATTATAGTGAGGGACACGCTGGTAGAATTTGATTAGTGTAATAAATCGGTGAGTGACTGGATACTCAATATTATAACGAGGCTGCCAAAGTAGACTGACTGATCGATATTAACACGTGATCAACACGAAACGCCGCTTTATTTCGATCGAAGCTCCGAGAGCCTTCATTGGCTTCTCATTCGCGGCTAGCATGAACATTTCAGTTTTGATTCGGGCAGAAAGTCTCAGGCATTCCGTGTACGTGCCAAGGTGCTTGGTTGGCAGGCCTGGCGTGCGCCAAGGTTTGATTTATGAATCAGCAGCTCGTCAATCCTCGACACTTTAGTGACGCAGGCAGTTACGCTAGCACCTGCTAACAACGTGCCAAAATTCATCCCTTATTTCGCATAACCGATCAGACTCCAATCATAGAGATTTAACCGTTTATTACCTTGGATCGTTAAAATCCCTAGAAAATGAAAATTATTCGTCACTGCAATTGTAACCTGCAGCTTCGAATTTAAACTGCACGTGGGCTTTGTGCAATTGTGACGCAACAGAATCTCTCTGTACCAGGAAGAGGAGCACTTCGTCAGTGCATTACGTTGAAAACTCCAAATATGTTTGAGGTCGTATTATTATATTTATATGCAATTTATATATGAGAGAGAAAGAGAGAGAGAGATAGAGGCAAGTACTACTATCTCTTCAAAAGCAGAGTGTCTATACGATATTAAATAGACGCAAGTGCTAGTCTGGCTTGAGTACTTCTCATCAGCTAATGTCACTATAGTGCCCGCTTTCATATTAATACAACGTGTGAGTGTAAAAAATTTACGAGAAGTCGTCAAAGTACGTGACGTCATATCAAAGTGGATATCCACTTCCACGTATTGTAAAACAGAAAAGTACCTTATACCGACTACGAGTACTCGGTGCACTCTCTGCTGCACTCTTGTACAGTCTTATTCAAATAAAAATTATATTAAAACGACTGGTCCACGTCTAGCCTTGACCTGTTCCGGTTCCAGGGCTTCGTAAGTCTAACTCGTTCGGTCGCATTGATAATTATAGCAATTTATTTGCGGTAAACAGGAACCGTTAATTCCAGTCATGGCGTAATGCGCATACATGCATCAGCCGAATAAATTATGCAAGCACACAGCGTACAAGCCTATAGAGACATGTGTGCACACGTGTGACGGAAGAGCCGACAGCACGTCGCATAGAATTGAAGACGAGATTTTCA
Source organism: Pachycephus smyrnensis (assembly GCA_030142225.1). Taxonomy (NCBI): domain Eukaryota; kingdom Metazoa; phylum Arthropoda; class Insecta; order Hymenoptera; family Cephidae; genus Pachycephus; species Pachycephus smyrnensis. The sequence goes on along the minus strand of JARQST010000320.1, from coordinate 667,033 downwards.
TACCGCCTATTTATCGACGTCGGCTCGTTTCGAAGAAATTTTTTTCTCTTTTAAAACCCTCGCCCAAATGCTTTGAGATTTTTCAAAATTTTCAAGAAAACATCCCATGCATTTGTACACGGATTGCTGAAAATTCTGCCGAATCAACTGACGTTTCTGCCCTCCTTAGGGAATCCTTTATCTCCCGCTTCGTGTTTACCCATTCGCAGTTGCATCTGGCACAACATATTCCAAGTAATAACGTCCAGGTCCCACATATGCGATTATTATAACGAACGTTGGATTCCCCGTGCGATAACAGGACCTGTACCTAGCCATTGATCCCAGAGGACTGGAGGATCAGTCTTCTCTGTACGTCTCCCGGAGTTCGACGTGATTGGACAACTCGGGAACAAACTTGAAGCCACTGCATGTGCAGCAGTACGTATAGCAAGTGGAAGGAGAGATCATAATTTAGAAGGTGAATATATATATCTGCATATGTGAGTACGAGCTGCATACGTGGCTATAACGTTGCCGCAGATGAGTTATATCTTCTATTACGATTCGAGAATGTGAAAACAAATTTTCATCTCGATAGTAAAAACGGAAACTTCCCAAAAGCCACGATGATAATTCATCATAAAAGTTTTGGCGAGTTGCTTGCACTTGCTGAGGCTAACTTTGGCAAATTGGACCGCGCTGTTTGGCGAACCGTAGTGTCACTTGCGTCAACGTGACTTTTTCAGTTGCATTCGTAATGCAAGTGGATGCTGTGGAGTTGTATCCTAGATAGTATTTGCTTGCATCTACTTTAGGCATGGGGGGAAGAAAGGAAAGAAGGAAGGAAGTGGAGGCAATCGAAATACGTGACTAGATAGACGCGTAGGAAGCGCTGTAAGGATATGGGGGATGATCAGTATGATATCGTAGTTTGAGAAAGTCTACGTCTCCCGGGGTGTCGCGGGAGCAACGAGAGCAAGGGGAACAACTAGGGAACTGTGGACCTGGGAGCCTGGAGTAATTTGTCCCCAAAGTTAATTCATTGTTCCGTGTCGCTTCGCAAATGCCACTTCTAGCAGGGATTACGTGTATCTGTTGAGAGATACGGTGATGTACAGTTGAAACGCATCAGTCAGATTTTACGACGGCCATTTTGATGAGTACCGTTTGACTCTTTTTATTTTATTATTCTATTGTTGTAGGGAGATACAAAAAAAAAGTACGGAAGGATTGAATAGATTTGGGTTACGTTGTGGCGACGTGCTGGAATGCCCTACTTTTTCTTGGTACAATCCAAGGGATGCTGGGTTTATGGAAAAACACCAAAGATATTCTACGGTGTACCACGTCTGAGTTGGTGGCTTTAACCGAGTCACCACTTCAACTTGAAAAGAAAGTCGTTTGGAAAAATACCCCTTTCCCCTTTTATCCCTTACCATCCTGGGAATACATTATCCAGTGGTCGTGACTCGTTCGGTTAAAGCGATTTGGATTACCCGGTAGCTTTTCTACGATTTGACGTCGACTATCGTTTTTCGAAATTCCATCCTGAATGATTTACGCCCTGAAAGGCGTGCCTTCTTTGGGAAGTGCTTCATCAGGAAAGAAAATCAGAACGTTACGTCAACGACCTCGGCTGAAACGAAACGAGCAGCACTTACCGACGTTCGTCCTGAGTAGAATCTTCCGAGGAGTTCTTGAAAAGAGATAACGAATTTTCAAAAGATGAAAATTCATTTTCTTCGTTTTAAGAAATTCTCAGAGTCATCCCCCTCTGTCTCAGTAAGAAACGCACCCCGATTATAAGTGTCTCTACAGGCTGCTTAAAACGCCGAATGCTGTAAGATTCGTGGACCAGTTGCATGCCTTTCTCATAGTTACACGATGCTTGCGTATCCGACATTATTAATATGCATGCAGTATAGAGGGTGAAAGGGTCGAAGGGTGGAAGGAAGGAAGGGTTTTACAAGCAAGAAATTCGCAAAATCATGGAGGCCAAGGCAGGACAGTTCCACTGGTTGAGGGTTCTAACTGAGTTAAAAGTTAGTCGAGCTGCATCGATGCTAACTTATTCCCACACGTGCACGCCTGCATTCGTGTCATTCCACACCGGTGAATACGTCCACGTATGCGAACCTTTTGAACCCTCGAACCTTCAAGACCTCGTGTGCTCTAAGCTGGAATGGTCGAACTGTCGACAAACCCTCTCGACGTAAAATCCAATCGAAATTCGATTCTCAAAGAGCGCGTGCTAATTTTCATTCGGTAATTTGACCGGGTGACCAAGTCTCCCTGTAAATGAATCAAAAAGAAAAACATCCCCTATTTACCAGTCTTATTGGACTTACGTGCTTCGTAGCCGTGTATCCCGTGAACTGTTGCAATCTGCTGCTAACCACCTTTGATCCTGACGGTTGAGTCTTTTCTTCGCTCTTCTGCCAAATACCGATCACTCCTGTGATTATCAGTGCCGCCAATGTGCCAATGCCGATTAGGAGACATAGGGTGACTATTTTACTACGCGGTGATATAACCATCGCCATTTTTATGATTTAGATGTTAAATTTCCTCGTTTTAATTAGGGGAGACAATCTGATCTTCTTTGATGATTATAATTTTATTATGTCGGTATATTCGAATATCGAGGATATATCAGGAAAGTGACAGTGAATCCTTCGTAATCTCATTTGGCAGGATTATATGTCTGTGGATTTTACGTAATTATTTTTTATTTTATCAGGATGACCGATAGTCCTTCTTCTATGCGATTGTCTAAACTCGTGGATACTTCGGGATGGAGTCCTAATAGATTTTCCGCAATCACATTTATTTCTTTACGATCAAAGCGTTATTTATTTATTTGATATCTTGTTTCATTGTATCTCTTCGATAATATCTCTCTTTAAAAGTAACCGATATAATCGATACTTTCAAGATTTACTTGTATCACAATACTTTACCGATAACGTTCACACAATTCAATAAACAAAGTACGCCGAAATTCCATTATCCTTTTCCAAAACTCTTCTTTCGAATTTGATTAATCTGTATTATCCTTATGCAGGCATTATCTTATTATTATTGTCTTGCAGCATAATCCACCGAGTCTTGAAAATCCATCGATAACGCCTAATTTATTTAAGAGTTCAATAACCCGACTCACAGCTTTGACCCCTGAGGTCAACTTTAATAATTCACAGGATTTCTCAGAATGACGACTTCGCGCACCAGATTGTAAAATCATACAGGAGCCGACGCTCTTATTTTCCCACGGTCTGCCATTCGAATATCTCAGCGCGCAATTCGCGAGTCGAAAATTCTGCGCCGAAAGCAACGCGCACTTCAGAACGTACCGGACGTGTCAAATATCTGCGAAGGGTGAAAAGCCTATATCTAGTTGCGAAATTTGCATTCGTACGACTCAATATTTGGTAGCGTAAGCAGGAGTGCATAAAAGGAGAGCCAGGGACGTGACGCTAAAAGGGAGGATGACGTGGGAAAAAGAGATGTCGATTGTTGGATGCTGGATGCCCGTGGCAGAGGAATTCGAGATGCAACGTGTAAGAGACATGCAGATGAGTGCACTTCGTTCATGGTTGGGGGCTCTGGGATTTCAACCCCTAGAATCAGAAACTACCCCCGACTACTTCTGGTACCACCCCACCAACCGAAACTCTAATATATTTTACCTACTTCCTCTTTCTTTTTACCCTCCTTGTATTTTCGCCATTTGTACAACCCTTCCTCCCTTCTCCTCCTACTCTTATCCTGAACTGCGTCCTTTTTCATCAGGTGACGTGACTGCACGCAGGTATACAGGGAACGAGTGCTGAACTATCAAGATGAAGAAGGGAAAAGAACAGGAAGAGAGGACGAACATCAGGATCATAAGATCCTCCCAAAGGACCTTTTACTTTAGAATGGCATTCTATTTCTGTGCAAATTCATGCGAAAATACTTGAAGGAATTATGACGTTCTCGCTGTGACTTTTCAAAGGACTCGTGTTCCTGACGCGTTCACGTGACTATCCTTGCGAAACAGTCCTTGAGAACTCTTGAAGATTCCTGATCGCCGACTACTATCGTATCCTCCTAGTTTCTCGATTTTCTTGAAAGTTTTGAATTTCCTTCAAACCGGAAGTAACAGCCCTTTCAGCGCGAATGGACCTTCGTCTCTCTCGAGACGAAATTGCCAAACTCGAATTCCTGAGGACTTGGAAGTTGCAGGTAGAAATACCCACGAGTCTACGGCACATCCATTATATTGGCTTTTCTATCCTTTCAGTGCTCCTAGTGAATTCCACATGTCTCTCATTTTCCTTTTCTATTTTTGGAACTACTTTTTAAAGTTCAAAAATGGAAAGAGTGCCGTGCGAGAAACTGTCGATTCTCCTTATACTTTACGCGTCTCGTTAAGAAGTTTCTTCGCGTATCAAGTAATGGCAACGTATTTCACCCCTGACCATCCCTTCTTTCTCGGGCCCTTTGGCACGAAGTTTATACGCTCCTGAACGTAAATCGGGATTTCTCGTGTCTCGCGCAACCACTACAAAGATATATATTCGCTTCCACACTTTTCCGCTTACTCCACAATTACTTTTGGACGCTCCTATACTGCCGTGGTAGTTTTACTCAATTTAGACTTTTCATGCTCTGAATACACATCCTGCTCACCGGCCCTGACGATATTTTTTGGATTTACCGAAACTCAAGTTCTTAGCCGAACGAGGGAAGCTGCTTAAATTGACCCGAAGATTTCTTCGAAATCAGAAATTGAAATCTTATCGCGAGGATTAATCGGGAAAAAGTGACGTTTTCTTAATTGGAAGATATTTAGAATTTGTCCGGAAAAATCTTTAGAAAACCTCGACACTCGATATCCAATCGACTGTTCCAGCGTCCCGTAAAAATATTAAAATATACAGTCCACGACATTACAGTTATGCTCCGGTAAACAAGTGGATTAAGCTTGGTAATAATATTTTACTGATCACTCTGTAAAAGCTCAGCGAATCCCATTATACGGAAGTTTAAAGAAATTATTATCGTTGAGAAAATAACGTGCGTTGAAATACAATTATCATTACGACGTTCTTCAACGATTCCGTGTCTCTGCGATTCTGTCGCAGGTCTCTCGATTGATAAAAAAATCACGAGTAAAGTGACTCTATAATTTAATAATTTTTTCCCTGCTCTCTAATTTTCTTCGCGTTCAATCGACAGCTGCCAAATCAATCGAAATGGTCCTTCCGCGTTATCCGACGTACTACGCACCATGTTGATAAAATCCTATATTTCTGACCTAAATTTTAAACTCTCTAAAATCCTCATCTATTTATCCATGCATCCGTGTATGCCCACTAAGCCACCAGCACGATTCACGTATGAAAAAAAAAATCCATTAGCTAAAACTACCCTCGATCAACACTCGACGAATTACGGGCGAATTCTCATTGAGCAAAGTTCAACGAATTTCAATAGATCTTCCGCCACTCTACGTTATCGGCGTTAAAGGTGGATATAGAGAACGCGTACAAGTATATAGATAGAAATGCGTGAGGAATAAAGCGATGAAGTGACGACGAGCAGAGCGTTTTGTGCCTCTTTCGCTTTTTCGTTATCTGTCGCGAGCGACAGTCGTCAGTCGCGATTAATGCGCGGTTCATAAACAACCCTTGCCGGCGGCTTTTGAGCGCGCGATCTTTCGGAGGTAATGGTGGTGCCGCCGTCCGGCCGTCCGACGAACTAACCGCTTTGCGAGGTTGGATATGACGACGCGCAACCCCAGTAGCGTCGCGACGCCTGCCAAGGGGTGGGGACCGTCGGCTGGGGTTGGTACCTACTCCCACTTTTGCTACTCGGACTAGCAAAATAAATAGGGAATAAATAGCCAAGCCAGACCTGACCGAACTACCCTACCCTACCCTAGCTGTACACAAGCACAGAGGCATTGCACCCTCTCTAACACCCTCGGGCTATAGGGGCTACGTAACAACCCCGTCGCACTTCAAAATTTGCGAGAAGTCGTTGCGGACTTGTCTCTTTATTTCTGTCTTAAGTTAGCTGGATGTCCTACTACACGGGATACCGAAACAGCTATGGGTTCAGACTTCCTGTAGGGGGTTTGATGTTATTAAGTTTCCTTGCCTGAGGGAGGCACAATCCCCTAAGAATTATACTTAAATATTTATTTTTATCATCATTATTTTATTCGATTCCTTCTGGCTCTAAACTTTTCAATTATGCATTTCCTTGCGAATCGTTTACTTCATCCCTTAAGGTGTTTCGTTGTTTGCAACGCGCAGACATTATAAACAGCCCTCACAAACTGAATATTTCATTTGACTTTTCGAAATTTCGAAAAACATCTTCTCATATACATCCTCCATCCGGAGATGAGAAAAAGATAAAACCTTCCGTCCCTCGTCAAACTTGCAGAATATAAAATGTTATTTCGAAAATGCGACACGACAGGCAGATTTCTCAAATTTCTCCATTCCTGCAAATGCTATACGTCCGTCGATAAGTCTACCGAATTCATGTATTTGCAAGTAACAGTTCGCGCGCAATTTTCACGCTTCCCTGAATTTCCACATAAGTCGATTCCCATGCGTGTGAATGAAAGGGAACACATGAATAAAATCCTGTGATATTCCATTCTCGCGTGAGAAGTAGGCGTGAGCATCCCACGAAAAATTGATTTGCGCGTTACGTATTCGACGTGGGACAAAATTTTGCACACGGAACGAATCGAGTAGCAAGTTCGTATCTGCATAAAAATTCCGCCATACAATTTCCATGCAATATTGCATTCATAAGTTGTTGCCAAACCTGCAACACCGTGTCTTACCCATGAAATAAGATTTTTCGCGTATTTCTACCTTTATACTTAAACAGAAAAAAAATTAAATACTAGATTCGACCGCCTAACCCTCAAAACCAGCATCCCTCTTTTGGTCCAGATACTTCCAACTACTCTTATCCTACCCACTAAAATGGTATATACATATTCCAACAGTATAGTATACGACACTTCTTTGCTTTGCTGGCAATGTATTTTTCTCTGGCGCGCGCAGCATCCAGGTGTAACTGGCTGCTCGGTCTGAAGCCAAAAGAAGGAAAACGAAGCCGATTACTTTTATCTGAACAGTACAATGCAAGGACAGGTGTAGCCAACTACGTAAACTATCCCCTATTTATTATCCCCAAGGAGTACATAAGTTCTACCTGTATAGGGGTGGGAAGAGAACTTTCTAATCGCATGCCCATTTCTGTAGTTATAATCTGAACATTCATACGTGGTTATATTATAGTTCTACGACGTATACACCTTATACACCATGCTGTATATGGCGGAAAGAGAATTCTGATAAGCGAATTACATTAGTAGAAATAGGCATGAGTGCATTCCGTAGATAATAGAGAAATCCAGCAAGTCGATTTGATCCTGCATTAAGCCTGATTCTAGATTGCTTCGACTGCTTACAGGTTACAGGTCGTTTCACATACTGCACTTGGAAAACTTGTACGATTATTGGTATTACTGTATCGTCTCTGCTTCCACTCTGTATATCCTGTATACTCTATATATATATACTGGTTGTCCCTGTTAGCTGTTACGATATCAGAAGAATACAACTACCAGCGGGTGAAGCTTTGTCGGTTATCATAACGCGATATGAGAGAATCCACGATTTTTCTTATACTTGCGATACTGCATTGTTACTACCGCTATTGCACAGTAACGATACAATAGCCAGTTTGCTAAACTGTATGGCAGAAATAGCATTCAGCTGTAAAACGTATAGATAGTGAAGATTATTTTTTTCTTGATTTACTCCCCCATACTTTTTTTTATCATCCATGATATCATGACAATTTCGTACTTCGTCTCTGGTTTAGTGATGCTGTGTTCTTTAAACGATTCAGCAGGGTTCTCAATAAAGGCTAATGGTATCCATGGAAATGATGCTGCAGTCCAATTTATCGTGCTTGGATCGCATAATGCATATGCTACTCTAAATGATAAGTATACCGTACACGTTGAAGTGGAACACGAGTCCAGGAGGATGCAGGAATTTAGATAAAAATGTAGGTTGGTATGCAGGATATATACGTATCAGTAATATGTATCCTTATCAAAGACATCAAAGAGGTTCAGTTACTTAGAGGCTCCTTACTTTTTATTATATCTTGGTATTACTACGGTAGATTTTACATAACTTCTTCTTTTCTCTGTTCCTTCTTTGGACCCACGCGCCAAATAGTATTTTCCATCTAGCTTTATGCCTATTGGCTTTCGCGAACTTTCTTCTCTCTGCCAAATTCTCGCGAATCTTTTCTCCTGCCGGAGTCGCCATAAATTTTGGCAGATTCGCATCGCTATCAGTGTGGTCCTTCTATATAGCTTTCTGCACGAAACGAGAAACTTTGGATTGTTACCAATATCTTCGTGGTCCTTTCTCTGCGTCACGGATACACACGCACTCTCTTTCTTTCTTTCTCTCTCTCTCTCATTTTCTCTTAATTCCTTGAAGTAGTGGTGGGGGAATATTTTCTTAAGTTTTTTGGCTGTTTCAAGGAATAGCATGTCTTTCTGTAATCGCTTGGAAAACTACGGTCTGGTATGATGTTCCGTATAATCCCTTTTTTTTTAGAACCGTTCTTGGCATAATCCTTGTGTTGTATCTTATCCCGTATCATTCTAGATCCAGGAATTCTAACTCCTCCGGCTAAACTATTGTCGTCGTTTGATCTCTGGATATGGCTAGAAATACGCAAGAACTGTGCAGGGGTGAAATTCGATTGGAGAAGAATTTATCTTGTATCTCTGGCTGAAATGCAGGAGGCCCTTCAGAAGTGCCATATCTTCACGGAGATGAGATCGGAGATAGCACGGAAACGATTGCGCTTAGAATTTTTCCATTTCCGTTTGTAAGGAGCACTTTGAACCCTTTTTGCCCTCAAGCGGTATTCCCTTAAGGCTTTGGTTATCTCAAAGGGTTTCTTCTCGTCGTGGGTTATTGTTCTCACAGCCAGCTGAATTTCCTTTCTTGGAGTCGTCATGAGGTCAAGACAACAATGCTTATAACTAACAATTAAAATATGGCATATGCAGCAACCCTATGATTTTTTCCTTTCATGTAAAATTTTTCTTCATTACACCTATCCATGCCTATAACTATTCGCAATGAGATAGAATATATTAAACAGGATAAATCAATCCTTTCGTTTCACTGTGAGATTCGTGAAAATGAAGAGGACGACACTTTTCCCGGCATTTATCCTAGCTGGGTGATTGCTACTGTTTAGATGGGCATCTTTTGATTGCGGGGATTTATATAAGCGGCCATCGGATAACAGGCATTCGCGCCATCCCCATTCGCCGCAAATTCGATAGTCCTTCCCTTCGGGCCTTTAACCTCTTTCTACGTAATATCATCGGAATACGTGAAACTTGAGCTTTTCTTCTATTGCTAATTAACTGGTGGCTATCCGAAAGTTTTAAGACATGTATTGGGTGTCAAATCAGTGGATTACTTTTTGATTAGTGAGCGAGTTAAACTGCACTTGACTTAGCGCGCAAGCTCGGGGCTCTTCCGCGATAGTCTATTATCTATCGGGTGGGATTTGGAACGATAAATCGAGTCAGCTACAGGCAGAAGGAAAGTTTCTTAACGCTGGAAAATCCAGCTTTTTGGAAAATTAAACCCCCCTAAATTCTCAAGAATCTGCCATCCTTTTTCACGGCAGCTTCTTGCTAGAGTGAATAGGCAGAGGGCGGACTGCGTCGCGACGCTTCGCCAGTTACCCCTACCAGCCTCGAGGATAATCCTTTCCTATCCTATTTACTTCCTATTGGATGCAGTTCCGCTAGTTTTCTGCTCGCAAATAATGCCGGGAATCCTGAAAATGGTTAAAGTTCTGCATTTACAGTTTGCCGGCAGATAAAGTCGCGTTGGTCAACAAAATCTTTATTATGTAGCGAATGTGCAGGACGGCTGCTAAATTCCCTAGGAATATTTACGGCGCCCCGATGCCACGTTAGCCAACTACACAGAAAGTAACAGAGTGCCAATATTTGAGAATTTTTGAAAAATCCCTTTGACGCGAAAACTCGATACAAATTTCTTCCTCCTTTAATAACGGGAGCTGCACGGTTCGAATCTTTATTATCCAATAAAGCAAAAAGAGTGCTGGTCGACACATTGCGACCAAGGGATAAAAAGGAAATGGGGGACCGAAGGAAACACGTGGAGTATAACGTAGCCGGGCAACGAGATGAAAGCATATAGTCAATTGAAACATAAATTAGCATTGATTCAAATGAAGTTCGCGGATGGAAACGTGTGTACCGTTTAATAAATTATTCCAATTTCCCAGTCGGTAATTGTCTACGTTGTTTTTTCAGGGTAAATAATTCTATCCGATAATTGTACACTGGGGCTTATACGAGATTCTGGCAAAAATTTGTTTATGCTAATTTCGTTCCGGTTGAACGCTGTTAATCACTTGCAATCGTATTAACATCTCGCCGAGGGAGAGAAAAATGGACTGTACTTCCCGCAGGCTCTGAGGGAAAATTGAAGTCTTATTCGAAAGATCCGCGGACGCGGACGTTTTCTTGACTAAATCCGAAGGCATATTGATAGCGGGAATAAATTTGTAAAATCGAGAAACACGTCCGACGGAATTTATTCAGAATCAATAATCAATTTACTGTCCGGTCGCCGTCGGTCGGGGTACTGGAATAATATGGCGTCGTTATTGGCTCGAGTTTATGCCAAGAAAATAATCCACGTCCATCAGTATTTAAACGAATTATTCTCAGAAGAAGAAAACATGGCGACTACTCTCCTTGTAAATTTCATATGCTTCCTGCACAATTCGAATCGGCTAAATAATTGAATGCCTTCCTTGGAATACTAAAATTGGCGAGTAGCTGAAAAATATTTTATCTAAGATTTGAGAATGGAATATGGCCGTCGTGGTGTCCTTTGCTACAGTGGAAACTACCCCAGAGAAACACAAGCCCTAAACGTTCCCTGGGGACGTCGCGGATGTTTAACCTACACTTTAGGAAGTGCAAGGGTGAATGGTTGGCGCAGGAGCCGAAGGGTCAAGTCAAAGAGGAAAAGAGTCAGTCTGTCGCGCAGTACGGAAAAACGAGAAAGTGAGGGGAAAAAATGATACTCGGAGAAAGAGAAAAGTGGAAAATCCCATGAGAACTATTTCCAAGGCCCAGTCGCTCCTCTTCGAAGCGCGCCTTTCGCGCAGGTACAGGAAAATTTTTATGCCTCAGGCAAATTACAATGAAAATCTCCAAGAAGCGAATTCGCAGTCGTCTACAGAGGGTTGAAATGGCTAATTTTATGCAACGAAGTAATCCCTGCGCCTACCTTAGGCTTCTGCTCTTTCTTCTTCTTATTTCACAATGGAATCTATGAGGTCTCCTTCAGTGCGTATTCCTTACAGTTTTCCAAGTATCGTCGGACGAGTCTTTTGCTTAACAAGCCGGAAATCTAGTCAGCCTGAAAATTATACGTCGCGCGCTGCTATATACGCGGAGGGACTACGTGAAACGGAAACGAAGAAATTTCACGAAGGTAGAGAAATAAAGCAGGTCATTCCCAACGGTGCAGTTTCTCCTCTTCTAAGATCTTGAAATTCGATTCTCATTCGACTCGCCATCAACGCTTGTCTTTCCGAAGAGCACAGGCGATCTTCTCGCAGAATATCCTGATCACGTAGTGTAGTCATAAAGAATAAGCAGGGTTCGAAAAAAAAATCAATAATTTCGTAATCCTTTTACATCCCCGATGCATTAATAACTCGATATTTCCCTCCTGCCGATGATTCAAGCTATGGCTGTAGCGATTTTCATTATTTAAGTAATCTAAAGATACCTGGGGCACGATTAGAGCGAGCAAACTGGTACAGGACGAAGACGAAGACTCAAAGTAAAGTAAAAAAATGGCACGCAAGTAATTTCAAGTCGGAGGATTTTATAGGAATTAGTCCTGCGAGACGGCGCATCGGCAACCATTGAGACTGGTCCATCAGCAACCGGAATAGCCCGGGGCCGGAAAATGGGCAGCCAGAAGTAAAAGTTTTCCAGGCTGCTGTTATCCCGAAGACATCAAAAGTCAAGTAAGTGTAAGGGGATGCTGGGAATGGAGATGGAGATGGAAGTTGAGGCGAAAGTAAGGAGACGATAAGACCCCATAGGAACGACATTACCGACTTGAACTTGCTTGTACTTTTCGCCCTTAGAATCTCTTTATATCCTTAGCAAACCGATCTGCCTTCTTCACTTCCTGCCTTCGTTCCTTCGCCATTCTCTCTCCTCTCTTCCTCAATCTTTTGATTCGGTGCGAAGAAAATTACCCTCGATTTACGTTTAAAGCTCGAGTTCGTAGCTCGATTTAACACAAAGATTTAGCTTTGCAGAGATTTTCGAAAATCTCGAGCAAAATTAACGTGGTGATATTTTTATAACATTTTCATTACCAAATTGGCGTTTACGCACGTATGTATCGAGGAGTGAAATCTGCGAGACTCGTTTAATAAAAATAATACATTTTTTATTTGGACAAAATACCGACTGATCGACTTTATTTGTCAACTAGTGATGTAGTACTGTACGGTACGGTCCAGTGGTTTTCCCACGGATAATCTACAGAAGAGTGAATCCACTGGTGTATCCTAGTAATGAAATTTCTATTCTAATCTACTCACGTCGTACTTTCCCTGAATATTCGGTCCAGCTTGAGCGATGTAAAGAGTGCTCGCAGTGTCGAAAACCAATTCCTGTGGGATCCTGGTGATTCGCTGCCGAGACATTTCGTGGCAATTTAAATAAAGGGTGACGTCCGTAATTGAGACTTTGAAGATAATTTTGGACCATCGCTTTGTCAGAGGCGGCACCGTGAATTTCGCTATCTCTTCAGAATGCGTGTGTTCATCCGAATTCGTGTAAACCAGAGAAATATTTTGATTTGTTCCTGGTCCCTCCTGAGACATAAAATGGACATACGATGATTTAACCTATCGCGTCGAGATGGTTGGGTGCCTTGAAAAAAATCTTTAGCTAACATTTTTTATTCTTCACTTACCGACAATCTTATTCCCAGCTGGACGACCGTCTCGAAGGGGTTGAGAACCGCGAAGAGATAGCTGCTGCTGGAGGACATGGATTTGAAAGTGGCAACAAGGGTAAATTCCGCAGGCAATTTTTCAGGCAAGTACAGTCTGTATGGCTGTTTGACTTCGGAGCCAGGCCGAAAGCCAAAAGCCGGAAAACCATCGAAACCATCGTCTATATATTGGTATTTGTCGTCGCTCGTGTAAACAGCAGCATCCAGTAGATCAAATTCGGTTTCTGAAACAGAAAATGAAAAATTTTAAGTCCGTGCATCAAACGGCTAAATTTTTGGAAAATATTCCACGCTCGACGTACACGACTTTAAATAGTCGTGTTTTTCGCGCGAAACGGAAGTATTCGCAGGTGATAATTATGAGGGAAATAAATCGAGGTATTCGGGGTGCATTTACGTTAGTCGATTACCGATCGACCAAAGCGCTTTTAATGCTAGGTTTAACTGGGCACGTCAGCGAATCGGGCTATCGCAGCTCAACACTCGCTGATATTGATAGGTCGATAATTTTTGCACGTTTTCAAATATTTCACGCGACAGATAAATCGTCGATTAAACTATCATGGAATTTGATAAAAGTATTCGAGCAAGCAAGTAAAAAGTTTGTAACCAGTGAAGCACAGATGGAGCATGTACAAATTTCATAAATGAAATCCATCATTCTCTATAAAATTATTGCGAACAATTTTTAGATATCTACAGGGTATCCTATATCGCAGCATATATAATCGAACGAATGCTTAGCGCAGCAGAGTTCGTAAGATGGCAGACGGATGGCGCCAGAAGTAGTCTCGATTCAGCCATTCTGGCTTCCCGTTACAGTCGCTACCTACTTCGTTCCTTCATAGGTATAAATCCTCTACTACATGACTCTATTAAATACCCTGAAACCACGTGATCTGCACCCCTACGATCGGAACCTAACCACTACACCCTTGACTCTCTGCATACCACATTGCGTCGATACCTATCGATAGTTTTGAATGACCTGAGTCTGTCCATCCCCCACACCCTAATGAAACCATTTTCGAAATCGTATAGGATACCAATCAGTATCAAAATTGCATTAAAAAACCGAACCGACTGAAGGCACCGTTAAAGAAGTTTCAGGCGAATGAAACAACGAGTCAAACTCGAATAATGGCCGCGTGCCTTTTATAACACTGTAGTCGTAAACCTTCCTGATTTATAACCCGTAAAAGTCGGATTCGTATGAAAATTCCTGCCCGTGAATGTCTCTCGTATAACAGGACTTTGTGGAGGAAAAAAAGAAATTGTTCCTCAAGTATGAGTTTCTATGTATGCTGACACTCAGGGGATGCAGACAATACAAAGTTACGTCGAATATACTACATTCCTGTAATTTTCGTACACCCTATAGATACTTATTCCAACTGACTCAGAGAACAGCCGCGCACAACAATAGTGGCCACGCCACTCTAGTAAGACTGTTGTAAAACCCTCGAGGGAGTTTGAAGGGAAAGCTCTGTTGATTTAGGGCGACTTTTGTAATACCCCGATTCCTAAGAGGTGGCGTGGCCACGCCACTGCGTGACGTAATGGGTCCCCGGAATTCGTCTGTCATCGCACTTGGAACTTCTCCAGGGTACGAGGCGGGTGCGAAAATATTAATTGAAAACAGGGTTAATTGGAGTGCCTGTTGAATACGGCGCGAGGGTTGCGATAGGGTGTACGTGGGAACACGGTGTGTACTCGACACTTGACTGGATGTATTAATAGCAGTCAATGCTAGGAATTTTTTTTTCCAAAGAATTCAATGCGAAAACGTAAGAAGAGCAACGGGAGTATATATATATATAGACGGAATTATCGCAAGCTTTTGGACAGCCATCTTTTGTTTAGTTAGGCCTTTATGTAGAGGGGTAGGATTTTCGATTCTGCGATGCCCCCCTTTTTTTCTTGTTCCGAGGGTAAAATTGATGATGCTGATATCGGGGCAAATCTTGGTAATTATTCTCCTTTTCTCGAGGAGCTTTTGTACGTGCTCTTTGATGCCGACTGATACAATGACTCACCGTCATTCGATGCGATGATAAATAACTTCGTCAACTCTTTCGCAAGTTACCATCCCTCATGTTCTCTCGAAAGGAGATACTTTAGGTAAAAATTAAATTACCTTCAACTTTCATGTAAAAGTTCGACCGAATAAATTCGCGCGGTAGAAACCCTCACGAACGATGAACCAAAAAGGAAAAAATCAAAAGGAGGTTCTTTTCATGATTCTATTAAAGATGACGGAAAATAAAAATCGTTTATTTCCGATGGGAAAAATACTATTTCCTGTAGATCTCTGCTCTGCTTTTGATCTCGTTGCACCAGTTTCGTTTTTTCGTTTCCACCAGAGACAAGATACACTCCCAAGGAAAGTTGGCACTTTTCTTTTGTCCCATGAACGAATTCCGCCGTTGAGAAATTTCTACTGTGGAGAAGTACTCGAAATCTCGTTTCCACGTAACATTTGACTTTTGAAAAAAGTAAAGCAGGCTTTCACGAAATATCGTGTCGACTTTTGATCATTTGGGATTTTCCATGCTAGAGTCCTGCGTTCTGATATTATGAAAAAGCGTAACCCTGAGACGTTTACCTTACATACGAAACTGTATTTACAAGGTCTATCCATCAATTTCCGGTCAGATTTGACAGGCAGGATGTCAACTTGGAGTATTTGAATGTAGAGCAGAAAAAGGTGAATGAAACAAGTGAGTAAAGAAGGAAGAGCATTGATAGAAAGATATGTAGATAGATATAGATTGTCCAAGGGGTGTGCTATTTGCGAAGGACAAACGTCCTGGACGCGAGGGATGATACATCATCCTGGCAGGATCTGGACTCTCGGGAAAATAGTTAATCAGGAACCGACAAATATTTCTCCAGGACAAACCGCGCACACCCTCGAGTTTCCCGTTAAAGAAAACACAGGAAACCCAAAATAACTTTCTTACATTACCCAACCTAGAGACATGTAATAATTGTCCACGTGTCGAACGACCGAGAAGCGTGGTCCATTAGCGGGGAGAAATTACGGAAAAATTATTTCTGAAAAAAGAATTCTATTCAGATCTCGTTGTGATTCGAAAAGCCTCGGGGCTCGCTAAGGTTTCCCTTGAATCTTCAAAGTCGCAAAGAAACATGGCGGGGTAGGCTGGGTCGGGGTAATGAAAGAAAAAAGGGAGGAATGAAAAATGGAAGGAAGCATCAGAAAGCATACAAAAGACAGGTGAGAGTTATATTGTTTATTAGCAAGAGCCTGAGGCAAAAGTCTGAGTACTAGTCTCAACATATCCTCGTATTGTCTAACCAGTGTTACCCTTAGCAGCCCTTCTCCCTCGCACCCTTACTTCGTCCCAAGCCTTTCGTAAAGCAGTTGGAACTTTAATTTCGCGTAACCACGCAACTACAATCTCACTTAGAAATTTCGTCTCAATCGCAAAAAAAAGAATCGCGACTCTTGACAATTTGGCGGATACAAACTCTACAGTAGCAGTAAAATCGAATTTAAATATCAGTCTAATCGAACGATGGGTTCGCGTATCAGTATTTCGTGCCGCGGATTTAAAGGTCTATTTAAAACTCTTGCCATTTCGAGTAAAAGGCCTCGGGTCGTCTGGTATGCTTTTATATGGTAATATAACGGGTGATCGTGTAAGAAAAGAGGAAACGGAATCGTACGTAAGATCAGAAGAATGAAGTAGGTATATATTTATATATGCTTTCTATAAGTATTATTACTTTTATTTCTTTCGATATTTCTACGCTTTCATCCCCCTTCCTCATACCTGCTTCTCTCCAACGATATAAGTGGACCATAATATTTCCAGGAAGTTTTCAATCCCCAGTATCCCAGAATTCATTGGCATAATGAAATCCAACTGAAAGAGAAATCCCTTTGGGTTATACTCCGTAAGAATGCCGAAGGCTTTTGAAAATTAAATGTCTGAATATGACTTCCTCGCAGTAGGTAACGCCTACCTGTACAGACACATTGTACTCTTCGGCACGTATAGCTGTTTTAGATTGTCGAGCTAAAGCGACGTAGGACGTCGCGACTTTATTGGCCGCCGTCAAAGACGCTCGTAGCAATTTTTCTATATTAGCGAAACTTTTTCCATGCTTCCCAGAAGATACTACGTCTCTTGCAGTTCTCATAGAAACTCCCTGCCTCGCCTTGAATTCGCCCATGGCTTATCCACTCAAAGAAAACTGTGATCCTTTTATTTCAATATACGTCAACCCCGACAGCTTCTTTTTCGCGGATAAAACATTTAATAAACTTGTTACGGGGTTGTTGCCCTCGCCACCCCTTGTTTCTATTGCTACACCCTGCTTGTGTCATTGTTTCCTGTTTGCTGTCGGTACTAGCGATAAATTGCTTTCACCCCCCTCGAGTTCGCCTTTAATTTCACGCGTTTCGATATTAATTTTGAGTCCCGCGGCAAGTGCTTCGACTCCTTTATTCTTTTGGCAAAATGAAAACGTTGCCTGATATCGAAATAAAGTCTCGTTCTAAAAGGACGAGATTTCCCTGTACGGAGGTCGATAATGACAGAGGAAATACGAAACGTGAGATATAGACGTTCCAAGTGTAAAACGAGGAAACGTCGAGTCTACCAATTAAGCTAACTCTTCTGTCTGACTGCTGGAAATTCTGAATGGCGAATATTGTTTAGAGAGGAGAAGGTGCCGTCATAAATAGAACGCGAAAGTTTCGTCAGCGCGTGTATTCCTAAGCGTTATACTGGAGGGATTCGAATTCTCGAGTAAAATTCTGTCCCGTTTGAGTATAAGTACTGACACTACCGACTGCATAAGATCGGTATACGAATGATAGGGTAGAGTCAGTAGGGAAACTCTCTATACAGCCAGACATATTTACTGCAGCAACTACGTTGCAAACTTTAGGGCAATCCTGTTGCTGGCTCGACGAGTTAATTGGACCAAACGACCGAACGCTCCGCTGACTATATGCAGCCTTCCTACAGTTGCCTTCATAAGTAAGAACTTCAATTCCGTACAAGGGTAGGTTTTACTGGTCTTAAATTTTGTATAGATATAAAAATGATAAGCAGCCCTGTTATCGTGTGTATTATATAATTTTATAGAAATCGAATACGCCATTGATCGGTGATACGCGTGAGCACGTTATGGTAGTAAGAGAAAGGTAGGGTGGTCTGTGTATTTTAGGGGTATCTGCTTCTTCCTATAACAAAGGGATGAACATAAGATACGTAGACGGTGACGTAACGCGATCCTCAAAGAGATTTCTACGGCGTTGACGTAACGTCACGACTCCCTGTCGTTAATTTACGGAAACTTAATGCCGGATATTCGAGACACCGCAAGAATCTTTACAGCGTCTATCCATCCCCTTGGATGCTGGGGGTGGATAAGATCACCGAGGTAGAACGTCTGGCAAAATGGATGGGGACGTTCGATCTGTCGTCTCGATAGCAACAGGACAATTTTCCTTCTGATTATACATTCAGTGGTGCGTGTCTAATAGCGTCGCGCTGGAAAGTCAATAGGGAAAGTTAGGGGAGGAAGTCACGTGGCACTGGATAGTATCCGTACTTTCTTTCTTTATCTATAATTTCAATAATTCTTTTTTCTTCCCGTTACGTAACGATAATCCACCGATGATCGATGTGCGTCTCGTTCGAGAAATCTTATGATCTCCCACGGTCATTGCTTTGCTACGATAAGAAACTTCCAAGAGATCTCTTTGCTTCTCACGCCGCGTGACGAGAATCCGTAAGAATTCGGAATAGACAATACCTCCCCAATTTCCTCCTAGCGCTACTCGCTCCTCTATCATCCCTTACGAATTATGCATAGTCGAATGCACCTGGGATATAGGTACGATAAAACTAGGAAATTCACCCCCACTACACAAGCACGGAATATCTTAAGGCTGCGAGATCGGGTTATGGGATGCTGGGATTGCCGCACGAAATCTTCGTCGCAAGCGGGTCAGTGCACTTGTTCCATCCAAATTTGAGATTCTTGAGAAGGAACGTATAAGAAAGAGAGGAAACAATGCTAGAGACGCCGTGGAAGAAAGTTCAGTAGAGAAATGGCGAATTCGAGGTTTTCTCATTCCAGTGTATACACCCGGTACACCGGTCCAATTTGTCGGGAGATTTCGCGGAAGCGTATGTCAGCGGCAGGATGAAATAAAACAATTTAAGCCAGATCACTTTATTTGCATATGCGCTGCAGACGCGTTTCCATGACGCCACGGCCTTGTTAGGCGCGCGATTCAAGGGTCTCGCATCAATGGACTTCGCTGGCTCTGCTACTTCTGGATAAGTTTGCACTGTGCAAATCTGCTGGTACAGTATCGGGATCATCTACTGTGAACTATTGCAATGTTTATCCATAGAGAAGCAAAATTCGCATGATTCCGAATACATCTGCACGCCACCCCCTGGTGTTACGACCATTTTACACGTGTTTACAAGGTGAGATCAATCGGCGATTGATAAGCGTGCAAAGCGTCGATATCGGATCGTACACTCATCCCTGATAAAGACAATACCTCACGTTAACGTCGAAACGTTTTTACCTCTGAGCCTCATCCCCCTGCACGCGTATTTCGAAAGGAAATCGCTTTAATTCTAGTAACTCGTTTTATTTCGTTTGATATCGCGACACAGAGCAATGAGTATTTTCCGTATAGCGTCGCGACGTCCGTATTCATCGCACCCGAGAGCTTTACGAGTATACGAAGCGAAGCGAGGCGTGAAGCGATTCGACCAAATTAAACGTGCCCCTCCCCCCTCCCCACTGCCTCAAATATAATACATAGTATATTAATATTTTACTTATATCCTACCCAGTACACGTGCGCATCCTTTGTCGCTGTACTATTGTACTGCACAACAATATATTATATATATGGTCCAGTTAATTGCAAGCTGACTATAAATAGAATAGCAGCACATAGATAGATGGATAAATAGATACCACAGTGCGTCGAGTATCTATATATATTTTTCTCAATGCCCTCTAGTACCAGTAAGATTGCATAATTAAAGGCACAAAGAAAACGGAGTATAAAATTCTATATTCGTTGTAGGCTCCTGTCATCATTAGTAGATAGCGCGTATATATAGTAAGTGTTGCCTGGTGCGATTAACGAGGAACCTTGAACTTGACTGTCGCTGCTGAAAACTGGTGTTCTCGTTCAAGTAGGGCGAAGAGTGCCGTAAACCTCGAGAGGGTTAACCCAAGGGTGTGTAAGGGTGTGTAAGGGTGCGAGACTGCTAAAACGGAAGTCTCGATGATGCGTTGGGGTCTTTTTGAGGGTGGGCTGATGTAGTTCTCGGTTGTCGCACCGGTTGCATAATGGAGATGAATAAATACTTAAAGAAGCTGGGTATCCTTCCGGCGCATTATGTACCGTAGTATATATGTACGAATGTTGTAGGTTGTAGGATGAGAAAAGGACTTAGCAAGTCAGTCGGCGTTGCTCGTGTAGTCATCTGTACTTGCTCCCAAGTTATGTACTTGTACATCATTCCGGCTTTGCATAAGTATCTCGGGAACTGTCTTGTACTTCTAAATTGCTAGCTAGTATATAGTTTTGAGAGATCCCCGTGTTATTAAATACTAACCAAAGGATGCGTGCATCTCTATGGAACGATAAAGCCTTTATGACTACTGCAAGTGGTCCTGTCTTGAATATTCGCCAGCTGCTATAGGGATGGCGCGTTACTATATTTATATTCATCTGTTTGGTAAGTGCGATAAGCTGAGTGCAAAAGTGTCGTTTATTGTGAGCGAATTTCGAGAGGAAACCGCGCTCTCCTGAACGATAAGATTAAAAGGACGGATGCTGCGAGTGGTCCAGCGGGAAGGATGAGGTCTCGGTATCCCGACATCCTGACGACCTTTCCGGATAGGCATCGCTTCGTGATCCTGAAATATCGAGAAATCGTGAGACGAATCCGATTCCTTCGGGTTTTATTGGCCATAAAGCCAATGGCGATTATTTCCAGTTCACAAACAGCGATATTCCCGCTGTGATTTGAACTACGGTCGCACGAAGATCGGAAAGGGTTGTTTTAACGTTTCACGCGACTGTCTTCTTATTCGTATTCTTTTGCCATTTCGCACATCTCTATGTACTTTTTTCATGGCCTTTCAACTTTCTATCTATTATCACTCTCCGTAGCCGTGGGACATTTCGCCAGTTTCTATGCAACGAGAAGAGAGTGTAACGAACGAGATGGGAAATGGATAGAAACAGGAATTGTGCAGAAAACCTTAAAAAAAGGAATGTCTCATAATTCCTCTGGCACACGTTCCCGCCCGCGTCATTGTAGCCGCAGGAAATTCGTATTCAAACTTTCCGATTATCTTTCCTGGAGGACCATTTTTTTGTTCCTCGTTCCTTCCGCAAATTCCGTCCCCCTACCCAGGGAGACTCCCAACGGGACAAATTGTTCCCGATAACACGAATTCGTCATCCTGTAAAAAGGTCGTTTCACACGCCGAGACAAACGACCCTTGAAATATCGATGAGAAGCAGCCCCGAAAATTGGCTGATTCGTTCGGCGAGTCCGTGAAAATGGCAATGGCGGCTTTCGTACCGTAATCCTAACAAAACGACACGGCCCCTCCATATTGTCCTGAAGGAAGATGGCCTCGGTTCCTCTCGCGCGACAGAACATCGAACAGAAGATAAAAAGACTAGAGCTCTGGCTATAGTATACCATACGTATACACGCGAATGTTGGAAAGTTCGAAAAGTTAACAGGAAATTTTCGAGCACACACGTTATATGGATATGTAGGAACGTATAAAGGGAATGGCATAAAGTCTAGTGGTGGTTGCGAACCGATCGATTGGCGGTGGGTAAAGTTTCCCGGTTGGACACAGAGAATAATAAAAAAGAAGGGAACAAATCGTATCGGCTCTCGATTTTATATCGATGAAATTAAGCTGCCGGCCATTGCCTCCCGACATTTATTGGAATTGTTTGTCTTCCGCTTTAGCGAGCCACGTTACACCCGCGGTCCAGGATATATTTGACCGAAGATACGGAATCAATTTTCCCACGGGATTACAAAGGATCCCGGGACACACTCTGGTGAGAAATACCGATTCCAATTGCGAATTACGAGCTTACGCGTAGTAAATTCGGAAAAGATGTCATGGCAAATACTTTTGATAAATTAAATTGCAGAAACACCTTGCGATTTATCAAACACGTATTCTTACCTTGTTACACTTTGAACGTAAAATCTCATAGTCGTCAAAAGGATTATAAGAGGACGTTATGATAACGAGAGTAATAACGCGACTCGATGGAGGGGAGGGGGCAGGGTAGAAATTTAGGCCAGGCCCTGTCTATCTCCTAATTTTTCGGTTTCATTTGGCCAGCTTCCAAATAGCTCCATATTATGTCAGCCGACTCGTCCTCAGACACTCGGAAAATTACCCACGCTTTAAAAAGACCCTTTGCCTTCTATTGTATTGCCACTTCTTTCTTTTTTTTTCTTTTCTCCTTTATTTCTCTACCCTCTGGCGCTACACGGTGCAATTCCCATTTCGTCGGAAGACACCTTATACCCACGATACTCGCTAAAGAGAATTCCTCGTCGCGAAGTACTCGTAGTCGTACAGTACTTGCACGTCTTTTGGAATCCACGTGAATGGTACTGCTGCTGGGTATTATTATATCTGCAGTTGCTCCTCTTGGCTGCGCCACTGCAGAAGAATCTGGAAGGACATATGGCGAGCGAGATTTTTAAGTAGATGGATATCAAGATGCTTAGGTACCCCGAGAAAAAGAGTACCTGCTTTTTACATAATTCCAGAACTTGATAAAAGAAATTAATCTCCCTTTTTGGCTGGCAAGTTGATAAAAAATATTAGATTAAGTCATACAAGACTCGTCACCATAAAAAAAAATATAAAAAGAAAGACTTTTGTGTCATCTGTTTATCTTCGAGATAGGAAGAAGCGTGGAGGCGTAAGATTAAAGGAGGAGTAAACATCCAAGGCAGGAGTCCTACTATTATTGCGTAATCGATGATCCTCGGAAGAAAGAGGATGATGCACACTTAACGACTTAATTATACAGCCAATGAACCGCGACTGCATAGGATCTTACGAGACGCACGCCCTTGGACCTACATCTCGCAAATTTTTCTGCCTGTCGCTACTACTATAGCTCGCTGTATACTTGCCTTGATACTACCTACCATTGCTTCTCGAGAACCAGTTTGTTCCAGTGTCCAGTACCCGTATAACCAAAGAGAAAAGGAAGAAAAGAAATGAATACAAGGAGGAGAAAGGCGCGTGTAACGATCTATCAAGATCCCGTAAGAATGCGTAACAGTATATTGCGTGTGGCCATGGAATGTTTCAGATGGTATTCTTGGCCGTCAGCCAGTACCCCTCAGCATCCCCAAGTGGCCAGGTCGGCCTGAGATAAAGGAAATTAAGAATGTCGATTGTAAGGTGACACGTGGCTACGATGTACGAAGGGTTGAAAAGTCCCTTGAAATATATTTTTCCCTTTCCCTAGGTAGAGTAGAGTCGCCTGCGCGAGGGAGGGGAATGATGTACATGACGATTTTCTAGGGTTTAGATGAAAAGAGGGAAGGGACAGAATGGACCAGTATAAGGGCAGCTTCGATATGACATCTGCGACTTTCTAATAAAACAGAGACGAATAAAAACGGTCAGAAGCCACCCTGAGGGGTTTTACCGATAAGCCCGGTCCAGGTTTATGGTGCTGAGCAGGCAGATACACTTACGCTTAGGATCGAAACGCAGGGAGGGGGAAGGGGGTCCATTTTTACCTATGCCTCCTTACTGATGTTGAAATTTACGGCACGCATTGAGTGAACCACTGAAAATTTATTATGCGCATAACAGCCGGCATTACAGATGATATAAAGTAATCGTGAGGCCCCTCCCTGATCCGCGAGGGAAAGTCAATAAATTCATTCGCGACTCGAGTATTTTATCCAAAAAGTTATAGAACGTCTTCTGGACGGGGCCAAACATTTTTCCAAGTACTTCCAGTCGCTGGCAAATATTTGAGTTGTAATTCCGGCTCGAGTAGCAAGAGTTCCGCAAAGTATGGATGCTCGAGGAACGAGGAGGGGTTGGTTGCGGGTGGAAAACCAGGAGGGAGAATTACAACCTAATGCTTGCAACGGAAAGTTCGAATCGTTTTGCTGGGTGCAGATTTAACCGTGGGAATTTACGAGGAAACCCTCTCAGGACGAAGAAGGATACTCTCGAAGGCGAAACAAGCTCTGTAAAGGAGGAGAAGGTTGCTCGCGCGTAGAACGAGCTTAAACGAAAGCTCCGGAAGGCTCCTGGTGAAAATGTGCAAGGAGGAAAACGCAACGGAACGTCCTTAGCTTGGTTCACGACGTAACAGGGTCTTCCTGTTCTCCATCTTCGTAGAAAGGTACGATCATCGCTCGGTAGCGCCAAGCCCTTGGGAGTCGCGTGTAAAAGCCAGAAGGTAGAAACGGTGGCTTGGTAGAGAGGGTAGCTATGGGAATTTGCAACAGATTCTTAAGAACCTGATGCAGAATACGTGTATCTTGAAAGTGCAGCCTCCCTGTACCAGAATTCTCTGGGACTTCAATGCAATGTACTAGAATCGTTCTCATCTCGAAGTAACAAGACTAACGCGTCACCTGACTCCGTATCTTCTTTCTACCCCTATTCCGTGGAATTGTTTGTCATCTTTAGAGTTTTTAGTACGTCACGTAGTTAAATGTAGAACGGTCACGTAGTGCACGACGAGGAAGTCGTGCTAAGGAAGACTTCCTCTCACGTGCAGACCTAGTGGCTGCTGTTTTGTGTAGGAGGAGGCTTTTGTCTCGAGCGAAATAACGACCATTCGTTACCCCAGCACTCATCGCACAGTCGTCACGTGAAAGCTTCGTACGTAGATGCGAAACCTCGAGCCCTTCTTCCAGCCCACTATATCATATCTTCAACCCCTCGTTCAGTATCCTTATCCCTTTCTCATTGGATCCTATCTTAGTTTGATAATAAAATTCATTTGCATCCCACGGTCCTTGATCCTGAAGATAACTTTTGCTGAATGCGAAGAGTTTTAATTTTTCAAGGAAGGTACGTAACACTTTAATGTTTATTCAAGGGGTGAGCGGAATCGTTTGTGAATGAGAGGAATAGGGGAGAAACTGCATAGGGTTGTGTACAGTGGACCGTTTGGACATGGATACGGAAGCGGGCAGCAACCGGCATGTGTTTTATTTTGCGAGAGATAGGAACCGCGTTGTTTTACGAGTGCGTTCAACCGAGAGACCAAAGAGACAAAGAGAGAGAGAGAGAGAGAAGGGGAGAGCACCTTCCTCCCTCCTGCGGCAGTACCGTTTTTTTGCAACCCCAACATTGTCTCCTCGTTTTTTGCCCTATTTGCCGAAACCCAAAGCCCCGCAAATCGAGCTGGGAAATGACCCGCACGTTTTCTACTTCTCTTTTTGTTGTGGCCGACTGTACGCAGCTCAAAATTCATTAGGATTCAGGCTTGTGATGGATATACGTAGGGGTGGCTCATTAGTAAATACTTCGTACGAACATTTATGGGAGAGAAAAGGTTGCGCAATGCTATCACAGGTGAATTTCCAAAAAGGATCTTCGGTATCCCTTACCGATATCCCTTCGACGATCCTGGATTACAGTGGAGCACAAACCACGCAAAGCCGGTATTACAAGGTAGAAAAGAGACCAAAAAAATACATATAGAGGTAAGAGGAGCCCTCATAAGTCGAAGATATATCGTTGCTCTGTTATACAAGGTATATATAAAATATTTTATACTTTCCAAGCACGCTCCTAGTCCAATATGTCTACCTCAAACAACAACCGACTGTATCACGTCCCCACGATTTTCTCTACTTTTCTTTTTCATTTGATTCTCACCTCCCCCCACAACCTCCCTCCTTGCCCCTCACTATCCCCACCACTCACTCGCTCTATTCCACGATACATCTACGTACCGATCCAACGTCGATGCTCATTCCGGACACATATTAAATAATGCATGGGGGCGAACGAATGCATCCAGTGAAAAAAAGAAAGTTTGATCAACGAGCGCCATCTGAATTTCTGAGATCTGAATTACTGAGGTTCCAGGCTGACACAATTTTTATCGATCGTCGGCTCCTTTTTTGTTTTTGTAATTAGATCGATTGCGGTGATCGAATGATGTTTTTAAAAAATTACCCCCTCGTCAACGTCTAGCGCAGTCGGTAGCTCGGTGCCGACGCTTACCTTTCAGATTGAAACGTCTTTTATTTTTCATAACTTTAAACTCAATATTTTCCTTCTATTAGCCGAGCAGTTTGTGTCGCTCGTTTTCAAAGCATCGCGACGGCGACGCTTCGTGCTAAGGGCGACGTACTGGCACATTGACGTTACGTGTAGGTGTGCTGCGTTTCTCTCTCTCTCTTTCTCTCTTTGGAACATTCGAGAAGAGTATCGATAATGGCGGCGGGAAACCTTGGTGATGGCGTAAAAGATCATCTCTCCATCTTCGGATAAATACTATTCTTACGTTTATACGTTTCAGGAGATATACACTGTTCGCGTTAGGTTTTACGATAACGTTAGAAAATATTTGAGAAAAATATTCCTGATGGGAACTACGGTAAATTTTCGTTTCTATGGCGCGCGCGACAATTCTCCAGGAATGCCTGTACCTACGGAGTTATGGAAATATGCAAATTTTACGTTTCCCTGGAATATTTTGCAAGTGCACCGTACGCGCGTTATCACTCGAAATTATTATATCCATTAAATGGACTCTAGGAAAGTGCAAGGCTTCTTCGAAATTGAGATGCAAGAAGTACCTGAGACGTTCTCTGATTATAATACGAAGCTTGAGATTCGAGCCTGCGGGTATCGGTTCCGGATAAGAGTATGTGCAGCTAAGGGTAGAGTAAAAGAGGGTGAAAGATACGTAAAACAAAAGGGCAACCTCCCGTACATCCCCTGGGAGAGAAAGATTTTATGTTTTATCTACGCGAGACTTATGGACCAATCGTGAATACGCGTGTGCTGTGAATTTGAAATCGGCCAGCCACTTTCAGCCACTTTCAGCCATGTTCAGCCACCCTTCTTACGTATCCATATACCTATACACACTTTGAAATTCTTCATCATTCCACTTGACTATGTTGACTCTACTGTGGCAAAACTGATTTAAAAATAGTAATGATTCAATCGAGCCGATATCAAAAGCGTTTAGGAAGTTACTCGTCATTGCTTATATTCTTAGTAAGACTATTAATAGATCTTCGAATTCTTCAGGAATATTAGTTTCTATCTTTCGCGAACGATCTGGATGATTTCGTAATCATTGTAGTATTCCTATTTCTTGAAGAATTTCCTATTGGCCGTTCGCGCGTTGCAAATGGCTGACCAGGGGGCACCTATTAAATATGACGATACCGCAAAAAGTCAGTTACGTACGACGTTCGCTGGGCTATACAAATGAGGCTGGGGATGAGCCGTTATCTCGCATCCTGGGGGAACTATTCGTCGGCGAACTCGTCTCTACCGTCCTCCTCTGGGTGATAAGAGGCCAGTGCCGCTATATAGCAATACCAGTGTATCAAATCCCCAGGCGAATCTTTGCGGATTAATTGTGAATGCCAACAAAAAGTTTTTACCACGAAATCCAAGCAACACCGCTTATTGAAAAGTTTGCCTCTCTACATTTTTAATTACGCTTAAGACGGGCAAACTCCAAATTTACTACCACCACTACCACGTCCTGGCGGATTTATACGTTTACGTATTCCATCGAATTTCCGGTTAAGCCCATGGGATTATAATGGCGTACGTGAATAAAAATCCAATATTCTTATGAAAATTGAAATAACAGAGGAAGGTTAATCTACGCTTTCGAAAACGACGAGTATTTCGATACTGAATTTCGAAAAAAGTTTCTTTAACGCTCTCTTTTACAATTTCACGTAAAAAATTCATTTTGGTCTTACCTTTTTTCTCGCCGAAAAAATCAGCGTCGCTCCGCGTAGCATTGAGGACCGCGGAGATCAGCAACAGAGTTCTGAAACTGAATGTATATTGGATTAGATCAGTGGGTTAAATCGGTATGCGTCACAATGAGTCTGGCTAATAAAGATGATGGGGGGAGGGGTCATTTAGGAGTAAGAAGAGCATTTCCGTTCCAGGAATTCAGGGCATAGAAAAGGCACGTGATGCTGGCAGAACGAAGTTGGCACGTAAAGAGCGTATCAGGAATAATATCAAGACTACAGGCTGCTTCATACGTAGCTATACAGGCTGTCCTTTACATCAGTCTACCATGTCTTTCTCTTACCTTTACTCTACGCTGTAGATACAACTATAACCATGATAAGAAATACGAGAAACCGTAATATGTTAGAACGTCTACACGACGTCGAATCCCTGCAAGAGAGGAGAGAGTTTCAGGCGTTTATCAAAGGCTCACGTGACTATCTCGAAGGTTCGATGATAAAGGCATCGTAAGCTGCGGTGGTTACATCGGTCACTTTATATCCTCTAATAGGCATCGTTTAGTAGTATCGTGTATGGGATACATTAATGAGACTCATTGTCAGTGGATTCTGAAAATCTAAACACGTAACGGGATTACGTGGTTAGGTTGTAACGTAGCCTGTACAAGAGATTTGGCGCGATACGCGTAAGCTAATTAGTACCTATATGGTTGTTGGTCTCGTTTAAAAGTAGCGTTAAACTTTCATCACTGTACTTTGGATATCTAAATGACATCAGAGCGATGCCAGTTAAAGGATTTTAGATTTTTTTAGGACCACCCGGTAGATACTACATCCCACGGTTCGCCGTAAGGAGTTCACGTACGCGAAGTCATTCGGCTGATGGAAATGTATCGTTGGTGAATTTAATTGAATGTTCTATTTCAGACTGGTGACTTGGTCTGCGATGGAAACGGGGCCTTATACCAGCATTTAAAGGCCCGTCGCTACGGGCGGTTCTCGACTGAAAATACTCTAAGCCGTGAGGGGACTGGCTGTCTCAACGTGATCACGTCGTGGTTGCGCTATGGCTCTGAGTAAATAAGCAGGAAGTCAAGACCGGTCCTAGACGACGTTCACGACGTCCACGACGTCCACGTCGGTTTTGGCACTCCCCTCTGGGACTTGCTTAGGAATCGACTGAATAGAGGAGCTTATGGAAGGTTTAGTCACTTAGCCAAGTGCGTGAAGTCACGGGGGAATTAAAAAGGCCAACCGGGTGTGTCACGGCATGACATCAGGGACCGTTTAACGTCGCGGCGCCTGCCCGAAAGTGGCGCAAATAAATCACAATTCAGTCCTCCCAAGTGACAGGAAGTATGGCGCTTATATGGTAGCCGAAAAAAAAATGCTGCGATAACAGTACGATATACAGAGATATTCTTGTACGAGCTGCACGTGTCGCAACGGACTACCGAAACGCGAGATGATATTTATAAAAAATTGTTCTGCCAGTAAGTCTCAATGATTACACATACTCCCATGACACTTGCTCCCTCCGTAACTATGGGTGATGCCATTCTCTTAAACGATGAACATTGACGATCAAGGGAATTAAGGAAAGCGTTGAACTCGATCTGAATCACTTGCAGTATGTACTGGGTACTCAAATTTGTATCAAGATATTGTAAGAAAAAAAGAGAGAGGAATGCATTACGTGTAGATCTAAAGTGCATTCACACGTGCACACGTGTGTATAGATTAAGACGAGGTGATATTTTTATTTGACTTGCCGACGGAAGTACCGATAACACATTTAACGTCTGTTACCAACATTGATCGATATGGCGGAAGCATACGCACGAGACACCATAAGTCAATGTTAAACCACACCATACATAATACGCAGCCATGGTGCGTAAAAGCATTTGGACACCTTTATATAATTTTTCAAAAATATTCTCAGCTCCCAGAGACTCCAGACGCCTCGCCGTTATGTCTCGTTCACACGAATTACGATATTCGCGGCCTTTGACTTCGCGTCGGGCTATCTATAGAGTGACGTTTAAGACCACGTGCGCCCCCTGACACTGACGTATGTCCTCGTGAAAACGAGTTTAAGGTTCCCGAACCCAAGTACCCACCATGCTATTCCCATAAGAAACGTAATCACTGCCTGGTTATGGTTCCGAGGATTGAATAATCTCTATAGAATTTTTCTACAGTTTCATTTCTTTTTTTCACAAGCCTCTTTTTTCCCTTCTGTCGTCCTCAGCTACTTGCCCGTCATTTCCTGTTTGATATTCAAACATTGCTAGACGAACTTCTGATCCAATTTACAACTGAAAGAAACGCCAAGTCGCGAACTACATATATGCTGCTCTAAATAATTCTGGATGGCACTACGTTCTCTTCTCCTATGCTATTCACCATCCCACCAATGAAATGGGAGTACCAAACACGAATTACCTCATCAACGACAACGGGGGATACGTGTCTCTTTTAAATTTGGGTTTTTAGGAGAAAAACTTTATTTCGACTCTCTCGCCTACCTGCTGTCTTCAGAGTCGATAGCTGATACTACAGGTGCTTCACCATAAGCATGGTTCACGCAACTATAGAAATATATATATGCTAATGAGAATGGAATGTCGGAGCGCTTTTTTCTTGAATCGCCTAGTCCAGCGTACAGCAGCAGTTACATGCGTACACACGGGAAGACGAGTAAAATGTGAATGAAATTCCAGCCGCTTACGAAACCGGCGATGACCCGTATAACGCGTGTACGTTTATATACGTATATAAACAGTATTCTAGTAAACACTATCTGTATACGACTCGCACGTGTTTTTATGTCATCCAATAACATTGGCACCGTATAGAATTTTCTGCATAGCCAAAACTTGACCCAAACCTGTATTCGCGATAAACCGTTTATTATGCGATTGGAAAAATAATTCTGACATCATATTCCGTGCCGTTGCAATTGACATTCACTTTACTGCGAACGTGTGATACACAGTGGCAAAATAAAGGTCGATCTCTTTCCCCACCTCTTCACTGAAATGAGATAATCATCGAATTAGTATGTTAAGCATCCCGATACAGTCATGGAAAATTCTCTGACGACGTGGGACTCCCTGGCGGTGAATTAACTAGGGCTTAAAGCACCTACTAATTTATTCGAAAGTCCTGGCTAATGGCTGGAGCATCGATTGCACTGATTAATAACAGAGTGCTTCGGGAACGAGATGGTTGGATTGATAATCAAGAAGGTTGGGATTGGTCAAGGGTCAGGAAAAATGGGACCACGATTTTATTTAAAAGGCTTTCACTCTCTCTTTCTTTCTCTCGTGATTTATCTGTCTATCTGTCCGGGTAGAGAGGATGTAAATCTAGCCGGAAAAGAAACTAGAATTCGAAATGTCAAACATCCTGTCCCTGTCAGGAATACGAAGACTCGTGACAAACTCTCCTTGCCTCCATACAGTCATATGTAACAGTTTGAGATTTAAATATAAAGCTAGAGTCTAGAGCCTAGAATGATTCTATACTGTCATGCAGAAGATTTGTGCCATGACGAACGAGTCATTCTAGTCAGATTCTTCCTATATGCTAGATGAGAATAGTTGAGTCATTCAGCTCGAATTTATTTCGAATTAGTTTGACTATTCCGACACGGTTCAAAAATCCTGACAGTCAAATCATGCGGCCCTTTGACGTCTTTCTTATTTCTTTGGAATTCTTAACAGGTCACTCGGTAGATTTCTAATTCGATTCCAGACAGGTTGGAGACAACTTTTTTCTTTCCACGCTTCGTTCTTTCTTTCTTGTTTTGAGAAACTCAGTGCTACTTACTTAAGACGCATCTTGAATCATTCCATTAGTGTTTCGATGATGGAAGTGTAAAGAGATTGACGACTGGGACGATGTATTCTTCGAGTTAGCACAGTCCGATTATCCTGTGTATGGATGCTGGAATCTTATGTCGCGAAGGAATATGTTGTGTATAAAGTCTCGTGAATATTTTCTCTTGACTGGATGAAAGTAGTTGCAGAAAATTATGGCGCAGAAACGTCTTGGTTAATTTGAGAGATTCGCGTTCTCCTGCAGCATCCTCTTCTTCTTAATCTTATGCTTTATTGCTTTCTTATCGTTGCAATGGTATTTATCGGTCCTCTATTTCGGGAAGCCTTTCGCGACTGCGTGTCTCACTTTGCATTCGCTACTCACTTTGAGATTGTAAATCCTTCAATTTCGAAAATTCATGAATCAATACGTAATATTCATAAATGATGCTTGAGTCGATCCAAACTGAGGCGAATGATGATTATCAGTGTCAATCATGTCCCCGCAATTTTCGTGCAAATTCACTGGCAAATTTTTGATGCCTCTTCGGTATCTAGTGAAAACCGTGTATCTCCGTGAATCGAATTAGATAATAAAAACTTCCATTGTCATTGAGAATTTTAGACACTGTCAATTTCTTGGCTTTCAGGTAAAAAAAATACGTGGCGCCCTATAAAGGCCCCGTTCACAAGAGCGCGACGTTAACGTGTGATTTCCTCGCCGGTAGATTTAAATTTGGTAGCGCACGTGGTGACGGCGGCGTCGTGTTCGCGACTGGCGCCGTCATGACGCCGGGCGCCGGGCAATGCGTCTCCATCTCGCGGTCGTTCATCGGAACTTCATTCTGTGATTAAAAAATCGAAAATTACATCAATTTATAATAAAAAAAAATGTGGAAGCCAAATGTCGTTACATGATAAAAATGGCGTCACACTGACTTTCTGTGTACTCATCAAGATGTAATCAGAAACAGGGCTTTGATTGCTCGTTAATACTGAACGAGTTCAAGCAAATATCTTGTACGCGAATAAGAAACGCTGAATGTGTTCGAGACTTGTGAAATATATCGAGAGCAGATTTCTTCAGGGTAAGGAAAACAATAAATATTGCATGACACATTCAGTGATTGATCATAGATCGAAAATGAATGTGCACTTTATCATGCTCTTGCTGTTACAAGAGTAATGCTGCGCATCGGCGGACGGAGGAAGAGATGAATCAAAAGCGGACGTGACGCATACAACTGATTATACACTTGAATGAGTTTCCTCTTTTCATTCATTAACTCGTAATCACAATCCTATAATAGACGCGATAACCCCGGAGCTCACTGAAGTCATCTGAGGAATTACAGCAAATTTTTCACGCATCCCTCTGTTATGGTTCAACGAATCGAAATCCATATAATTGAACGTTGACTTCCTTTGTTCAATGAAAAAGTCATAAAAAAATA